>JANAVB010031813.1:6159224-6619224 GCA_029216955.1 Iris pallida
TGGCCTTGTTGTACCATGACTATTATTATTGTTATTGTTTAGTGAGTCGGAAGGGAAAATACTCAGTACGTGTGTGAAGAAATCCAATTATTGTTATTATGGATAACTAAGTCATATACCTCACGTATGGGTTAGTCGTACCTTTTTATCGTGGATAGCCATCTATATGATGTGCCGTATTAGCCCAGCCGTTCATATATCGAAAGGTATTTCACACACACTATCTGTTAGTCTTACTTCTTCATGTTCATCGTGCAATATCTTGTTCATACATGTTCTTTCCAGTGGTCCTTATGTACGTATTTATTATTTCCAGTTCATATATAGGTTTCCTTAATTGCTATATTGTATCTCTATCGTCTAGCTTTATTTTGTGCTGAGTTATACTATTGCAATAGGGTTGTACTTTGTTCCTTTTTTGATTGGATCATTGCAGGTGACTTGCTGTCTTATGCATTTTGGACATTTCTGGGGAGGTAGAGCATTTTGGAGGCCAACCGTAGATTCTAGATACAATTTGAATTTACATATTTAGCGGGTTTGTTTTCGAGTATTATTTGATGTATTATTCGAGTTGCAGAATTGAATAGTTATTGTGAACGAGTAAATAGATAATTTTGTGATCAATATTATTTGTTTGGTTTGAAATTATTATTGAGGTCTAGTCATCGTACTACCGCTGATGCTGCGGCATATGATGGACTTCACTACATACTCATATCCAAAGCGGGAGTGGATCGTGACACCCTTTGTCCTTGTTTAGTTGTAAGGGTGTCGTATTGTCTCGATGATACGATATACGAATATAATCAGTGCCCTAGGCCTTATTTAAATTTTCGGTTTTGTCTTATTAATTATGTGCTCCTTGTGATACTTACTATTCAGGACATGACCCCGCTGATTTTGTTTGGCCACATTTTATAGCAGAGCCTAAGGATTCAACCTTCTATCCGAACAATGGTGCACAACAGGAGCATGGGCGCCAGGGACCATGTCACAATCTGCACCTAAAATTTGGACATGAATCGTGGGCACGTCCATCCTACGCTGCAGAGTCGGCGGTAGAACGCTGTATAATCACAATATGATGACAACCCACGCAATATATATTTACTCTACTTGGGAGGGCAACCACATAACCAAGAAATACTCAATCACAGCTTTTGATAGATGGAATAGAGAAAAAGAAATATAAAGTCGTAGATCCATGAAATTGATAAACTCCAAACTACATGTCCAATAAATGTCAAATAGCAATGTCAACTAAAATCAGAGACAAATCCAGCCTCAAACTAAATCTAAATCTAACTAAGCATTTGCAGCTGGGTCAGGTGCTGCAAGCTCCTCCTGAAAGGCAAGGTTAGGCTCAACTACATTTCCCATATACATGGTCCATATTACGTAGGGTATCCATCCTCATTGTAGTCACCTAAAATATTTATCCAATTAGGCTAGAACGAGTGTATAATTCATTGAGTACAGTTCCAAGTATATGATAACGATTAAAAAACAGAGATTAGTCATAAAATATATGATAAGAGAAACAACTACAACATGGTAATATGATGAGCAATAGACAAGAAATCCTATGGAAACATGGAAAGAGTGAAACAAGAAAACATAGCCATCTAAGTGTATTAAAGTACTTCTTTCAATATGTGATCGGCTGGGATACTACACCGCACGGTCTACATAGGACTTGCATCCTCACGGTCTAAATAACAATAATCAAAAAATAAAATAAACTAAAGCACTGTGTACTAGTCTGATCACACATCTACTATGTACTTCCCTGCCCCGACACGATATGTAAGAAAGATGACAAGATATGAAAAGAATCCATCATGTGTAATTCGTGTAACGAGTGTGTCAAAAATTAAGTATCATATAACTGAACAGTTTAATATAGTAATTAACAATATTGAAAACAAACAATAAATGTACTCATCTGATGTTCTGATCTGATGATACGGGTCTGGTGCCAACTCCGAATCCAAGTAACCTATTATATGCACTTATAATGTCAATGAGTGAAACCAAATCAAGGCTAACCTTTCTATTGGGTTTAAGGTTACTAGGAATATCCTACATAAATTTGGGCTTGTGGTAGGTAGATAGTGGTGTGGTTCCCCCCTTTGCCTCCTAATATATATATATATATATATATATATATATATATATATATATATATATATATATATATATATATATATATATATATATACCTAATTAGTGTAGATATGAAAATATCCTAGATGCCCTTAATATGAATTATAACCAAACCTATAAAATTTTTCTATAATCCCTATTACCAATGTATGCAAAACTTTACATCCTATATATATATATATACACACACCTAGTTAGTGTAGATATGAAAATATCCTAGATGCCCTTACAATGAATTATAACCAAACCTATAAAATTTTTCTGTAATCCCTATTACCAATGTATGCAAAACTCTACATCCTATATATTTTATATATATATATATATATATATATAGTCCTCTCTCTCTCTTGTGCAAATCCATGGCGAGGACGAAGCACTTCTCCAACCGGCCCCAGCCCAGATGAAAGCGCCTGCTCGGCCCTCCTCCACAAAAACAACAACAAGAAGCAGAAGCAGAACCCCAACCGGCTCCTTCGTCACCACCGGCACCAACCAAGCGAGGCCGAAAGAAGAAACCTAGCACCGGCGACGCGACGTCGCGAGCCGCAGCCGAAATCGGAAGGAAGAAGCGGCGGTTCCGGCCAGGCACGGTTGCGCTCCATGAGATCCGCAGGCTGCAGAAGACCTGGAAGCTGCTCATCCCCGCCGCTCCCTTCATCTGAGTCGTGAGAGAGATTACTAATCTTCTGTCCAGAGAAGCTATACGATGGACGCCTGAAGCTTTGGTTGTAATTCAGGAGGCTGCAAAAAGTTTTTTGCAAGAGTTGTTCGAAGATGCAAATCTGTGTGCCATTCATGCGTGACGAGTTACTCTTATGATCAAGGATATACAGTTAGCCAGGCGGATTAGTGGGAGACGATTTTGGTGAGGAGCCGAAAAAAGAAACCCCTATTAACTTTAGACTGTTGGAAGAGTATATTTTCCTGAAAGAGTACTAATTTAACCGTTTCGTCGGTGAGATGATTTTTATGAAAGGGTATATTTTCCTTGTGAAATATTTTGCCAATCTTTATGGGACTGTCAGATTGTACTAATTTAACCGTTCCGTCGGTGACTGATATCTGATGTATTTACTTAGCCATTCTGGAAACTCTATACATCTTGCTACTTAAAAGCTATGGATCTGTATGTTGAGATGCCAATAAGCCTTTCCTAAAAAAATAGTTAGTGTAGATATAAAAATATCCTAGATGCCCTTACTATGAATTATAACCAAACCTATGAAATTTTTCTGTAATCCCTATTACCAATGTATGCAAAACTCTACATCCTAACCTCTGTTACATGTCTAACCTAAGTATATAAGTTCCCTACACAACTTGATTATTACCTATGCACTTTACATTCAAGATAGCCTGGCTGCAACTGACAACACCCACCTGTATCTGCCAGGTAGCAAGCTGCTACTGCTACTAATGCCTTAGTGGTAATTGCAGACACTTTGTTACATATGTATTTCCCTTGCACATTCATGCTTATTGCCCACACTCCTACGATATTGGTTTACAAGAACCTCCTTACTACCTAAAACCTAATATCTGTACACCTACACCCTAATTTCCTGAACATAGGATACACCCTACCCAACACATAGGTAGTGCCCTGATACATAATTAATGATATCTATGTCTAAGGCTTGGTACCCCAATGATACACTGATACATAAAATGGTCGTTTCCTAGGATACTATTTACAAAAACAAAAGTTTAAATACAAACTAAGAAAAAGAAGAGTACAAGAGTACAATTTGAATCTGGAGAAGTACAACTATAGAAATCTGATCAGAAGATGATCACTTTATCCCTTGGACGATACGATATCGAAAAAAAGTCTTTGGAGAGTGCTACATCAATTTGCTGAGGAGATTACGATCATTAATCATGCTTGAGAAGTGATTTAGAACTCTATATATAGAGTTTAGAGATAACTGTCAAACAGTTATCCTGATTGGTGCACACTCGCAATTGGTGCACCATCACCCATTTGTGCGAACGATTAGCTTAACTGCTTGGAACGTATGGCATTTTATGAAAAGATGCGTTTGGTCGTAGACAATATTACGTGCACATTCTTCGAGATTAGTAGATGCATACCACGTCATCTTCTTGCTTATGGATGATTTGATCAATTGGCGCCAACTGATGAATAGCGCATACTATAGATGAGCGCCATCTGTAAGCAAGCGCTAAATCTGTGACTACGGGTATTGTTGATTACTTTACGCCAATACTGTATGGCGCATAACAAACGACAAAGGTCATAATGATGAGTTTGACCATGCTTCTCGAGCGCTGTGCGCTCAAGATTTGAGGAGATTTTCCCCGACTGACGTGTTGTCAGTCATAATGACAGCCGTTTAGCTTCTCCATAAAAATTGCCACGTGGTAGCTGTCACGCCCCAGAACCAGAATACTGGAGAGCGGGGGCAGACATAGCCAGCTACGTATAATGAAATGGAATCCATGTCACTATACGGTCACGGCTGTCTAGATATATGAGGGTTTAACTACAATCCATCAGTCTCCTATGGTCAAGAACAAGCCTATTGTCTCAATCTCAAGCGATGTAATAACAGTTACAAGATGTCAGAGCACCAAATATATAATAGCAAGGCGTCCCATACATTACATATTCGGATGATCATGAAGCTAGTCGTACAAAATGTCAGGACTAGCAAGAGTTTTAGTCAATACATGATCAACCCTAGGATTTGTCAATCATGTTACAGTCCGTAGGCAGACAGTAAATAAAGGTGCAATACGAGCTAACACGTGCTCGCCGGCTAAACGCCTCAAAAGAATAATTTTACAAATAGAGTGGGAGGACAAAAGAAACCCACTCGTTGCCCTGGTTACGCCTGGTGGTCACCATCGGGCTGGAAGACAGGTGGATCCTCTGTTGCTGCTCCGATATCTGGCCATACAAAACCAGCTGGGTCAGACCCCAGAAAGAGCAAGTGCCACAAAGGAGGCTTCACTTAGGAACTAAAACCAACATATCACAAATAGAATATTAAAGATAAATAATAATTAAAGAACTGATAATAATAGAGATAACAACAGTAAACTGAGTACGAGGAAACCATTCAAGTAGCCAGGTCACAACCCTTAAACCAAACAAGGACCGGGGTTGCAGCCCTTCACCTGAATAGAAACCCGTCTCAAATACTATTGGTACAATGAAGACAATAAACGAAGAGAGGACATAGAACTGCTCCGGGAGCCAGGTTACAACCCTTAAACCAAACAAGGACCGGGGTTGTAACCCTTCGCCTGAACAGAACTGGACCCCTGATCTTTATTGTTAATGCCGGTATAAATATTCATGATATTGAAGTAAGGTAAAACATGACAAGCATGACATGGGGAGCAATAAGACAATAGACGAGGAGAAGACATAGAACTGCTCCGGGAGCCAGGTTACAACCCTTAAACCAAACAAGGACCGGGGTTGTAACCCTTCGCCTGAACAGAACTGGACCCCTGATCTTTATTGTTAAGGCAGGCACAATAAGCAGGACGATATATGATAGGATAACCATGGAACTATTCAGATAGCCAAGTTACAACCCTTAAACCAAACAAGGACCGGGGTTGTAACACTTCACCTGAACAGAACTTGGTATCCCATCATTTATCGATACAAGAAATCATGTCCTGATACAATCTTGTACAGGATCAGGATAAGACTAAGCTGGAATAAACTTCATCCAATCAATCACGGCCAATCAAGAGTACGGCTTGGTACTTTTAACTAACTAGGGTTATCACAGGCCTAGTTACTAGCAAGATGCAATGAGATTATCCCAACAGCCACAAGCCCTGCAGACCATCCGGTTACCCGGGTCGAATGTCCGTTTATGAAGGGTGCACCACATGACTGTGTGCTGAAAATGTGCCGTACTCGTCGGTAGGCTACAAGTCCACTTAATGCGCCCAGATAACGGGATTGCCTGTAGCTGGGAATCTCTTCATGACTACCGAATCATTCTAGTTAATTAGCCTTAGTCAATTTCAGTAGGTAACCCTGACCGTGGTACTCAGGGATCCCCATCCTAGACATGATTCAAGACAGTACCAGTTTATTTGTACAAACACAATCGCCCACGGTGTCCAAGTCAGTCATACTTGTCATGTCAGGCTAGCTGTCATAACAGCATGTCGAGTCATGTCAAGCCAGTTTACTTGTCAAGAGTGCGCCACAGCGGGCCACTATCGTGTTCTATTCTTACATTATCATGAGTGAGAGAACTTGCATAAAATTACTAGTGACATATTCTTGAAGCCAAAGAAAACATCTACAACTTTTATGTTGGGAGTTGGGAGAAATTCTGACCATAAATCATGCAAATCAGACATAAAATAGCCAAAACAGGCACTATGCGGCCTATTCTGCGACATGCGTCTCATGCGGCTCAACATCGACATCATATGTGCCAACTGCGACATGCGCCAACAGCGACATCATATGTGCCAACTGTGACATGCACCTCATGCGGGTCACGCGGCTCAACAGCGACATCGTATGCGCCAACTGCGACATGCGCCAACAGCGACATCATATGTGCCAACTGCGACATGCGCCAACAGCGACATCATATTCGTCAACTGCGACATGCGTCAACAGAGACATCATATGCGCCAACTGCGACATGCGCCAACAGCGACATCATATTCGTCAACTGCGACATGCGTCAACAGAGACATCATATGCGCCAACTGCGATATGCGTCAACAGAGACATCATATGTGCCAACTGCGACATGCGCCAACAGCGACATCATATTCGTCAACTGCGACATGCGTCAACAGAGACATCATATGCGCCAACTGCGACATGCGCCAACAGCGACATCATATTCGTCAACTGCGACATACGTCAACAGAGACATCATATGCGCCAACTGCGACATGATAAGCGCCTTCCGCGACATGCTGTTCATGCTGCAGATGAACATAGAAATGACCAGAAATTGTTTTGGCCATAACTTCCTCCTTCGAAGTCAAAATCAAGCGAAACAAAAGCCAAAACTGCATGAAATAGAATTTTCTACAACATGGAACAATCAAAATATGAAAATAATGAAGTTTGGTAGATCAAAACCCAAGAAATCCAAAAATAATATAAACTTAGATCTACAAGAAATATCCATCAAAATGGAAAATGTCAAGTTCTAAAGAGGCTTAGAATCAAGTAAGGAAGAGAATGGAACAATAAAACTTGAGATCCATCATGAAGCAAGTTTGCACTTGCCTAAGCTCTCTCTTTCTTTCTCCTAGTGGTTGAAGAAGTTATGATAGGGAAGAAGAAGAATAATGAAGAGAGAGAAAGGGAATGGGTTAATAAAGGGTAGTGGTGGTGGTAGGTAGAGGTTTTCTTTTGGTTCATGATGAACCCAAAAGCAAACCAAACCAAGCTAAGCCGAACCAAGCTAAGCCACAACCAATGACATGCCAAAAAAATAACCATGCAGAAAAATACGTAATACGAGTCAAGAATACGTATACGTATACCAAGATACGTAATACGAACCACAGGCATTACAACTCTACCCACCTTCAAAGAATTCCGTCCTCGGAATTTAATCAAGAGGCTAGAATTGCAAGGACAAGCTATACTAATCGTAAGCTATAACAAGCAGTCTATCATGCAGTCATTTATTCGGGTAAGGAATTGAAAGCATAAGGCATAAGGAAGACATTATACCTTACGAGTCAAACAGGTCGGGACATCGTGATCGGATATCATCCTCACGCTCCCACGTCGACTCACCCAAAGAGTGATGACCCCAAGTAACTCGGACTAACTTGATAGTCTTGTTCTTGAGTATCTTCTCTCTTCGGTCCAATATAGACACGGGCCTTTTCTCATACGAAAGGTTGGTACCAACAACCAATTCCGAATTATCCAGGATGTGGCTCGGGTCCGGGATATACCGTCGCAGTTGGGATACATGAAATACGTCATGCACCTCACGTAGCGATGGTGGAAGAGCGAGACGATAGGATACATCTTCTACTCACTCCAGAATGTCGAACGGCCCTATATACCTAGGACTAAGCTTTCCTCGTACGCCGAAACGAATGACGCTGCGGTTAGGCGAAATCCTCAGGAATACATGGTCGCCGATAGAAAACTCAAGAGGGCGCCGATGAGAATCGGCCCAATGACGCTGGCGATCTTGGGCAACTCGAAGATGATCTCTGACTCTCCTGACCACCTCAACGGTCTGAGCAATCATTTCTGGACCGAGCATCTGCCTTTCTCCGACATCGTCCCATGCTAGCGGGGATCGGCACTTCCTACCATACAGTGCCTCGAACGGTACCATCTGGATACTAGCTTGGAAACTATTATTGTACGAGAACTCCACCAGGTGTAGGTGATCTTTCCACGAACCATCGAAGTCGAGCGTACAAGATCTTAACATATCTTCAAGAGTCTGGATCGTGCGTTCTGACTGGCCATCTGTCTGTGGGTGATATGCTGAGCTGAACTGGAGGTGAGTTTCCAAACTCTCTTGCATGTTACGCCAAAAGTGTGACGTAAACCTGGAATCTCTGTCCGAGGTGATACTGACTGGTACACCGTGCAATCTGACAATCTGCCGAAGATACATCTCCGCTAGCTGTGCCGTCGACTGACCAACTCTGAACGGAAGAAAGTGAGCTACCTTCGTGAGTCTGTCTATGACAACCCAAATAGCGTCTCTGCCAGCCGGGGATCTAGGTAATCCAGTCATAAAGTCCATGGTTATGTGCTCTCATTTCCACTCTGGAATCGGCAACGGTTGAAGTAGTCCAGCTGGTCTCTGATGTTCAGCCTTAACTTGTTGGCAGACTAAACAACGAGAGACAAACCGGGCTATCTCCCTCTTCATGCCATTCCACCAAAAGTGCGGACGAATATCACGGTACATCTTCGTACCACCGGGATGAATGGAATACTGCGAACTGTGGGCCTCTGCCATGATCTCCTGTCTGATATCTCCACTGGGTACACAAAGATGCTTACCATGTCGAATTGTACCGTCTTCATGGATACATAACTCTGGTCTTCGTCCTGCCTCACACTCTGCTCTGAGTCGCTGAAGCTTGGAATCTGCCGACTGTGCCATCCGGATCCTCTCGACTATAGTAGACTGAACTTGCATGCTGGCCATCAATGCCACACTGGAAGGGAGGACAACTTCTATTCCCATCTTCTGAAGATCGGCTAACAGCTCTGATTGCGCTGTTAGGAAATAAATTTCGGCTCTCCTGCTCAATGCATCCGCAACAACATTGGCCTTCCCTGGGTGATACTGCAAGTTGACATCATAATCCACAAGCAGCTCTAGCCATCTTCTCTGACGCATATTAAGATCCTTTTGGGTGAAAACATACTTCAGGCTCTTGTGGTCGGTGAAGATCTCCACCCTATCTCCGGACAAGTAGTGCCTCCACAACTTAAGTGCAAACACTACTGCTGCCAGCTCCAAGTCATAGGTTGGGTAATTTCTCTCATGATCACGAAGTTGTCGTGACGCATAAGCTATTACCTTCCCATGCTGTATCAGAACACATCCTAAACCTCTGCCTGAAGCATCACAGTATACTGAAAATCCTCCGGTCCCATCTGGAAGCGTGAGAATAGGAGCCGTCATCAAGCCTCGCTTCAACTTCTCAAAAGATTCCTGACATTCTGCTGTCCAAGCAAACTGCACATCCTTGCGGGTCAACTGGGTCAATGGCGCAGAAATTCGAGCAAAGTCCGAAACAAATTGACGGTAGTAGCCGGCCAAGCCAAGAAAACTACGAATTTCTGCCACTGTGCTAGGTACCGGCCATGTTTCAATGGCCACAATCTTCTGGGGATCCACTTCAACTCCTCCTCGGGTGATGATATGACCCAAGTACGAAATGCGATCGAGCCAAAACTCGTATTTACTAAACTTGGCATACAACTGGTGCTCTCTGAGAATCTGGAGGACAACTCGGAGATGCTGCTCATGCTCCGCTTCACTCTTGCTGTAGACCAGGATGTCGTCTAGGAACATAATCACGAACTGATCCAAATAAGGCATAAAGATGCGATTCATGAGGTCCATGAATACTGCCGGCGCATTGGTTGCTCCAAATGGCATCACAAGGAACTCCCAATGCCCATATCTAGATCTGAAAGCTGTCTTCGGGATGTCCTGCTCTCTGACTCTAATCTGATGGTATCCTGAGCGCAAGTCAATCTTCAAAAATACTGACGCCCCTTGGAGTTGATCAAACAAGTCATCTATCCTCGGAAGAGGATATCTATTCTTGATTGTCACTGAGTTCAAGGTACGATAATCAACACACAATCTGGACGTACCATCCTTCTTTTTCATAAGAAACATCGGGGCTCCCCAAGGCGATCCACTAGCACGAATGAATCCCTTGGTTCTGAGTTCTTCGATCATCTTGTACAATATCTCTAGCTCTGACGGCGCCATCCTGTAGACTCTTTCTGACACTGGGGCTGTCCCGGGAATCAAGTCGATGGTAAATTCGATCTCTCGCTCTGGCGGCATCCCTGGAAGCTCTTCTGGGAAAACATCTGGAAACTCTTTGACTATCCGAGGCAACTGTACTGCTGCTACTGCCATCCGCAACACTGGAGGAGAAGGTTCAACTTCGCCTCGGGAGAAGGAAAACTCCGGCTCGCCTGGAATGCTAAAAATAACCCTGCCAATGTGGCAGTCTATCCTAGCATACTGGTCCCTCAACCAATCCATCCCTAAGACCACATCATAATCGACCATCGGGAACTCTATCAATCTAGCGGGGAATTCTCTACCGCTAACTACGATCCGACACGAAGAAAATACTCTATCTACTCCCACAAGTCCGTTACCAGTAAGTATATTGAGCCTTACTGATAATGACTCGGGTTCCAGTCCTACCCGTGTCGCAAATCGTGCAGACATAAATGAATGCGAGGCACCAGAATCAAATAATACTGAAGCTGGAAAGGTGTTGACGAGAATAGTACCTGCCACTACCTCACCTGGTGCTATTCCTTCTTCTCCCATGGTCAAGGCCAGCACTTGACCATGTCCTCTGGGTGCGGGTCCCCTCTGCTGAAAATTCCTCTGCCTGCTCTGGATCAGGGCTTGGGCTTGGGCATACTGTTGCGGTCTCTGCTGGTGGAACGCCTGGGCCTGCGTCGGCAATGGCCTCGGAAACGGGTACTGCAGCTGTTGTTGCTGCTGGACTGGTGTTGGTCCTCTAACTGAAGGACTAGAGAAGGCCGACGAACTCCCCCTGTTCGGGCAGTTCCCAACCCTGTGGTCCGGAGCACCACAAACCAAGCACAAACCCTGTGCTCTGCGACATTCTGATACCACATGTCCTGGCTTCCCGCAGTGTGAACATCCCACTACGGAAGACTGCTTCTGCTTCTGCTGCTGAGGGTACGTCGGGGTGGAATGCTGAACCGACGTCACTGAGGCCGCCCGCCTCGGAGCTCCAATGGTCAAAGCCCTGGCTGCCGGGGCTGGTGCTGATGACTGATTCATCTGGCCGTGAGATCGCTTCCGACCTCCGGTCCTGTCTATAATCCTCTGGGAGGTATACTCATGCCTCCGGGCTGCTCTCAACACTGCATCAAAAGTCTGATGCTCAAACTGCTCCACTGCCAATAAGATCTCTAAGTGGAGCCCCTGCTGGAACCGCTGGGCTCTATCGAACTCGGTTGCTACCAAGGTAGGAGCAAACCGACTAAGCCTCGAAAACTCGATCGCATATCCGTCGACCGTCCTGCCCATCTGCTTCAGATTGGTAAACCTAGTCTGTAGATCATACCGAGCTACAGCATCAAAATACTTGGTCTGGAATCTCTCCCTGAATACTGCCCATGAAATAGGGGCCACCGATCCATCGGCCTGCACTGCCCACCAGCTGCGGGCAAGATCTAGTAACTGCAGGCGCACTACGGCCACCTTCTCATTCTCTGGAGTCTTGGCTGCTTCTAGAATCACCTCTGTGTCCTGAAGCCATGCATCTGCAGCGATCGTATCTTCACTGCCGTCGAAGAAGGGAGGGTTCAAGCGCTTGAAGCTGTTGGCCGCGCTATTACCCTGATGACCTTCTCTGGTCAAGGCATCTGCTACCGCCTGGTGCAAGGCATCTCCTCGACGATCTTAGGAGGCTAATAATGACCTGATGAGACCCACCAAAGTGCCATCATCAGGATCTGCAGGCAGGATGGGCTGAACTGGTGGTTCTCCTTCGGTAGGCATGACTCTGGAGGCTACTCCTGAATGCTGGACTTGATCTCCAGGTTGCTGCTGGTCCGCGGGAGGTGCTCCACCTTGCTGATCGGTAGGTCCAGGAACAATGCCGCTGAAGAAGATGACATAGGGAACAATAAGGAAGGACCAGGACAGATCAACGATACAAGCGTAGGATCAGGTCAAGATTACAGGGATTCAGAAGATACGAGCAGAGATCAAGGGCGAATACTGATTGAGACATCTATTCGGTAAATCCTCACATATCTTGAATTACAAGACCTGCATGGGCCACCACTAAAACCATGTCACGCCCCAGAACCAGAATACTGGAGAGCGGGGGCAGACATAGCCAGCTACGTATAATAAAATGGAATCCATGTCACTATATGGTCACGGCTGTCTAGATATATAAGGGTTTAACTACAAGCCATCAGTCTCCTATGGTCAAGAACAAGCCTATTGTCTCAATCTCAAGCGATGTAATAACAGTTACAAGATGTCAGAGCACCAAATATATAATAGCAAGGCGTCCCATACATTACATATTCGGATGATCATGAAGCTAGTCGTACAAAATGTCAGGACTAGCAAGAGTTTTAGTCAATACATGATCAACCCTAGGATTTGTCAATCATGTTACAGCCCGTAGGCAGACAGTAAATAAAGGTGCAATACGAGCTAACACGTGCTCGCCGGCTAAACGCCTCAAAAGAATAATTTTACAAATAGAGTGGAAGGACAAAAAAAAAACCCACTCGTTGCCCTGGTTATGCCTGGTGGTCGCCATCGGGCTGGAAGACAGGTGGATCCTCTGTTGCTGCTCCGATATCTGGCCATACAAAACCAGCTGGGTCAGACCCCAGAAAGAGCAAGTGCCACAAAGGAGGCTTCACTTAGGAACTAAAACCAGCATATCACAAATAGAATATTAAAGATAAATAATAATTAAAGAACTGATAATAATAGAGATAACAACAGTAAACTGAGTACGAGGAAACCATTCAAGTAGCCAGGTCACAACCCTTAAACCAAACAAGGACCGGGGTTGCAGCCCTTCACCTGAATAGAAACCCGTCTCAAATACTATTGGTACAATGAAGACAATAAACGAAGAGAGGACACAGAACTGCTCCGGGAGCCAGGTTACAACCCTTAAACCAAACAAGGACCGGGGTTGTAACCCTTCGCCTGAACAGAACTGGACCCCTGATCTTTATTGTTAATGCCGGTATAAATATTCATGATATTGAAGTAGGGTAAAACATGACAAGCATGACATGGGGAGCAATAAGACAATAGACGAGGAGAGGACACAGAACTGCTCCGGGAGCCAGGTTACAACCCTTAAACCAAACAAGGATCGGGGTTGTAACCCTTCGCCTGAACAGAACTGGACCCCTGATCTTTATTGTTAAGGCAGGCACAATAAGCAGGACGATATATGATAGGATAACCATGGAACTATTCAGATAGCCAAGTTACAACCCTTAAACCAAACAAGGACCGGGGTTGTAACACTTCACCTGAACAGAACTTGGTATCCCATCATTTATCGATACAAGAAATCATGGCCTGATACAATCTTGTACAGGATCAGGATAAGACTAAGCTGGAATAAACTTCATCCAATCAATCACGGCCAATCAAGAGTACGGCTTGGTACTTTTAACTAACTAGGGTTATCACAGGCCTAGTTACTAGCAAGATGCAATGAGATTATCCCAACAGCCACAAGCCCTGCAGACCATCCGGTTATCCGGGTCGAATGTCCGTTTATGAAGGGTGCACCACATGACTGTGTGCTGAAAATGTGCCCTACTCGTCGGTAGGCTATAAGTCCACTTAATGCGCCCAGATAACGGGATTGCCTGTAGCTGGAAATCTCTTCATGACTACTGAATCATTCTAGTTAATTAGCCTTAGTCAATTTCAGTAGGTAACCCTGACCGTGGTACTCAGGGATCTCCATCCTAGACATGATGCAAGACAGTACCAGTTTATTTGTACAAACGCAATCGCCCACGGTGTCCAGGTCAGTCATACTTGTCATGTCAGGCTAGCTGTCATAACAGCATGTCGAGTCATGTCAAGCTAGTTTACTTGTCAAGAGTGCGCCACAGCGGACCACTATCGTGTTCTATTCTTACATTATCATGAGTGAGAGAACTTGCATAAAATAACTAGTGACATATTCTTGAAGCCAAAGAAAACATCTACAACTTTCATGTTGGGAGTTGGGAGAAATTCTGACCATAAATCATGCAAATCAGACATAAAATAGCCAAAACAGGCACTATACGGCCTATTCTGCGACATGCGTCTCATGCGGCTCAACAGCGACATCATATGCGCCAACTGCGACATGCGCCAACAGCGACATCATATGCGCCAACTGCGACATGCGCCAACAGCGACATCATATGTGCCAACTGCGACATGCGCCTCATGCGGCTCACGCGGCTCAACAGCGACATCGTATGCGCCAACTGCGACATGCGCCAACAGCGACATCATATGTGCCAACTGCGACAATAGCCAACAGCGACATCATATTCGTCAACTGCGACATGCGTCAACAGAGACATCATATGCGCCAACTGCGACATGCGCCAACAACGACATCATATTCGTCAACTGCGACATGCGTCAACAGAGACATCATATGCGCCAACTGCGACATGCGTCAACAGAGACATCATATGTGCCAACTACGACATGCGCCAACAGCGACATCATATTCGTCAACTGCGACATGCGTCAACAGAGACATCATATGCGCCAACTGCGACATGCGCCAACAGCGACATCATATTCGTCAACTGCGACATGCGTCAACAGAGACATCATATGCGGCAACTGCGACATGATAAGCGCCTTCCGCGACATACTGTTCATGCTGCAGATGAACATAGAAATGACCAGAAATTGTTTTGGCCATAACTTCCTCCTCCGAAGTCAAAATCAAGCGAAACAAAAGCCAAAACTGCATGAAATGGAATTCTCTACAACATGGAACAATCAAAATATGAAAATAATAAAGTTTGGTAGATCAAAACCCAAGAAATCCGAAAATAATATAAACTTAGATCTACAAGAAATATCCATCAAAATGGAAAATGTCAAGTTCTAAAGAGACTTAGAATCAAGTAAGGAAGAGAATGGAACAATAAAACTTGAGATCCATCATGAAGCAAGTTTGCACTTGCCTAAGCTCTCTCTCTCTTTCTCCTAGTGGTTGAAGAAGTTATGATAGGGAAGAAGAAGATTAATGAAGAGAAAGAAAGGGAATGGGTTAATAAAGGGTAGTGGTGGTGGTAGGTAGCGGTTTTCTTTTGGTTCATGATGAACCCAAAAGCAAACCAAACCAAGCTAAGCCGAACCAAGCTAAGCCACAACCAATGACATGCCAAAAAAATAACCATACAGAAAAATACGCAATACGAGTCAAGAATACGTACACGTATACCAAGATACGTAATACGAACCACAGGCATTACAGTAGCTAGCACCATTTGAAGTTGAGCGCCATCTGAAATGGTGTGCCATCTGAACTCCATCGTTATCTGCTAGATATAATCTGGTGCTATCTGTGCGTAGCGTATAGTAATGTTTTGATAGTTTTTAAGCTTCTAGAAGACCCCCTTAAAAGTTTTTAAATTTCAAATTTTTTGAAATTTGAAATACTTTAAACAAGAAGCGATCTCGCACACTTGGCGTACTACATAATCTCACGATTGGCATGACTGTTACGTTTAGTTTAGGCTATAAATAGCCTCTTGATGAGAGAGAAATAGACTCTTTTAGAGAATTCTCTTCGAACTCCTTCTTTCTCTTAGACTTCTCGAAGCTTTTCCCATCCGCTCTAACGGCACCCTAGAAGTTTGCCTTCGAGAAAGGCAAGAAAGTAGCCGAAACTTCATTGTGCGTACCACCACTGATGGTGCTACAGCACATCGTGCCGTCGGTGAAAGGCGAGGAAGCCAACCTTGCACTTGAAGGTGAGAAACATCATCGAGGAAGACGAACTGTTGACTCGCGCCATTCTTGCGTAGCATAACTATAGCCAACGTCGACTGCCTCTTACAGAGTGTTTGTCGGCGCTTACACTATTTTTAAAATGTGCTGCCTCTTTCAGAGTGTTAGCATAAATCGTGCATTCTCAATATATCATGCGCCATCCGCCATGATGCGCATATTGTCATGTTGCACAAATTAAATAAGTCAGTTTGTATGCGTCAATCATCTGTCCAATGCCGTGCGCAAATTATGAATTGAACAAAAAACTGCCATATCTGTCTGCGCTATCTGAGGACTGTCTTTATACGCTATTCATAATTGGCGCATAGGTTTTTAAATAATCTCAAAAAAATACTTAACAGACTTTATAAGAACAATTTTTCGTGATTCTAACTCTTTGTATTCCTTTGCAGTTGATCTGAGGGAAGAAACCTACGCTGATGTATTTGCCTCTGCCTTTCGGGTGTCAGAGTATCAGAAGAATCTTTCTCATGTCAACTTCCCTCAGTATGACGGGCCAACATCTAGATGAACTCTTTTGGAAAACCAAGAAGATAGGACACTGTTGTGCCTGATGAACGATACTCCTTTTCTGATTGCGGATGGGGCGCCTTAGAAGAAACCAACTTTTTTTTTTGGAGAAGCCATAGATGCAGACTCCCAACCCAAGTCCAAGAAGAAATTTTGAGCCTTTATATGGGAAGACGCATTAGTGTATCACTCTGAGATGATAAGGAACATATCCCTATCTTAGTATGCTCATGCCAGCTACCAAAGAAAGATGTCATGGGACCTGACTCCCTTCCAACAAGCTAAGGTTAGGAAGATATGTCATAAGTTTAGGGAGCATAGAAGAGACATATTCTTTTGTTCTTCCGAAAAGTACAATACACATCTGAGTGGTCTAAAGCCAAGTTGTGTACCTGCTGATGATTCAGCTTTGATGCTACCCGTCAGAATACCCATTTTCACAAATCTTTATGCTGCGTCTGAAGGAGAATACCCTCGCTTAACTATGAGGCTGACAGGTTTGATGCACTAGGAGATTGTGCATTGGAATAGACTCTCTGTGTGGGCTCTGAATAACTTCACTGAGGCTTTACGAAGCCGTCCTATCTACCTCTTACGGGATTCAGAATAACCCCAACCTACTTTTGGCCTTGGCGGAGAGGTACAACAACAAAACTGGCACCTTCACTACTCCCCATGGAAAAATGGGCTTTGCTTTGTATGAGATGCAATATATCTCGCATCTACCTATGGGGGATAACCCCTATGAAGAGTATGTGCCTACAGAGGATGAGTTGGAGGCGTTGGCAAAAGATAATTCTCGAATGGTAGCGGTCTTTGATGAACTGCTGTGTTATTTCATGATCTGCACTCATCTATACAACAGCAAGCCTCCTGGGACATGCTACACATTTAAGTGGTTATCATACCTTTTATTGGGTCGTGCCCAAGAGAATAAGGTGCAGGAGTAACAGAAATACGATCCTCGTCCATTTGAGTCGTTTGATGCTCAAACAATCTTTAAGCTGATGGAAGAATCCGGCCGTGGCGACTCTAAGTTGGTCAATGACTGGTTATGTTGTTGATACCCCTCTTGAGAGCTATATGCAACAAGGTGACATAACCATGTCCACCGAGGCTACTCTCGCAGGCTTCCTTTCTCTGTGGCTGTAAAGGTTAGTAATTCCGGGAGCCAGTGCGGTCCACCAGATACATCGAGGAGTGCTATTCACTACCGTACGTCTAGTATTTGGGTATAAAATGGATATTCTTTCTGCGACGACTTACCGGCTGAACGCAGGATACCGAGCATTCACGGACGTCATGATGGAGAATCCTAACTGTCAAAAGGATTTTCCTCGTACCGAGATGCCGTATACGTATATGTTCGGCAAGTTGTTACTACACCATCCTTGTTTGTTGGACCCGACTCTTGGCATTGGAGGAGCGCTGACAGCGAACTTCATTGGTAGATTTGCAAGGGAAAAATAGAAAGTGGAGTTCTTATTTAATTATAGAAAAGTGTTTGTAGGGCCTACAAATTAAGTTGTGCCATGTATTTATCATCCAACAATCAAGTTATGCCAAATATCAGACTGTGCTCAGTTATATTGTGCCAAAGTCTATATGGTGTCTGACATTTAATTGCCATCATTGCCTGACAGCACTGACAACTGATAGTACAGTAAATGAAGAAAACCTCTTCGAATCCCTCGAATTGTGCCGTTCGAGGAGATTTAATTGACAGCTGTCCTGCACATCTTATGAGTTGCGCCTAGGCGCAATCTAAACAAATTCCTTAGTTGCGCCTAGGTGCAATCTGAACAACTTCTTCTCAAAAGCTGCCACGTGTCTATGCATTAAGTTGCGCCTAGGCGCAACCCAATCAGGCGCAGTTTGACTTGTTGACTGAAGCTCGCGCAACCTGATAAAGTTGAGACAACTTACATTCTAAAACAGGATAACGTGGCACACATGCCACTAATCTCTCAAGACGTGTCCACTATTCTGTACACGACCACGCGTATCTCAATCACATGATGCTACGTGTCTAAATACAATTAGTGCACAATTGGTTAACTAAATGAAAGTTGGCACAACATAAGGTTGGCGTAACCCAATGTGGCACAATCCAGCCTCGCGCACATCAGAATAACTACTAAAACAGTTATTTCCAGAACTCTATAAATAGAGTTTCCAATCATTGTTAAAGCATCACAGAGATCAAGTACTCTTGCAAAATTGCTGCTGCATTTTTTAGAGGCTCTAGTCTTCAAGTTCACATAGCCCAAGGGTTAAAGTGATCCTCTTATGATTAGATTCCTACAGTTGTACTTCCCCAGAAATCATTGTACTTTTGTACTCTTTTCTAAAGTTTGAAATAAAACTTTTGTTTTTGCAAACAAAATGGCGACTCTGCTGGGGACGACTTTCTCCTCCGATGAGAAGGTGACAACTCAATGTGATACTGTGTCGATCGGTAAGACGCAGAAGACTCTGGTTGTTCAGATAAACCGACATCCTATGAAGATGTGATCAACAAGAAAAGCAACAAGCGTACTGTGGCTATCACCAAGAATAAAACTGTGTGGACTCCTAAGTCTTCTACGGTTGCTGTTGCCCTGGCACAACCTGCTTCTGTTGCCAAGGCGCAATCTGCCTCTATGTCTCCAGCGCAGTTTGTTTCTACTACCTGCGCACAGCCCACTCTTCCTGTTCCTGTTGCTCGCGCACAACTTACTCTTATTGCTGCCCGTGCGCAGTCCACTCTCGCTGCTACCCATGTGCAGTCCACTCTTTCTGCTGCCTGTACACAGTCCACTACTTTCTTTGCTGCCAAGGCATAGTCTGTTCAGGCTGTTGCTAAGGCACAGTCTACCCGTATTGCTGCCAAGGCACAACTAGTAGCCTATATTGCTAGGGTACAACCAGTAGCCCATATCGCTGTGGCGCAACCCAAGCAATCAGTTGTTCAGGTACAGTCTGCTGCTCTGGCGTAACCCAAGGGAACTAGTCTTTTGGCTATTCCCTCTTCCAATTCTCCAGTTCTGATCTTGGAGAAACAATATTCTAGTGCCAAAACTAGACAGAACAAAGGGAAGGGTCCTTTGACATTTCCTTAACTGGCGTAACCTGTGTCTAAAGTGGTCCCACAACAAAACAGAGGAAAACGCTTCTTAGCTAACCCTCTACAAAATAAAGGAAAGCACCCTTTGATCTTTTCTCAAACTTTCTTAGTCTATGACTCAGAGGAAGATATATCAGATTCTATTCCTTTAAACAGAGGTCTTCAGATCTCTGCCATGGGAAAGAATACTGATCAAAGAGGTATCTTGTCTACCCCTATTGGGTCTGGTCAAGATCTTCCAACCTTGCAAATTTTAAGATCTAAGCAAGAAAAATTGATGGTATCACAAACAGAGACACCTGGAGCAGAATTTTCTGATTTATGCGCTTATCTCAATAGGCGTCAACCAGTATCAACTTTGGTGAAACGTAAGAATCCTATGCCAAAGGCCAATCTGCACCAGAAACCAAAGTTTGAAAAGAAAGACCCAACCACTTATGCTAATGAGTTGAGTACATCTTTGTACACTCAGGAAACTAAACATCTGAAGAATATGAGGCATGTTCCTAACATAATTAAGGAATATGTTCCTCCGACTTCTTCTCGTCCTTTAGTAGTAACTGATCTCTTGGAACATCTTACACAAAGACGAAAATTGCAGGGATGTCTCCTTCACCTATAAATCACTCTTCAGATCGCCACTGCCTTCACGAAGTGGTCATCAAGTGTTGTTGCCAATCAGCTAAACGATCTATCTTCGATCGTCTGAACTATGTTTCAACTCCTCAACCTATAATAGAAGATGAAGACGAGCTGTTATATACTTCTGTCAACATGACATCCCAAGGCACTGGGGTGGGAAATGTCCAAGACGTAATGCGTCCCGTAATCCCAGTCAGCAATACTTAGATCGGATTTATGCATCCGATGAAGGGGTCTTTCAATACACCAGATCAAGAAATCAAAATTTGAACCAAGGTGACTTTAATCAAGAAGATCTCCCCATTACTCATATGGGAGAAGACTCTTCATCTGAGTTTGATGCAGATAGTGAAAGTTATGAACAAACTATATTGTTAATAGTTGCAAGAGATGTGACAGCATATACCATTGTAGAATATCAATATGCCTCTACTTCGGCCAGCCAGGATCAACGAATTACTGCATTGGAAGATAAATTGAAGACCATGGCTGAAATGGTCGTAAGTACGCACACTATAATCGTGGCCCAACATGCAGTACCACCGGTTATAAACCCTGCTATAAATCCAGAGCTTATAGCATCTTCTGTACCTGTTAATGTTAGTCTGGGGGTACCACCTCCTTAGGTTGCTTTTGTACCAATTCAAGCTGATCCCAGTCAGTCTGGTGCTGGAGGTAGAAATTATCATGCTGTTCCCCCTTCCAACAATTATAACCAGCCTATCAATTTACAAACATCAGGGGATGCTAATGAGGCTGTGAAACTCTTACGTACTCAGTTTAAGGCCTTCAAGCAGAAGGATGACCTACAAAGACTTGGCATAAAACAACCGTATCCTACAGAATGGAAGGAGGTTCCATTTCCTCCTAAATACAAGCTTCCAACCATTATGCTGTTTGACGACAACACTTCTGCAAGTCAGTACATCAATCACTTTGTAATGATGACTGACCAGTTACAGCCAAGTGATGCTCTCCTTACTAGAGTGTTCGTCGGTTGTTTAGCCGGTACAGCATACGACTGGTATCGTAGTTTGCCAGATGGCTGTATAACTTCTTTTGTTGGTTTCAAGCAAATGTTCTTGGAACGGTTTTATGAGGGAGTCAACGACACGACGATGTCTATCCTCATTAAGATCAAACAAAGACACAATGAATCTACAGAGAGTTTTATTGAAAGATTTTGCCGATAGGCACTTAAAATGCCTTTAGAAACTCCATCTGCTGTAACAATAGACACCTGCAAATCAAACTTGTTGCCTATTATCAGTATGTGGACGGGATCTACACAATTCCAGGATTGGCCTTCTTTTATTGTGAATGCCAAGGCGGCAGAGGTTTGTGTCGAAAAGTTCAAACAGTTAGGAGTTCAAATGACTCATCCTAACCAATATGAACATTCTACACCCGGAGGTAATAATCGCCAGAATAACCGCAAGGGTAAAGAAATATTGGCCATCAATCTTAAGGGCAAGGAGTCATTGGCTGTTAATGTTGCTCAGACGACATCCACTCCATCAGCACCATCACAGAAAACAATTCGTCCAAAAGAAGAGTATTCTTTTGATGAAGATGATACTTTGAGCATCTTTGATTGCTTAATCAAAAGCAATAAGCTTCAATTGCCAGAGGCAAAACATCTAGAAGAAGTAGGTAAAACTGATCACCGAAAATATTATGTTTATCACAGATTTATAGGGCATCCAACTAGAGCATGCTACGTGCTCAAAGGCAAAATCCAGGAGATGGTCAACTCTGGAGCGATTACACTTCAGCAGGATGAGAAGACAATGACTGCTAATGTTGTTTCTGTACAATTTGGTGACTTTCTACCACAACTTGTGCAAGATGGTGTTGTCCCTATTCCAAGGACTACTCTCGAGATCATGAATCTCCTACCTTCTCAAAATGAGGGTCTTGTTCTATTATCAACTGTCAGAGGAGAGATCATGTGGATTGACCCAGATCTGGTAGCAGATTTTGACATGCCTTCCTCTTCTAAGAAAAAGAAGCACTCCAAAACTAAATCTAAGAACTGCAATATGGTATCCTTTGAACCAGTAGCAGAAGAAGAAATTCTAATTGGTACTAGATTTGGAAAACCCTATCTTCGAGAATATCCTAAAAATTAAAAGAATTCTGCCTCATCTCCTGATGCTCCTCCTACATCATCTTCTTCTGCTAAAAATATACCATCTACATCCCTACCGGTGATTGAACCAACTCCTCCTAAACCAACATCAGCAGACAAGGGAAAACAACCTGTTCGTTTTGACAAAGTATTGAAAAGTCCTCATCTCTTGGACTTGAAAAGCCATATAATTTTGACATATTGGCTCTGTTAGCCAATACTCCAGCAAGATTGTCAATCTTTGAACTCTTACGTCTCTCAAAAGAAACTTGAGAGACGTTAAGTGAAGCTTTGATGCAGGCTGATGCTTGTCTTACTCTTCTCAAAAATCCTGAGAAGAAGCCAGTCAGCTGTGCACATTGCCATAGTGTATTTGAGTTAATACCCAATATTACTTTTACACAAGATGACATGTTGTTAAAAGACAATCGTCATGATCGTCCTCTATATTTTACGGGGTATGTGGATACCATAAAAGTTGATCATATTCTGATTGACCCAAGGTCTGCTCTTAGTATCATGCCGAAGTCTTTACTAGATACTTTGAAGATCCCAGTACATAATCTTTCTACAACTATCACTACCATCTTGGGGTTCAATCAAGGAAGAAGTGAACCGTTAGGGAAGATACGTCTGAAACTTCAAATTGGCAATCTTCGTACAAAGGTGACTTTTTATGTAATTGACAATCATGGCTCATACAATGCTTTGTTAGGAAGACCATTCCTCCATAAACACAATATTGTACCTTCTACTCTCCACCAATGTTTCAAATATATGGATGGTAATAGAGAAGTCAAAAAAGAGGTTACAGATCTGAATCCTTTCAAAGGAGTTAAAGCATGCTGCAACGATTCTCACATATACAAGAAGGAATTCATGAATGTGGTATTGGTAATGGACACAGATGAAGAACAAAAAGGTATACCAAATGATACTCTGGTAATCCCTGTCAAAGGGCGCACTTTCTGTCCTCAGTCTTCCAAACCATTGACTGTCTATCTTCCTTCCCACGAGAAGCAGCCTATTGGTGATAGTCAGGAATAAAGGGAGCTCACCTCTTCTGAGCCGCTTGTAATCGACCTTCGTCGTAAAAAGGCCCCTCCTCTTTCTCGCTCTTCTTCTCTCCCTCTTGTCATCAATCTGACTAAGCCTGCTAAGGCTAAAGGTCCTGTTGTAAATGATGGTGTAAAAATCAATAAAGCATCTCCTTTGCAGTATATTAATGTCTCTTACTATACTTAATGTTATTTGGATATGCTAGATGGCTTTAAACCACTTACAATAGGAGTCGTATCATCTCTATGAAATATAGTATTATTGGATTCAATACAAGAATCATATTTCTTAGTACCGTCTCGAAAGAAAGATAAAAGGCCTATACTTTTGAATAAAAGAGAGGAACAAAAAATCATGCTCTATAATGATAATAGAGATGATACAGGAAGACTACAATTATGTCGCTATAGTCCACAAGCCAAAGCAATCATCCGTAAAATGGGCTATGATTTCAGAACATGCCTCAACAGCGGTAAAGGAAGGCGAACTCCTATTCATATTTTTGTTCCAAAAGGAAAATCACAATAATACCACAGTAAAATAAAGCAGGGATTTGGTTATACTTTACCACTTTCGACTCCAGAACCTTCTGAATCTGACAAAGAAGAATGATCTAACTCTTCTGATTCCATCTCATGGGATTCTGATACCAGTATTGGTCATGTTCATCGGATAATAGTATCTTCTAACATGGTGTCGGTCGAATTCTCAGAAGATGATGAAGATGACATTGAAGAAGCTCCTGAAGTGGACCCTTGGGCACAAAGGATGGACAATCAGTAGGAACTTCGTTTTGAATAACGAGAACCACCTACTGAGGATCAACTAGTCCAAATCGATATTGGAGAGGAGGGCATATCACGACCAATCTTCATTAGCAAAAATCTCTCTGAGAATGACAAACAAGAATTAATTCACCTTATTCGAGATATATTGATGTCTTCGCCTGGAGTTATAAAGATATGCCCAGATTAGATCCTCAAGTTGCAACTCATAGGCTTAACATCTTGCCTAATGCCAAGCCAGTCAAACAACATCAATGATGATTCAAGCTTGAAATAATGGATGCAATTGATGACGAAGTCAAAAAGCTTATAGCTTATGGTTTTATCAGAGAAGAACAGCATCCTGACTGGGTAGCCAATGTTGTACCAGTTTTGAAAAAGACCTGAAAGGTTCGGGTTTGTATAGAATTTCGGGATCTCAATGATGCTTGCCCTAAAGACGAATTCCCTCTCCCAATTACTGATGTCATGATCGACAATACATGTGGATTCGAATGAATCTCTTTTATGGATGGGTTTTTTGGATATAATCAAATCCGTATGAATCCTGAAGATGAAAAACACACTTCATTCCGTACTCCTCATGGAGTATAGTGTTATACAGTCATGCCGTTCGATCTTAAGAACGCATGTGCAACTTACCAGCGGGCTATAAGTACTATCTTTCGAGATTATTTGTGAAAGACTGTCGAATGCAATGTTAACGATATTGCTGTCAAAAGTCGTCTAAAGGAAGATCACATTCAAGATTTAAGAACTATTTTTAATCTAATGCTCCAGCATCAACTCAAAATGAACCCCACCAAGTTTTTCTTGGGTGTCTCTAGTGGCAAATTTTTCGGCTTCATCATTACCTCTAAGGGTATACACGTTGATCCCGAGAAGATCAAAGCCATTCAAGAGATGCATCCTCCACGCAACCTAAAAGAGCCACGAGGATTCCAAGGTCGACTTGCATACATCAGGCGGTTCATTTCGAATTTATCTGGACGTTGTAGACCATTTACTCAGTTAATGAAAAAAGATGTATCTTTCGTTTGGACGGAAGAATATCAACGAGTATTTGATGACATAAAGCGGTATTTAATGAGTCCACCGGTTCTTGTACCACCGATCTCAGGAATACCTTTCTTAATGTATGTCCGGGCAATGGATCATTCATTAGGAGCTTTGCTAGCTCAGAAGAACAAGGAAGGTCATGAACAAGCCATCTACTACATTAGTCGAACGATGATTGGAGCTGAACATCGTTATAGTCCGGTAGAGAAGGAATGTTTAGCCTTAATATTTGCTGTTCAAAAGAGAAAACATTATATCATAGGCCAAACTATTCATGTTATATCCCGAGTTAATCCTCTTCGGGTCTTAATGATGAAGCTAAGTACACTCAACTCCAGGCTTGCTACATGGGCCATATTATTAGCACAATATGATATGTTGTATGTTCCTCAAAAGTCTGTGAAAGGCCAAGCACTTGCTGACTTCTTAGTAGCTCATCCTGTGCCTGAAACATCTAAACTCTATGATGAGATTCCAGATGAGACATTAGAATCAAATATGATCTAAGAAAAATTTCCTACTTGGCGTTTATTCTTTGACGGAGCATCTAGAATTGGACCTGGAGGCACCCTAGTTGCTGGGGTAGGAATTGTTCTTGTTTTACCAAATGGATTAACTATTCAGAGAGCTTATTCTTTGGATGAATCGTGCTCCAATAATGTAGCAGAATATAATGCTTTGCTCATTGGACTTCAATTAGCCAAACAATTGGATATTGAATATCTCGAAGTATATAGTGATTCTAAGCTGATTGTTAATCAGGTTAGAGGCATATATGAAGTTCGATATCAAGATTTGGTACCATACCATGAAGAAGCAACTAGAATAGCTTCTTCATTCAAAAGTTTCTTCATCGAACATGTACGTCGTGCATGCAATAAAGAAGTTGATGCCTTAGCTAACCTAGCTGCGGTATTGGCAGTTCCAGTCAAAAGACAACAAATGGTTGTTATCTCTAATAGATAACTATTTTGTGTTGAAAACAACCACAACATTGAATTCAGTAATTTAACTGAAGTCAATGTCATTAGCGACGACTGGAGAGCACCTTTCATTGATTTTGCAGTACATGACATATTGATAAAAGATCCTAAGGAAGCTATAAGTATTCGTTGCAGATCGCTTCGATTCTATTATAATCATACTACTAAAACTCTCTATCGAAGAACTTTTGATGGATTACTTTTGAGATGTCTTGCTGGTGATGAAGCAAAGCAGATATTACGCGAAGCTCATGATGGTGTTTGTGGAGCACATCATCCTGGTCCTAAACTACAGGAACATATCCGACGTATGGGCTATTACTGGCCCTCTATGGTATCAGATGACATTGACTATGCAAGGAAATGCCGAGCTTGTCAAATTCATGCGGACTTCATTCACCAACCATCAAAATTTCTTTACCCGACTACTACCTCATGGCCCTTCGAAGATTGGGGTATGGATATAATTGGTTCTATCAATCCTCCTTCATCTAAAGGATATCGGTTCATGCTGGCTATAACTGATTATTTCTCTAAATGGGCTGAATCTGTACCTCTGGCTGAAGTAAAAACTGGTAGTGTCATCAATTTCATCAAATATCATGTGATATACAGATTTGGTGTATCTCATCGAATTATCCATGATAATGGACCACAGTTCGTCGGTCAGAAGTTTACCAGGTTCTGTGATGACAACCGCATCAATAATGTTGTTTTTACGGCTTATAATCCTGCAGCTAACGTGTTAGCTGAAGCATTCAACAAAACTATTATCAAACTCCTTAAAAAGTTTGTTTCTATTAATAAACGCAATTGGAGTAATAAACTTGGAGAATGTCCATGGGCTTATCGCACCACAGTCCGTAATCCCACATGTTGCACACGTTTTTCTCTTGTATATGGATGTGAAGCTGTCTTACCACTGGAGATTCAAATTCCTTCATTGAGAATCGCCATTGCTAATGAGCTTACTACTGAGAATAATGATCGTCTTAGACTTCAAGAATTGGAGGCGCTTGACGAGAAAAGACTACTGGCTCAACAGCACATCGAACTTTATCAAGCCCAGATTTCAAAAGCTTTTAATTGCAATGTTAGAGTGCGAACATTTCAGGAAGGCGAGCTAGTTCTTACAGTCAGACGTCCTATGACTATGACACATATGAGCAAAGGCAAGTTCGAGGCATAATGGGAAGGGCCGTATGTGGTAAATAAAGTTTTCTCAAATGGAGCCTATCAATTAATATATATGGATGGCAGAATTGCTATGATGCCTATCAATGGCAAATTTCTCAAGAAATATTATGTATAAAAGCAAGATGTACTTTATTTCAGAGATATAATGTAAATAAAGTTCATTTTATTTTAAAAGCAGAATGGAACTACATAATATTAAGGACGGGGAGGAGGCCCCGATCCTTCATGATTAAATACATAGTTTGCCAACAGTTCAAACATCTCATTGTCTGAACGCACAAAAAACTCACAAGCGGCCATCCTCAATGCCTCTTCCTCGGCAGTCTTTCCAGGATCTACTAGCTTGGCAATCAAGTCCTGTCCTGGTGCAGGAGCAGTTGAGCCTTCACCCCTTTCTTTCTGAGGAGGCTTTGGAGGCACAGCAGGAGGCATCTCGGTCTTTCCTTCGATATTCAGAGTAAGCAAATCTTTGAAGATATTTTGTATAGAAAGAAAAGAATTTGATGATATCTACGAAAGTTTTGCTCTATTTATAGACAAAATGATTAGACAGTCGATTTCAAGAACTGATGCGACTTTCTGAAAGAAGTCCAACGGTTCATTAATTTATAAATGTTCATTCATTTATTCTCTTCCTCGAGAATTGAGACAACTATTCGTTCATTCAGCATCTTTTCCTAGAAAACCGAAGTGACTGTTCATTCATTCATTTTCTTTGACTTATCTTTCATTTGGCATTGATTGTCTCTTATTTTAAGTAATATGAATTCACGTCCTCCATACCTCTGAATTCTGATTATTTACATTAGCAACTTGTCACATTCATATTTCTCCTGGATTCTCTTTTCCATATCATTACATCAAAATCAAATCGTAAAGGAGAAAAAATTATTCTTTATTTCTTCTTTAAAAACATAGATACATCTTAATGGAAATCTACTACATCCTAGATTTTCATCCTAAGTATAAATGAAGGTCTACTACATCTTTGGATCTTCTTATTTATGCCAGTTCCTTGTCATCTCGTCCTGAAGCAGCGAGCAAGACAACAAAATCAACCATGGTCTCTTCTCTCTCAGAAAGACGAGAGGAGAACCATAGAGTATAACAGCTCAAAGATAAGCTGCTGCCAATACAACTGGTGGAGAAAAGACGACCCGTCATGGGAACTAGGAATGAGATCACCCTTGTGATACGATTCCTAATTCTGTCTCTCCACCATCCAACTCTCATGTATAAAGGCTCTTCCTACCATCTGAGGAAGACCCTTCTGGAACACAGAGAGTCCTGAGCTGTCTGATTTGAGTGTCAGAATCACATGAGCCGTCTGATGTGGGTGTCAGAAGAATGTTCTTCATAGCATCCAGGTCGCCAATGCCAGTTTTGAAGAAGCTTGCCAACCAAATTTCTGTAAATATTAACAAGGAAAGAAAAGTCAGTAAAATCTATCAAAACTGTGCGCAGATCGACAGGCGCATATCAACAATATGTGCATATTCTCTGAAGTACAGGCGTATATCAACAATGTGCGCCTATTCTCAGAAGTACAGGCGCATATCAACAGTGTGCACCGATCAACAGGCGTATATCAATAGTGTGCACCGATCAACAAGCGCATATCAACAGCGTGTGCCGATCAAACAGGCGTATATCAACAGTGTGCGCCTCTGACCGAAGTCATGCACTGATTACAGTCTGCGCTTCTTCTCAGAATTTCAAGCGCGCATCTACAACATGCGCTTCATTTCTACAAATTAACATCTATCTTCAAAAATGGCGCAAAGTAAAACGCCCATTGGTTCTTTGTTGGGATTTACCAACTTCTGAAGGCGCGGTATGCAAAAGAATAACATCAGGTTGAAGTGGCACAAGTGAACTTGTGGATGATAGATTTTTGCTGGATAGTGGGACCTTGTGAGAAGTCATCTTTTTGAGAAAGTATGAATGTCTCTTTCGTTTTGGCTATCTTTTAAAAAGCGTCAAAGATGTGAACAGTACGTTGTTCTAGGAGTTTATTTCGGGAAAGAACTAAACAATATGCGCTTAAAACCACGTGATGGATGCCATGTGTCTCTCAAAGAAATAGTAAGCATTAAATTAGTCAAAGGAGCATATTTATATGCACCACTTGAAACCACAGCCACGTAATAATGATGTCAGAAATTATAAATTTCATTCCATAAAGAGGGGTACACCCCTACAGACAAGCAGGAAAGGACAAATGAAAAAAAAATAAAAAGATGGCACGCTTAACATTTTTTCTTTTTCTCGTCTTTATTGGTCTGATGAAGGACAGCGTCCAATTCTAACATGTTGCGGATCCTCGAGCGACGCATCAGATTAAAGAATCCCTCCGAATCGTCGCGCTCTTCAGAGGAAAGTGATGGCCCACCACTCGAGTGATTGAAGACTGTTGGATTTAAACCAAAACAGTCTAATAAGTTCACCGCCCTCAGTGACAGGTCATCCTCCAACAAATAAGTCGTAGGCGTGACATCAGGTTTTGCTTCAGGGGACTTGATTTCAGTGTTAGCAATGATCTCCATCTCCTTCTACTTAGGTGCCATCGAAGTACATAAGTGAAAAATAAGTATAGGACCAGCCCCTATATATATAACCGAACTGACTCTTCATATTCCTCATGGGAAACCGAAAATCATCAATGAAACTCGGGAAGACGAAGAGGAGATCAAATGTTTTCGAAAAAGAAATTTAATTATGATGGCTGGGCATTGACTGGCGCAATCTAAGTAAAAGTTTCATAATTCAAAGTATTTCAAACATTGAAATATTCTTAAGTTTTGAAAACTTTGAAGGGGGTCTTGTAGGGCCTAAAAATAAAGTTGCGCCATGTATTTATCATCCAGCAATCAAGTTGCGCCAAATATCAGACTGCGCCCAGTCATATTGCGCCAAAGTCTACGTGGCGTCTGACATTTAATTGCCATTATTGCCTGACAGCACTGACAACTGACAACACAGTAAACGAAGAAAATCTCTTCGAATCCCTCGAATTGTGCCGCTCGAGGAGATTTAATTGACAGCTGTCCTGCACATCTTGTGAGTTGCGCCTAGGCGCAATCTAAACAAATTCCATAGTTGCGCCTAGGCGCAATCTGAACAACTTCTTCTCAAAAGCTGCCATGTGTCTATGTATTAATTTGCGCCTAGGCACAACCCAATCAGGCACAGTTTGACTTGTTGACTGAAGCTCGTACGAGCTGATGAAGTTGAGACAACTTACATTCTAAAACAGGATGACGTGGCTTACATGCCACTAATCTCTCAAGACGTGTCCACTATTCTGTACACGACCATGCGCATCTCTATCACATGATGCCACGCGTCTAAATACAGTTAGTGCACAATTGGTTATTTGAATAAAAGTTGGCACAACATAAGGTTGGCGCAACCTAATATGGCGCAATCCAGCCTCGCGCACATCAGAATAACTGCTAAAACAGTTATTTCCAAAACTCTATAAATAGAGTTTCCAATCATTGTTAAAGCATCACAGAGATCAAGTACTCTTACAAAATTGCTGCTGTATTCTCCAGAGGCTCTAGTCTTCAAGTTCACATAGTCCAAGGGATAAAGTGATCGTCTTTTGATCAGATTCCTACAGTTGTGCTTTCCCAGAAATCATTATACTTTTGTACTCTTTTCTAAAGTTTGTAATAAAACTTTTGTTTTTGCAAACAGTGTTGAATATGGGTACATACTGGAAAATTTTCTCCATTACTCCCCCACCTAGGTATGAGGACTTTCCAGCTCCCATGGTAGACTTAGAGCCCCTTGCTCTTCATCCACCTCTAGACCCTTTTTCTTGGCTGAAGATGATCATGCCATCTCATCTAGTGTATCGATTTGAGAATGACTGTTACTTAGAGCATATTTGCCAAGCCGCTTTGCTCGTCAGTTTGGCTATGATTAGCTGCACATTGGAAATGCGACGACGTGTCTTAAAACCTTCGGCATTTGAATGATGGCGCTCGAGGATGGGGATATTTTAGCGCAAGAGGCACGAAAGCTGTATTCATCATGCCCTCCGCCACTTTTGAGGATGGTCCGCGTATGTTGTGTTCATACGCACATTTTTATACTTCAGCCAACACCTTCTTTGAGCGTTATTCAATGGCAGATAGCTTTGTCGGGACGAAGAAAGTATTTGGTGGGACTGCGGCTACCATTACACAAAGAAAAAAGGGCTTTCTTCACGGTTAATCCCCGTCAAGAAAGGGTTGTCTAGACGGTTGTAGATCCGTTAAGTAGGCCAGAGTCAAGAAAAGTTCTCACTTTTTTTGACGGTTTCTGACATGACTTTTCTTGACGGTTATTAACCGTCATCTAAAATATTTTTATTGACCGTTTTTAGCCGTCAAGAAATTAGTTTTTAAAAACTGTCAATGTAGTTGAAAACTTTTCTTGACTCCGGCCTAGATGACGGTTGAAAACCGTCATAAAAGGCCATTTTACATCAGAATTTAGTTTATTATTGACGTTTTATAACCGTCAAGAGAAGCTAAATTTTGTATAGCCAAAATTCCATTTATAATTATATATTATGAATCGAACACAAATATAATATCAATAATCCAGAAGATATACATACATCAAATAACCATGGATAACCATAAAATCCAATTTTTATATTAACAAATTATATTGTTCATACACCACAAACTTTTAACACATTTTACACACGTCCAACCACAAACATCAAGCATATGCCCAACCACAGACATATTCAAACCAAAATATGTAGTTTTCGTACATCTTAAACATCCAATACCGATATTTATATTAGTAAAACCAAAATATGCATAGCTAACACGGCCAAAGCACATCCATTCCATATTCACAACACCTTCATTTTTCACTCCTGAGAGAACAAGAGAATTATTTTTAATCATTTAACTGCACATGTTTATATAAACTGACAACTGAGAACAAAATGAAATGACCATAAGACCTGTACAGGTCAACACAGTAAACAAAGACAATATGTATGCCAAATAGACTTTTTTTATGTAATGTTTATTACATCATTTTCTGGACACAAGAAGAAATGCTAGGAAAATATCCTTTTTTTATAGTTTCAAACATATACCATAACCAAATATAAGCCAGCTCAAAAGTTTTTGTCTTATTAAGAACAAGATATCAACAACTAGAACAACAAAGAGAAATGCTATATTTGAGCTACTGCATTGCAGAAAATATTAAGTTATTTAATTAAGGCTTCCTCTCAAGTAAAAAATAGGGGTTTGAATCTAAAACAGACTATTATGGTTGCTTCCAGCTAATGGATGACTTAATACACTTGCAGACTTGGATGTGATTTCAGTAAAGAAAAATCTTAATACCAGGTTTGTACCAATAAGTCATGAATGCTGGCCCAAGAATATCTACCAAGAAAGTTGGGAAGTTGGCATTTTATAAAGGCATAGTAACAACAAACACTACATGTGATATATGGTTGCCACTATGTCTAGTTATGGTTGCATCCAGTTAATGGGTGACTTAATACCAGGTTTGTGGCAATAAGTCATGAATGTTGGCCCAAGAATATCTACCAAGAAAGTCTTAATCCTTAAAATCGTACAAGTAGATATTCCATAAATTGTAACAACAAACACTACCTATGATATATGGTTGCTACTATGGCTAGTTGCATTGCTGATGACAACAGACTGCTTTTGTAATGCTTCTGTGACAGAAATATGGCTTTCCAGCTTCCTCTTTTGAGGTAGCCTTGGTTTGCTCATTAAGATGAATGGTTATGGTATAGAACATATGTCATATATATAGACAATGGTATTTGAAACCAACCTGTTTCCAAAGTAAAAAAAATATACAACATTCTAATCCATAACATTCTAGAAGAGTACTCCCACCTTCCAAGATATTAATTAATATACTCATGATATGGAGCATATTTTCAAGTTCTACCGACCAATAGCAATGAATGGGTAATAAAAGTGTAGAAGCATGAAACTTTTTTCAGCAAATAAAGCCCCATGCGCCCAAGTCAGTGAAGCTCCATGTGCCCAGTCAGTGGAGCTCCATGCGCCCAGTCAATGAAGCTCCATGCACCCAGTCAGTAAAGCTTCATGTGCCCAGTCAGTAAAGCTTCATGCGCCCAGCCAGTGAAGTTTCATGCGCCCAAGACTAACTCCCCCGAAAGGAGGGCGTATAGCCTGAGACATGGCTATACGCCCAAGCCTGACTCAGTCAAAGCCGTGATCAAAATGTGTACCGAAGCGCACGGCCACGTCAGTCTCCACGAGCAGTCATGCACCGAAGCATGCGGCCACGTCAACGCCATGACCAACCTACGATCTCGCAGCTTGTATGCGCCTACATCCTATGCGTCCAAAGCAGGACTATGCGCCTACATAGGAACCAGTGTGTTTCCCCATGTGGGCGCATAACATCATTCCAGCCCAAGAACGACTATAAAAGGGGGGCCTCATCCCTCTTCAAGAGAGAGAATGAAGAGCATTTTTAAGAGCCAAATTGCTGAACTTCTTGCCAGTGAGCTGAGAGTTAGCAATTTTCTTAGGTTTTTTCCCATTTTTGTAATCGGAGTGTCAACGGAGTAAAGGAGCAACTGCCACTCGATCTCCTTCGTCCCATTCCCCAGAATTCTTTTTTGTACTCAGGGATCCTCAGTGCAGGATCTTTCAGGCGTACTCGATTTGTGGTGCCTTGCGCTAATAAAGAAAAGATAGCGTTTCTTTTTTTTTGTGTGTCCACAAAAATGACGACTCTGCTGGGGACTACCTTTTCCTCTGACGAGAAGGAGGTGATGCAATCCGATACCGACAAAGTGGGAAGCACTCAGAAGATGCTGATCATAAAATTCGATCAGCAAGAATTCGAAGAGATGCTCTCGAGGGACGACTCTACTCCCTCAAAATCAGCAAAGCCGAAAAAGTCTCGCAAGACTTGGCTTCCGAAAGTTCGTTGTGCATATCCTGCTGGTGTCATAGCAGATATACAGCCAGAGGAATCTGTCACCTGGGCGCATGATTCTGCTACTGAAGTCCCCTAAATGGAGAAGGCTCAAACCGTTCCGGGCTCTACTAGCCCAGTGACTTCTTCCCTCCACAACCAACAACAGAGTGTTCAACACTCGAGACTTGGCAGAAAAAAACACTACGATGCCAAGAATCGGGGTATGCGGCACTATGGCCAAATCCGGCAAGGCTCACAAACGAAGGAGGCAAAACTGGGAGAAAATAGTACTGTTCCACCAAGCATGCGCCCAAAGCCATACGTCCAAGGAAGTGTTTGGGCGCATAGCCCCAACCAGAACACTTTTGTCTTCAGCAGGCTGGGCATTCAAACCCATACGCCCAAGGCTATGCGCCCAGGCTCTATGGATCCGTACTACGCGCCCACATCAAGGAGGCTCAAACATGCTGTCAAGGAGCATGCGCCCAAGGCCAGCCTCCAAGGCCCATGCGCCCACAACAAAAAGACAGGCCCCAACGCGTATAGCACGGGGCTGTCTTCAAGGACATCATAGCACTTAGGTATGGGGGTTTCCCCTGCACATGAACTAAGTTTGGATGCGCCTACTCTCCTTACGAACCTGCATGCAAAGCTCGGCGATACATGCGACATGGGTTGTAAGACACAACTCCCTTTTGCTGACTTTTGCGACATGATAAATCATAAGTGTAAAGTGAGGAAGGACATAACAATCCATAGTGTACACCCGTGTACCAATATTATTATCAACTGTTGTTACTCCAAAGTGACAAGAGTACCTCAGAGAAAGTCCGTATTTCGATGGCTACATTTCTCTGACGATGAGAAGCTACTATGTGTTTCATCCAACATGGCTTCATGGGGTCCTTCTTACGGGAGCCCCAATCAAAGACGATGGACCACCAACCCAATCTTCTCTCTCAGTTCCACGAGAAGGAGAAGACGAAGTCTACCAACAGATGGCCAACAGGCTGTCACATCTGAAGGAGTCTATATGGGTACCCGGTCAAAGGCGAGATTCCATACAGAAGACGAAAAATCCCAAGCTGGGGGTAGTATTTGTAGAAGCATGGAAAATACTAGAGAAAGACCCATGCGGCTCAAAAAACGCATGCGGCTCAGGGAGTCATGCGGCATAAGGAGCTATGCGGCCGGAGGCATTCCATGCGGTTCAGAAGACATGTGGCGTGACAGTGCTCCCCTCCGATCCATGCTGTATTAATTGTTTTGACGGCTGATCCCTCTGAAAAGTTGACAGACCTGACACCAAAGCAGGTAATTATGACTCTGTCATGATGATGAATCTCTAGGAAAGAGAAAGAAATCTCTGACATGATCCCCCGAGAGCAACAAAATGCCACGTGGCCCTGCCACGTGGGTGTGCTTATGCGGCTCGAAGTGAAGACTTCCCATGCGGTTCAGAGTGAAGCTGTACCATGCGGCTCGAGTGGAATCATCCCTATACGGCTCAAGAAGATCATGCCCATGCGGCTCAAGCAGACACACCATTATGCGGTTCATACGGTTCATCATATGGTTCAGAAGTCTGAAGGAGGGGGCCACTGCCCAGACAGCCCTGACACGTGTCCCAAGTCTTATGCGGCCCAAAATTCATGTGGCCCAAATCTCATACGGCCCAATCTGCATACGGTTCCAGTCTCACCATTGGCTCTCAGGACACGTGTCCTCAGCCGATCAATCTTCCAGATTTATGGCAATCCAAGATCGGGTCGAATCCCAATGATCTGGGGCACGTGGCAGGAGAATAAATTTGATTTATTCGCAGATATTAGAGAATCATTATAAGGAAGATTTATGCCAATCAGCATTAATTGCTAATGGGGATTTGGTATAATCTACCCTTAATGGTTCTGATTCGTCACAATCAGAAACGAACGGCCTGGATTGATCAATCTCCAGGCCGCCGCCATCTCCAAGAGCTAATCATTGGCAACCCTAGTGATCACATCCCACTATTATAAATAGCAAGGTGCCATTCCCTTGTGAGATATAGAGAAATATACAAAAAAAAGAAAACAAGAGAAGAATACGTATACACAGAGAGACTTCCCCCATAGTCAGAGAGAGAATATACACAGAGAGAGAGAAGCCAGGAGAGCAATCAGAGAGAGAGCAAGAAGGCATTTCTTCGTCAACGACCAAGCAGATCTTCCTCGAGTCAAGGCTGCGTACCGATCGTCCAAGGAGTAAGGCAGAACGGTCGTCGCTTTCCCGAGCCTCTATCGTCACCCCCCAGAATCTAAAATAAACAATCGTACTTAGACTGTTGTACCTAGGTTTTCGTCCCTAGGCTTTCTTTGTACGAGCGAGTTTGTATTGTGAGTCTAAGTTCAGTCCTCCGATAATTGTTCTGTACTTTTACAATCAATGGCAAACACGATGGCGACTTGCTGGGGACTAACTTCTCCATGGCTGAGGAGTTGGTGACGCAATCGGACGCAACCAAACTTGGCTCTATACTACAGAAGATGGTCGTACGCTTCGACCAACAGGCGTTCGAAGAGATGCTCTCTGAAGGTAGCACTGGCCTGGTCCAGAAGCGCACCCGCACCATAAAGGCTCACAAAGAGTGGAGGCCAAAATCATTTGCTCCTCCGCAAGCCCTTGATGGGGTGCTCTCTATTGCTCAAGATGGCGAGAAAGACTCCCCTGCGGCTCCACTTCAGACCGTAGACAACTCTGCTGTCCCCACGTCCGGCAGAAGAAAATACTATGATGCTGGACTTGTAGGGGCAAAGAGGAACTCTACGCGATCCGAGCCACAGAAGAGTATTAGCCACAGAGAGAAACACCATGCAGCTACAACCGCCGACCGCATAAAGAAAACTTATGCGGCCACATCTGTCAGCCGCATAACTTATGTGGCTACAGTTGCCAACCGCACGGATGAGACTCATGCGGCTATTAAAGTCAATCGCTTGCATGCAGAAAACCCATGCGGCCACAGATGCCAACCGTATGCGGTCAGCCCGCACGGTCGTAACTCCTAGCCGCATAAAGACTCATCCTACAACAAAAGACAGCCGTATGTAGACAGCCTGCACGGTACCCAATGCTAGCCGCATAGCATCCGTCCCACGCTTCTCTCGATTAGTCTTCGACCGGCTTTCATGCGGTCCTGACTCTGATCATTCTCTGGATGATAATCCAGACTCTGTGGTATTCGACTTAGACTCCTCCTATTACGCACCCACAAGTGCTAAAAGGAGGAATTCTAGGGCAGCGCGGGCTCATCAAGTCCAGACGACTTCCCCAACCTCTGACTATCGGGACGTCCCGCTGATTATCACGCGGGCCTCTGATGGGAAGTTGTATAAAACCACTCAAGTCCAGCCCCCGGCGGCAAACAGACAAAGTGGTTCCTCTGACCTGCGTGAGGTTATCCTCCACAAACGCAAGGAAAGAGAAGGAGCTTCGGGGTGTAAAGAGCCCTCACACGGACATCAATGCACCCAGATCATCGTCAACTGCTGTTGCAGCAACGCGACGGTGACGGAAGACCGGCCATCCGTCTTCCAAAGACTACATCACCCGAGCTCAGAAGACGAGGCACCTCCTGTTGTCTCCTGCAAATCCGCGCAGAAAGTTCTCGCCAAGGGAAGAGGGAAGAAAATGAGCATCTCCAGCCCAAAGGTGTCAACTACTACAGCTAAGAAACCGTCGTCTAAAGGGTTATCCTCCACTAGAGTATTTCAACACACCCGTTCGAAGACGAAAACTGCTGCAGTAGGAAGTTCGTTATCTGCAACATTGGGGGTCGTCGGAACTGGGGGTAGCACTCCTCCAAACATCTACGATAATCCAACATTCCAGGAATACGGACTGGAGGAAGCAAATCCTCCGACGGATATAACAGATACCGACGTCCCCAAGGACATCCTAGACGAAGCAAGCTCCGAAGCTGGAGGTAGTGTTCCTTCCGAGTCCGAACCTGAAGAGAACATCCCCACATATCCTGATGATTTCTCGATGCACGGGTACGACTCGGAGGGTACATCCTCCACCACTCCTTCCGTCACTCCTCATGTGAAGACGGTGTTCATGACAGACAGCAATCAAGGCGGTTCCGTTGATCGCCAGCGCATCGACACTTTGGAGGCCATATTGCACGCCTTGGTCAAGTCTGTAGACGAGATCAAAGCGGCGCTTCCTAATCTGCAGGGGGTGACACCTGGCCAGACAAGCACGGGTCCCGCAATCAACGTAGATTCAAATTCAGCGGCACCAAACCCGGGCAACAATCCTCCCGAGATAACGGCCCCTACCGCGACAGATGAGGCCCGAGAAGTAAAAAGAGAGGTTCAGAAGCTCCGAGCAATGTTCCATGCCCGAGAAAACTCTCAAGACCTCAGGATACGGCAACCATATCCTGCTGAATGGAGGGATGTTCCCTTTCCACCAAGATATAAGCCGTTCAATATCAACCCATATGATGGCAAGACTTCAGTAAGTCGGTACATCACTTACTTTGAGGTTACTACCGACCATCTGCCCCATGATGACGCTATCCTCACACGGTTATTCATTGGGGCATTGGAAGGAGTCGCCTTCGATTGGTACCGCAACCTGCCGGACAATTGCATCCATTCCTTCGCTGGCTTCAAATGCCTGTTCTTGGAGAGGTTCTATGAGGTAGGGCAGGACATCACGATGTCTACCCTCATAGACGTCATTCAAGTAGAGAAAGAGCTGACGAGGAATTACATTGAGCAGTTTTGTCAAACCGCAATGAAGTTACCATCTGGCAACCCGGACTCCTCCTTGATCGAAATTTGCCAAAAGAGACTACTTCCAACAATCAGTCTCTGGATGGGCGAGAGTCAATTCAAGGACTGGAAGGCTTTTATCATTAGTGCTACAAGTACCGAAGAACGATTAAAGAAGGCTCGCCAACTGGGATTACATATCTCAGAGGGAGAGAACAAGGGCAAGCGTCCCAGCACCACCAACGACAATGGGGGTAGCCCCTCCAACAACCGGGACAACAGAGGCAAGCAGGCTATGGTGGCCGATACAGCCCAGAAGCCTAAGTCGCAACCTGCGGACAAACAATGGCCTCAAATCACTTACTCTTTTGAAGACGGTCACGTCAAGCCTATCTTGGACATGCTCATACAAGGAGATAGGATTCAGCTTCCTCCACCAAGACGGAAGCCTCGGTCGGCTGATCTGGAGAACCCAAAGTTCTGCCATTACCACCGCTACGTCCACCATGCTACGCACGACTGCTACCAACTGAAACGATATATCCAGAACCTCATCGATTCGAACGCTCTGGCCATCGATTTCGAGGAGGTAACCGTGGCAGCCAACATGGTGTCCGTACAATTCAGCAGCTTCCCTCCAACAGAGACCCAGGACGGGGTTATACCCATCCCTCTGGTAACGATAGAGATTGCTAATCTCCTGCCTGCTGAAACTGCTGGTCTAGTACCCCTCACCACATCACGAGGGGAAATCATGTGGGTCCATCCGGACCTAGTCCACGAGGTAACTCAGTCCACTCCATCTTCTAAAAAGAAAAGTGGAAAAGTCAGATCCTGCCGTACCACCTCAGCAGATGAAGAGGAAGTCACGGCCGTTGTTACTCGATCCGGAGCACAATCTCAACCTGTGGCTGAAAACTCGACTGATGATCATCCGCCCACTACCACGGATGCTCCGGGACTGGCTCAGCCTTCGACGACCGACAAGCCTAGGCCGAAGGAGACTCGCTTCGACAAATCCCTCCGAAAGGAAACATCTCAGGGGCTGGAGAGGCCCTACAACTTCGACATCTTGGCACAATTGGCCAATACACCGGCCAAATTGTCCTTATATGAACTCCTGAGGCTCTCGAAGGATGTCCGCACAGCTTTGAGCGATGCACTTCAAAATGCCGACGCGTACCTGGCTCAGGTCAACCTCACGGGGGAAAATCAGCCCGCAGACCTCCAAGACAGTGCCTGTACGGGAGCAATGCCCAACATCGTCTTCACTCCATAAGACATGCTCATCAAGACCAATCTACACGATCGCCCATTATACTACACAGGCTACATCGGCGACATAAAGGTGGACCGGATGCACATTGACCCTGGGTCTTCCATAAGCATCATTCCAAAAGGACTACTGCATCATCTTCGCATCCCGATGCATCGCCTGACCCCTACAAACACTGCCATCAGTGGGTTCAATTCGGGCAGGAGCTACCCAATCGAGAAGATCCGTCTGAAATGTCAGATTGGCGATCTCCAATCAGAAGTCACTTGCTACGTCATAGATGCCGACACTTCATACAACATCCTTTTGGGGCGCCCTTGGATACACGATTACATGATCGTGCCTTCCACGCTACACCAATGCTTCAAATATGTCGACAAGCACGGCTTCATGAGAACAGAATTTGCTGACATCGATCCCTTCAAAGGGGTCGAATCTTATTACTCGGACTCCTGCCTATACGAAAAGTCGAAGAGGCACCTTGAAGGAGGAAATAAACAAACTGATGTTGAAGCAACTACGGGATCAGAAGAACCTCTGACAATCCAACTCCAGGCTCGCAAACCAGGCAATTCCGTACCCCTTACGGCCACGCTGCGTAAGGACGCGATCAGCCTTTCGGCACAGGAAGAGCAGTTGAGAATCCGACTGCCAAGGTCCGGCTAGGTACCGAGACCCACGACAGGGCCACTTACCATCAGATTGCCGAGAGTCGGTCAATCCCAAACAGAGAAGCTCAATCCCTCCGGTAGACCTCTGACGATACGCCTGCCTAAAAAAGGTCGTCACCCCGATGCAAGGTCTGACACTTCAAGCGAACCAGCCACCCCTCGCTCCACATCAAATGCCAGACTGGGGGTTGTTAGTCTACCAACAACCCCACGCTCCCCTCTGTCAGTTGAACCTCTGAAGATCAAGCTGACTAGGACGCCCTCTCAATCTTCATTCACACAGGGGGTAGCCGAAGAAGAACCAGAGCTAGCCAAGTATGTGGCTGCCCACACTGACGCTCCCTCCGCAGATGATGTAATCCCTCTAGAAAAGATACCTTACTTCATCAGTAAAGGGTTATCTTTGAACTACACCGAGCTTAACAAGCTATGTACAATGTATGCTATGGAACACGGTATAGGCACTCACCTGTATACACAGGTGACAAATGTGTACACCGCTATCCAACTTACTCCAGTAGAAGACGCTTACCGAATAATCGAGGGAGGGGACCACCCAATCATCTTCGGCCGGACGAACAACCCGCATCCCCTCGCCGTGGAAGAAGTCGACTTCGGGTCAGATGCTGGAAGACTGCCTCTGTATCTCTATAGCCCTCAATCCAAATATCTCATGCAGAAACAGGGGTATGACTTAGAGACAACGCCAGGACTGAACTACGGTACTGGACGACAATTACCTTTGAAGATGCCAGCCCCGGCGGGCAAACCACGGAACTACTATAACAAAACCCGATGCGGTTTAGGGTATGTAACGCCTACTACGACCCCTGAAAGCTCAGATGAAGAATGCGACTGGCAGTCACATTCAACCGGATCACCGACTTTCGACTCAGATACCAGCATCGGTGATGTGTTCAGACAAGTCATGTCAGTCAATATAGCATTCACCGACGCTTACGAGGAAGACGAAGACATCCCCGAAATCCTTGAGCTAGAGCCATGGGCCCAGCAATTAGACGCACAATGGGAAAAGCGGTTCAAACTGAGAGAACCTCCTACTGAAGATGAGGTCATACAAGTGGATCTCGGCAGCGAATCTTCTCTAAAACCGATCTTTATCAGTAAAAGCCTAACTGACGAAGAACGAGAGTCGCTGTTAGAACTTGTCAGAGAATACATTGATGTGTTCGCCTGGAGCATAAAGACATGCCGGGGTTAAATCCTGATATCGCTCTCCACAAACTCAATATACGACCAGATGCAAAGCCAGTCAAGCAGCAACAACGACGCTTCCGCCCAGGCATCATAGACGTGATCGAAGCCGAAGTCAACAAGCTAATAGCTAGTGGCTTCATTCGTAAAGAGCAACATCCTGATTGGGTCGCCAATATAGTACCCGTCCTCAAGAAGAATGGGAAGATTCGAATCTGTATCGACTTCCGCAACCTGAACGAGGCATACCCCAAAGATGAATTTCCCCTTCCTATCACAGATATTATGATCGACAATACATGCGGCTTTGATCGTATGTCATTCATGGATGGATTCTCGGGGTACAATCAAATCAAGATGTCTCCCGACGACGAAAAGCACACCTCATTCCGAACCCCGATTGGCACATACTGCTACACAGTCATGCCATTCGGTCTAAAGAATGCTGGCACTACATATCAGTGAGCCATGAGTATTATTTTCAGAGAACATTTGCGCAAGACAGTAGAATGCTATGTCGACGACATCGCCGTCAAGGGTCGCCGTAAGGAAGATCATCTGCAAGACCTGAGAACGGTGTTCAACTTAATGCGAGCCCACAATCTGAAGATGAACCCTACGAAATCGTTCTTGGGCGTATCCAGCGGGAAGTTCTTGGGCTTCATCATCACTGCACGGGGTATCCATGTAGACCCCGAGAAAACGAGGGCAATCATGGAGATGGGTCCCCCGAGAAATCTCCGTGAACTTAGAGGCCTCCAAGGGAGGCTAGCTTATATCAGGAGGTTCATTTCCAACCTCTCCGGGCGATGTCGACCGTTCACCCACCTCATGAAGAAGGGAGTCTCATTCGTATGGGACGAGGAATGCCAGCGCACTTTCGATGACATCAAAGAATATTTATCAAATCCTCCAGTCCTGGTAGCCCCGGTCCCTGGAAAACTATTCCTGCTCTATGTACGAGCAATGGAACACTCCCTCGGTGCCATGCTGGCACAAAACAACGACGCAGGCCACAAGCAGGCCATTTACTATCTCAGCCGAATGATGGTCGTGCCCGAACACCGATACACCGCTGTGGAGAAAGAATGCCTCGCCCTGGTATTCGCCATTCAAAAGACGCGGCACTATGTCACGGGGCAAACCATACATGTGATCTCACGAATCAACCCTCTCAGGGTCCTCATGACCAAACCAAGGGCACTCAGCTCCCGCCTCGCTACATGGGCGATATTGCTGTCCCCCTATCATATGATCTTCGTCCCGCAGAAGGCTGTCAAAGGTCAAGCCCTCGCAGCCTTTTTGGCGGCCCATCCAGGATCGGAATCATCCAGAATATACGAAGAAATCCCAAATGAGGTCGCCGATTCAAATACAACCACCCACGATAACATATGGCGGGTGTTCTTCGATGGCGCTTCAAGAACCGGACCCAAGGGAAACATCGTCGTCGGAGTCGGAGTAGTATTGGTCTCTCCTACCGGGCTAGTGATCAATCGCGCCTACTCTCTCACGGAACCCTGCTCTAACAATGTGGCCGAGTACAACGCTTTGGTCATTGGCCTCCAACTCGCAAGAGAACTGGGGGTAGAATACCTTGAAGCATACGGCAATTTGCAATTAATCGTCAACCAGATTCGGGGGACGTACGAAGTCCGCCATGAAGACATGATCCCCTACCACCAAATAGCGATCAACATTATCTCATCATTCGAGCGATTCTTCATCGAACACGTCCCCAGACTCCAAAATATCGAAGCTGATGCCGTAGCAGGCCTGGCTGCTTCCCTAGCCGTGCCAAACCACTCTCATCATTCGGTCGATATAATCGGCCATGAGCTGGTCTGCCCCAAGAACAACGTTCAAGCCATGGCGAGTTATTCTGCTCAGATGATCGACGAAGCGCCAGACTGGAGACAACCATTCATGGACTTCGTGGTCTACGACATCCTACCCGAGAACCCGAAGGAGGCTACTTCTATCAGACGACGTTCTCTCAGATTCTTCTACGATACAGAGACGAAAATGCTGTATCGCCGCTCCTACGACGGATTACTACTTCGGTGCTTGTCGAACGCAGAAGCTAAAGAAGCCGTACGAGAGGCTCATGACGGTGTCTGCGGGGCCCATCAGCCTGGCCCTAAGCTGCAAGACCGCCTTCGTAGGATGGGCTACTACTGGCCCACGATGGTGGCTGATGCAATAGATTATGCCCGAAAATACAAGGCCTGCCAAGTCCACGCAGACTTCATTCACCAACCATTCGAATTTCTACATCCGACAGTGGCGTCCTGGCCATTCGAAGCATGGGGAATGGATATCATTGGTCCAATAACCCCACCTTCCTTCCGAGGACATCGCTTCTTACTTGCGATCACTGATTACTTCTCAAAGTGGGCAGAAGCTGTCCCACTCGCCGAAGTCAAACTTCGAACGTAATCAGCTTCCTGAAGCACCACGTTATCTACCATTTTGGACTGCCCCGAAGGATCATCCATGATAATGGTTCGCAGTTTATAAGCCACGCATTCTACCGATTCTGCGCAAACACCGCATTCAGAATGTCGCTTCGACGCCATACAAGCCGACAGCAAACGGGTTGGCAGAGGCATTCAACAAAACAATCATCAAACTCCTCAAGAAATTTGTCTCCTCCAACAAACACGACTGGAACGAGAAGCTCGGCGAGTGCTTATGGGCTTATCGTACCACGGTTCGAACAGCCACCGGGAATACACCATTCTCTCTGGTGTACGGGAGTGAGGCAGTTCTCCCATTAGAGACTCAGATTCTCTCACTCCGAGTTGCCCTCACTTATCAATTGACAACGGATGATAACTACCGACGTCGACAACAAGAGTTAGAGGCCTTAGATGAAAAATGCCTCCTAGCTCAGCAAAGGATCGAATTATACCAAGCACGCATCTCAGGAGCCTTTAACAAAAAGGTCAAAGTCAGAACATTCCAAGTGGGCGATCTTGTTTTGGCACTCAGGAGGCCAATGGTCATGACTCACACGACCACCGGCAAGTTCCAGCCAAAATGGGAAGGCCCATTTATCATCGAGGCTGTGTTCTCCAATGGTGCTTACCGCCTCGCCAAGCAGAACGGAGACTTGCTCATGTTGTCCGTCAACGGCAAGTTCCTGAAGAAATACTATGTTTAAACAACATTTTCCAGAGTTTCGAGTTATGTGCCCGCTGGTACCACTGAACTCAACCCCCTAATTTTCCAACTTATTGAGTCACGTACCCTCTTGTACCGCTGAACTCATATCCCAAATTCCCAAGTCATGTACCTGCTGGTACCTCTGAACTTACACTTTGATTCCAACATTCATAGATTTTCGAGTCACGTACCCGCGTGTACCGCTGAACTCATGCCCTTCTTCCATAAAGATATCCCAAATTTCTAAGTCATGTACCTGCTGGTACCTCTGAACTTACACTTTGATTCCAACATTCATGGATTGTCGAGTCATGTACCCGCTAGTACCAATGAACTCACCCTATAATTTTCCAGATCTTCGAGTCATGTATCCGCTGATACCACTGAACTCACCCTCATAGTTTTTCAGATTTTCGAGTCATGTACCTGCTGGTACCGCTGAACTCACACTCACCATTCTCCAGATTCTCGAGTCATGTACCCAATGGTGCCTCTGAACTCACATCCCGATCACTCTTTCAGGTAGAAAGTCATGTATGATCATACCTCTGAACTTCCTTCCCGAAGGAGATCCTCCCTCATGATCTAATACCTGCACTCCCAGGGTACAACAAAGGTAACGGATCCACAAATTTCCAAGACGACCATGTCCTCATCACCTCTGAGTCGTCCCATTTCTGCCAAAAAACAAATCACCCCTACATAGAATTTCCATGTCCTTATTACCTCTGAGTTATTCTATGTACCCCCGTCAAAGAAACCCTCATGCTCACCATGTCCTCAGTACCTCTGAGTCAGTATGATTGGTTCCTTTCTTTTTAAACTTGTTGTCCGTATCCAAAACTAGGGTACATTAGGGATAATGGGTCCACGCAATATGTCCCAATAAGAGGATTATTACAAAGCAAAAGAGTGAAGCAAATATATATTCCATTCATTCAGAAATCGGTTACATCCACACGATTGTAAGCAAGTCAAAAGAGTTCTTCATGAAGACAAGAAGAAAGGCGAAACAAAATAAAAGACTACAGACAAACATCCACGAGAAGCCCCTACATCCTAGTTACAGGAGCGCATGTACCATTCCCTCAACCATCTCACATATGAAGGATGCAAGTGAAGAGCATCCTCGTCCAGAATAGGAGAAACAGGGTTTCCAGCGCTGTCACCCTCAACAGTCTCGATATTTGGAGAGTTGTCGTTCCCCTCAGGCGCAGGTTCTTCTTTCTTCACTTCCTCCTTAATAGAGGAAGATCCCTGGCTGATGACAGGAGGCTGCGGCTCCTCTGACGCCGCAGTCTCAACATTCGGTGGAGATACTGCGAGAACTAAAGACGAAGAAAATGAAAACAGTCAGAAATATTCATGCGGCTCGTTTTAGACAAGTCTCATGCGGCTCAGACATGGGGTATATCCTCATACGGCTCAGTCATGGGACGCGTATGCGGACCATGTAGTTTGAGAAGTTCGCGTCAAAGTCGTGTACATGAAGCATGCAGTGAAGTAGGCTCTGCTAGGGTTTCAAATCGACTACCTAATCCTTACCTTCGAGGGCAATATGAACGTCAAGACGAACGGGGGGCACGACAGTCGAGGGCGAAGCCGATTTCTTACTCCTCGCCACAGCCTTCTTTACAGCCTTAGAAGCCCTGGGTGCCATTGTTGTCTGATGATCAGAGAAAGAAAATACGACAAAAATCTGAGTCAAAAATAGTCTAAGAGAGAAGACCGTCCAAATGCCCTTCTATTTATAGACAGAGAACTGTGGACCGACGCCTCGTGCAAACGCGATCAACTCTTCGGTTATTGAGCCAAACCAGCCATTTAAAGACTGAGCTCTTGGGATCCTGTCCCAAAAAGATCCACACGCATGGCATAATGACGTGGCAAAGAGCTTATGCGGTTCAAATGACCATGCGGCTGATAGCAACTATGCGACTCAGATGGTCAGGAAGCAGAAATTTCTATGCGGTTGGGCCATCCATGCGGCTGAGACGCCCCTATGGCAGAACTTTCCATGCGGCTAAGATATCCATGCGCGGCCAGAAGAATATTCAGCCATGCTTCTTATTCAAAGTATTTCAATTTTGCAAATTGAAAACTTTGAAGGGGGTCCTGTAGAAGCATGGAAAATACTAGAGAAAGACCCATGCGGCTCAGAAAACGCAAGCGGCACAGGGAGTCATGCGGCATAAGGAGCTATGCGGCCGGAGGCATTCCATGCGATTCAGAAGATATGTGGCGTGACAGTGCTCCCCTCCGATCCATGCTGCATTAATTGCTTTGACGGCTGACCCCTCTGAAAAGTTGACAGACCTGACACCAAAGCAGGTAATTATGACTCTGTCATGATGATGAATCTCTAGGGAAGAGAAAGAAATCTCTGACACGATCCCCCGAGAGCAACAAAATGCCACGTGGCCCTGCCACGTGGGTGTGCTTATGCGGCTCGAAGTGAAGACTTCCTATGCGGTTCAGGGTGAAGCTATCCCATGCGGCTCGAGTGGAATCATCCCTATGCGGCTCAAGAAGATCATGCCCATGCGGCTCAAGCAGACACACCATTATGCGGTTCATGCGGCTCATCATATGGTTCAGAAGTCTGAAGGAGGGGGCCACTGCCCAGACAGCCCTGACACGTGTCCCAAGTCTTATGCGTCCCAAAATTCATGCGGCCCAAATCTCATGCGGCCCAAACTGCATGCGGTTCCAGTCTCACCATTGGCTCTCAGGACACATGTCCTCAGCCGATCAATCTTCCACATTTATGGCAATCCAAGATCGGGTCGAATCCCAATGATCTGGGGCACGTGGCAGGAGAATAAATTTGATTTATTTGCAGATATTAGAGAATCATTATAAGAAAGATTTATGCCAATCAGTATTAATTGCTAATGGGGATTTGGTGTAATCTATCCTTAATGGTTCTGATTCGTCACAATCAGAAACGAACGGCCTGGATTGATCAATCCCTAGGCCGCCGCCATCTCCAAGAGCTAATCATTGGCAACCCTAGTGATCACATCCCACTATTATAAATAGCAAGGTGCCATTCCCTTGTGAGATATAGAGAAATATACAAAAAAAAAAACAAGAGAAGAATACGTATACACAGAGAGACTTCCCCCATAGTCAGAGAGAGAATATACACAGAGAGAGAGAAGCCAGGAGAGCAATCAGAGAGAGAGCAAGAAGGCATTTCTTTGTCAACGACCAAGCAGATCTTCCCCGAGTCAAGGCTGCGTACCGATCGTCCAAGGAGTAAGGCAGAGCGGCCGTCGCTTTCTCGAGCCTCTATCGTTACCCCCCAGAATCTAAAATAAACAATCGTACTTAGACTGCTGTACCTAGGTTTTTGTCCCTAGGCTTTCTTTGTACGAGCGAGTTTGTATTGTGAGTCTAAGTTCAGTCCTCCGATAATTGTTCTGTACTTTTACAATCAATGGCAAACAGTATTCCCTCAGAGTCTGAAGCGGATGACCTCCACACTGGGGGTAGCCTGCCAGAAGACGAAGATCCCTCCGAATTCGATGGAGACTATCTACCTCCTCTACCTAAAGACGAGGGACTTGTCCACTTAGAGACAGACATATCAGCACCAGTTGTACTGTTTCTTTTGTTTATCCTCGCATGTTATCTACATACATGAAGAGAAAGCCAGCAACTAGACCAACAAACGGCTAGAGGGTCTTGAAACAGCATTCGCCAAGATCACCGATTTGCTTACCAGTATCATGGCGATTCAAGTTGCTGGGGCTGTTCCTCCACCTCAACAAAATATCTCGGCTCACGCTAGTCCGGCACATAGCAACAACCCTTTTTCCCTACAAAAGGAGTATCATCTGTTGTGCTTCCTCCAAATCTAGCAAATGCTGGGGGGTGGTCCTTCGCCAACAACACCTGACAACCGTTCAGCAGCCGTTTTCCAACACCTGCTCAATCAACTGGATGTAATTGATTCCCTGTTCGTTTGTCTCGATACCATCTCACACAAAGATGAGCTGCAGATGATGGGGATATCTCAACCTTATCCTCCTGAGTGGAAGAATGCTACTTGCCCTCCTAACTACAAGCCGTTGATGCTGAATTTATTTGACGGGTTGACTTCTCCTCGTCAACACATGACGTACTTCAACACGTAGACTCTACACATGCCCAGAGACGATCCCTTCTTGTCGAAGCTATTTATTAGCACTTTGCAGGGGGTAGCCTTCGAATGGTTCTGCAGTCTGCCTGATGGATGTATCAATTCATTCAAAGACTTGGAGAGGTTGTTTCTCAACAGGTTTTACGAGAGTGGCATGCATGTTAGTATGTCCACTCTCATCGAGACCAAACGAAGGAGGACTAAGTCTGTCATTACCTTCATCGAACGCTTCATGCGGCTAGCACTGAAGATGCCCTTCGGCATACCAGACTCAGAACTTATGGATACCTGTCGACATAACTTCTTTCCTATGGTAAAGTTTTGTCTGGGCATACATAAGTATGATACATGGCCTGCTTTTATTGGGGCCGCAGATGCTGCTAAAAAGGACGTTCCTAACTTGGAGCTACTGGGTTGAAAATATCCAAATTCGAAGACAAGGGCAAGCATCCTCAAACTATCCCTGTCCGTTCCGTGGAGGTAAAGGAAAAGAAGTCCTGAAGGTCGACACATCCAAGGGAGCTTCCAATTCCCAGGGCACCTCCAACAAGCCTAAGGAGACCTTCTCCTTTGATGAAGACGATGTCATTACTATCTTCCACACACTGACGAAGGGTAATAAGCTGACATTGCCTCCACCACGACGCCCTACAGAGGCAATCCAGCTCAACGATCTCAAGTACTGTCTCAATCATCAGTACGTGCATCACTCCACCAAGGACTGCATCATCCTGAAGAAGAAGATACAATATCTTATCGACAGCCAAGTGATCAATCTCGAAGCTGAAGACAAGGTCGTATCTTCTAATATGATCTCTCTTCAGTTTTGTAACTTTCCTCCTACAGAAGTCCCGGACGGCGTAGTCTCGATTCCTAAAGCAATAATGGAAGTCGTCAACCTACCGCCAGCTCACAACTCAGCCTTGGTGCCACCCATGACTGAACGTGGTAAGATCATGTGGGTCCATCCGGACCTTGTGTAAGAAGTGACGCATGGGGTGGTACCTCCTAAGGCAAAAAGGGGCAAGAAATACAAGTTATGCCATATGGTATCTTCTCCTATCTACGAGGTTCTATCTGGCGAGACGCGATCGGGGAAGACTTACCTTCGGACGTACGATCCCGTACAAGAAGAAGCAGTACCTTCTCAAGCTTCTGCTGCCCCCACAAGCCCAGAAGCCAGCCCGTCTAAGCCTTCAACTTCGGACAAAGCCAAGCAGAAATAAACGCGGTTTGACAAGTCTCTGAAAGCGCCAACTCCCGAAGGCTTGGATCCGCTCTACAACTTTGACATACTGGCGCAGCTAGCCAATACGCCTGCCAGGTTGTCTCTGTTCGATCTGCTGCAACTCCCCAAAGAAATGCGGAAGGCCTTAAGCGAAGCTTTACTACATGCCGACTCTTACCTCGCTGAAGTCAAAGCCCCCACTGAAGACCCTATCTTCTGTCCTCACTGCCATAGTACTATGGAAGTGGTGCCCAACATCACCTTCTCACAGGAGGACATGCTACTAAAAAATAATCGTCATAATAGACCCCTGTACTATATAGGGTATATCGGGGCGATCAAGGTGGATCGCATGCACATCGATCCAGGATCCACCCTCAGCATCATTCCTAGAAGTTTACTTCAAATTCTGGGAATCCCTTTGCACAAGCTATCTGCAACTAACACAACCATCATGGCTTTCAATGCTGGTCGAAGCCATCTGATGGGCAAAATCTGTCTCAAATGCCAGATCGGTGATTTCCGAACGAAAGTTTCCTGCTATGTGATTAATTCCAACGTATCCTACAACATCTTGTTGGGATGTCCATAGATACACAAGAACATGATCGTTCCTTCTACACTTCACCAGTGCTTAAAGTACGTCAACAGTGATGGTGTCATAAAGACGGAGCTTGCCGATGTCGATCCTTTTATGGACATCGAAGCTTACTACGGGGATTCGGTACTTTACCAATCTCAGCCCCCCAAGGATGACGGCAATGAAGCTGACAATGAAGCTGAAGCAAGTCCATCCTCCAATGATGGTCCCCTAATTGTCTGAGTCAAAGGACATACTACTCCAAAAAGTACCCCGAAGCCTCTCACAATATGGATGAAAAAGAAGAAACCCGACAAGGCCAAACCATTGACCATCACTCTCAGCAAGACACCCCGATAGGAACCTACTAATGCCTGTCCTCCCAATCCTGAAGAATTATCCTACGTGGTGAACTCGGCCAAGACTGTGGCTCCTCTTCCAGATGATGATCCTCTCAATGAGTATATCAATACTCATAATAATGTACCTTCAGCGGAGGATGTTATCCCTGAAGAAGAGCTTGCGTATTTTTTTATTAAAGGTTTATCTTTGAATTACTCCGATGTCTATCAATCTGTAAACTACTACATAGATACGATATACGCTCTAGAGAACGGCATAGGACCACACCTCTGTATGTCGGTCACAACGCCTCATCTGCAGGAAAAAGTCTACCCTGAAGATATCCTCTACTTCATCGTTCCAGCCAGAAAGAAGGATGATGAACTAATCATCTTTGGTCGTATAATTGGTGAGAGAAAGTTCGTTCCAGACTCTACTTCTCCCAAGCACAGCACAGAAGCTGACTATGACTCTGGGAAAATGCAACTTTTTTGGTATAGTTGGCAGGGTAAGAATATCATCCAGAACATGGGATATGACATCAAAAATGACAAAGGGCTAAATTATGGCCGAGGACGACGGTTGCCAATACGACTCTTTGCACCTTCCTGCAAACCCGAGAACTACTATCAAAGAAGCAGTATTGGTCCGGGCTATGTCACTCCTCCAATAACTCCCGAAAGATCAGATGATGAAGCAGATCGTTGTTCTCATTCTTTTGACTCCTCCCTCTGGGACTCAGACTCCAGCATTGGTGACATATTCAAGACAACTCTGTCCGTCAACATGTTTTTTGTTGACCAAATTACAGACGATGACCAATCAATCGAGCTTGAACAATGGGCTCAAAAGATGGATACTAGGTGGGAGCTGTGCTTCGAACAACGTGAACCACCTACCGAAGACGAAGTCATCCAAGTCAATCTAGGAAACGAAGCATCTTTCAAACCAATCTTCATCAGCAAAAGTCTATCTGGCGATGAACGCCAATCTCTTATATAGCTTATAAGAGAATACATCGACGTCTTTGCATGGAGCTATAAAAACATGTCAGGCTTGGACCCTAAAGTCGCCATGCACCGCCTGAACATTTCGTCTAAAGTTAAGCCAGTAAAACAGCAACAATGACGATTCCGACCAGACGTTATAGAAGCCATCAAAAATGAAGTCAAGAAGCTCATTGTCAGTTGATTTATTCGTGAGGAACAACACCCAGACTGGGTTGCCAATATCGTCCCAGATATAAAAAAGAATAGTAGAGTTCGAGTCTGTATCGACTACCGTGATTTGAACTCTGCATGTCTGAAAGACGAGTTCCCTCTACCGATCACTGACGTAATGATCGACAATACTTGCGGCTTCGAGCGGACGTCCTTAATGGATGGGTTCTCAGGCTACAACCAAATCAAGATATTCCTCGACGACGAGAAGCACACATCTTTTCGAACACCGTTGGGGGTATACTGCTATACGGTGATGCCCTTCGGATTGAAGAATGCAGGGGCGACATACCAGCGAGCCATGAATATAATTTTTTGTGATCATTTGCGCAAAACTGTGGAGTGCTACGTAGATAATATCGCAGTCAAAAGTCGTCTCAAGGGCAACCACCTTCAAGACTTGAGAACGGTGTTCGAACTAATGCGTGCACACCAACTCAAGATGAATCCAACCAATTCTTTTCTGGGAGTCTCCAGCGGTAAGTTCCTTAGTTTCATTATCACTTCAAAGGGTATATATCTGGACCCGAAGAAAGTGAAGGCTATCCTCGACATACATCCTCCAAGAAACCTCAAAGAGAAACGCGACCTACAGGAAAGGCTAGCCTACATCAGACGATTCATTTCAAACCTCTCTGAAAGGTGTCAACTGTTCATCCAGCTCATAAAGAAAGGAGTATCTTTCGTCTGGACTGAACAATGTCAACGCACATTCGACGACATCAAGGCGTATCTTACAAGCCCTCCAGTATTGGTAGCTCCAATAATGGGGAAGCCCTTCTTACTATATGTCCGTGATATAGACCATTATCTTGGCGCCCTATTAGCTTAGAAGAACAAAGGCGGCCATGAACAGACAATCTACTACCTCAGCCGTACATTGGTGGGTGCCAAGCACAGATACACACCTGTGGAGAATGAATGCCTTGTACTAGTATTTGCCATCCAGTAGACACGCCACTACGTGCCTGGACAGACTATCCACATCATATCTAAAGTCAACCCTCTCAGAATACTCATGACTAAACTGGGTTCTTTTAATTCCCGTTTAGTTACATGGGCAATGTTGTTGACTCCATATGATATGATCTTCGTTCCTCAGAAGGCAGTAAAAGGCCAAGCATTAGCTGATTTCCTAGCAGCTCATCCGGTGTCGGAGTCGTCCAAACTCTACGACGAAATCATCAATGAAGTGGTGGAGTCTAACACTGCAACTGAAGAAATCCCTATTTGGCAAATGTTCATTAACGGCGCATCAAGAACAGGGCCCAAAGAAAACATCGTGACTGGAGTAGGTGTCGTGCTTGTGTCACCTGATCATCTGGTTATACACCATGCATATTCTCTCGTGGAACCATACACAAACGATGTGGCCGAATATAATACTTTATTAATCGTCCTACAACTGGTGAAGCAACTGGGAGTTGACTATCTGGAAGCTTACGACGATTCCAAGCTAATATTCAGTCAGGTCCGAGGGGATTATGAAGTTCGTCATGAAGATTTTATCCCCTACCACAGAGCAACAATCGAGCTGGCGTCTACCTTCGCTGGATTTTTCATCGAGCACGTGCCTCGAATACAGAATATAGAAGCAGATGCTCTAGCCGGTCTCGCTGCTTCTTTGACCGTTCCAACCAATACTCAGCAGTCGATCACAGTGTCTGGTCGAGAACTATTCTGTGTGAAAGATGCCTTGTATATTCATCACAGTTATGCAGCAGAAACAAACGTCGATGTCAAAGACTGGAGATTTCCCTTCATAGACTACGCTATCTATGGAATCCTCTCCGAGGACCCGAAGGATGCAGTATCCATCCAAAGACGACCCCTAAGATTTTACTACGATATAACTACCAAGATGTTGTACCGACGCTTTTACGAAGGGCTACTGTTACGATGCTTATCAGACACAGAAGCCAAATATGCACTCCGGAAGGCGTACGATGGAGTTGCCCCAAATTATAAGATTGCCTCAAAAGAATAGATTATTGCTGGCCCTCATTAATAGCAGATGCTATTGAATATGCAAAGAAGTGTAGAGCTTGTCAGTTCCACACCGATTCCATTCATCAACCTTCGGAGTTTCTACATCCGACGGTAGCATCTTGGCCGTTTGAAGCCTGGGATATGGACGTCATAGGACCAATCAGCCCGCCATCCTCTAAAGGACATCGTTTCATCCTAGCCATAACCGATTACTTCTCCAAATGGGCGGAAGCTATACTGCTCACCGAAGTGAAGGCATCGAACGTTATTAGTTTCATTAAACATCACGTCATCTACCGCTTCGGCCTACCTCGTAGGATCATCCATGATAATGGTCCACAGTTCGTAAGCCATATGTTCTATCGATTCTGCGATAAGAATCGAATCCAGAACATAGCCTCTACTGCCTACAATCCAGCGGCTAACGGGCTAGCAGAAGCTTTCAACAAAACCATCATAAAACTTCTCAAGAAGTTCATGTCTTCAAACAAGCACGATTGGAATGAGAAGCTCGGTGAATGTCTATAGGCCTATCGTACAACGGTCCAGACTCCAACAGGCAGTATGCCATTCTTTCTGGTTTATGGAAGCGAAGCAGTTCTTTCCCTAGAAATCCAGATTTCTCCTCTTCGAGTAGCCCTAGCCAGCGAGCTGACTACTGAAGAAAGCTATCGTCTGCGACTCCAGGAGCTCAAAGCGCTAGACAAAAAATGCTTGTTAGCTCAGCAGCGCATTGAGCTATACCAAGCACGCCTTTCTAGAGCTTTCAACAAAAATGTGAAGGAAAGACTGGTCTTAGCAGTGAGAAGACCAATGATCATGACGCACAAAACAAAAGAAAAATTCTAGCCCAAATGGGAAGGTCCTTTCGTCATAGAATCGGTGTATTCTAACGGTACGTACCGGCTGACCAAGCCTGATGGTGACTTGCTCATGATGCCTATCAATGGCAAGTTTCTGAAGAAATACTATGTACAACCTCTTTTACATAATGTTCACATATGTTCAGTCATGTAAATGTACAGTATGATATTTATATGATTCAAAAAAAAATTATCTATCTATTATCCGTATTTCAAGAGTCTTTAATACGCCCTGGATAATAGGTCCTCTAAATATTTCCCCAGTAGAATTATTTCCGTTTTTGACTCTGTCCAAACTCGGTTTAACGAAAACAAGTTACGTCCATATTACCTCTGAATTGTTTTTCGATAATCATTTCCCTGGATAATTATTTCCCCAGGGAAATGATTATGTTTTGCCACGTCTACATAACCTTTGAGCAAAGCATTCATCAAGGATAATCAGGTCCCTAGTACCTCTGAATTATCCACTCCTTCCTAATGCTATATATCTTTTCACGTCCTATTACCTCTAGTCAGATATAGAACGTCCTCTGCTATTATGTCCATATTACCTCTACTAGCAGCTTCGTTCAACTTATTATCTATATTCGAATCATTCGAATATAAAACAGATAATAGGTCTACATAAAAAATTTCCCAGCAGAATACCTACCAAAAATATCCATGCTACGTCCACATTACATCTAGCATCGATATTTCACAAAACCACATTTATTTCCGAAAAGATTCTTTATTTTGTACTTAAACGTCTATTAAAAGACGAAAAAAGGGTAGAAGAGCCGTGACGACCAAAAAAAGGAGAAATTACAAAATCTACGGGATACACAGGCGATTGATGCTGTCCTTCAGAGCTGCAATCTCAGCCTCAGGCTTCACAGCAGCTCGACACCGTGCTTCTTCCTGACGAGCGGCTTCATCTCCAAAGAGGATCAGAATCTGATGCTTCTCCTCCAATTTTGCCAGCTATTCTTCTAAACGGGCAGAAGTGGTAGCAGTCATGGCAGCCTGGGACAAATAATCCTTCTGTTCAGATGTCGCCACCCTTAAGTCGGCTTCCAACTGAGCAATCTCATTCCTGATCTGCGCAATATGATTGTGCTTCTCAGTGATTTGTGCAGCCAGCCTATTCTTCGAGGCAGCACGGGCCTCACTCGCAACATTGAACTGGCCATACTGGTCAGCCAGCTCGCCAATCTCCTGGACGAGGGTGTCCTTCCTTGCCTGGAAGGTAGCCTTCTCCTCCGTAAGAGCCGTCATCAGAGCATCATCCTCTGTACGAAACATTAACGTTGGGCTCCGCTGCATGGCGTCCTGAAACCTGACCACCTGACCCTCCAGGTCATTCAGGACCTTCTTCAGAATGTTGGCCCGCTCTTTATTGCCAGCTATGCTCTCTAGGGCCACCACTTGGCACTCTGAAACAACCTTTACGGAGCCGAAGGTGGCATTCCGATTCAGGACCCCAGGAAGCTTCACTTTCAATACGGAGTAGAAAGCTTTGACAACTTTCTGGGCTATTTCTTCATTCTCGGTGGAGGTCATCGGAGAAGAGGCTTGGAAAGTCTCTTCCACTTCTGGAAGGAATGCTGACAAGAATCCGAACCTGACAGAGAAAACAATATACATCGGTAACCAGAAAAAGACGGAGGAAAGTGCGAAAAGGTTGTAATTTCTACCTTCGGCTTGCTCAACTCAAACTTGGGTTGCACCGTCAACCTTGGTTTCAGGGAAACCAAGAGCAGGCCCAGACTGTTCAAGGCGAATAATGTCAAGGTCCCGAGCAGCATCGGGCCTAGTTTCTTCCACAAGCTCAGCCAGAACAGGAGCGGATTCAGCAATAGCCCCTCAGCAGGTTGCTCGACCTCTCTTTCTGAAGCCAATACCGGCTCACTAATAGCTCCCTCCACAGTAGAAGATTTGGATGAACAGGGAACAACTTCTGTCCCTCTCCCAATGGCAGAGACTATCCCCACAAGGGGTTCTTTCTCCTTGTCTACAAGGGAACACACAGACGTGGTCAGCCTCACGAGAAGCACGCAAAATCGAAGTCTAAAGATCTCATCCGAAGAGAGGTACAAAGGCAACGTACCCACAGAAGGATGAGCCGATTGGACTTGGTTCTCGTCCAGCTCTTTCATCGCAGTTCCTATTGCAGACATATCTCCCACAGATATGTCGTAGGAGAAACTGGTCTTCTGACCGCCATCATGATCTGGGCCTTCACCCTGCTCACCCTGTCGTTCAGGTCTTATGGCCGAATAAGACCCACCCTCATCCAACAGTCGAGGACGAGAAGAGGACATTGTCGCCACCTCTATCTCCTCAGAGGAGGAGGCACCTACCTCAGCTGCAACTTCGGGGTCCTGTGCAAAGGACAAGCGCAAAGGTGAGAAAGCCTCCAAAGGCTTGACCATAATGGCAATAGAGTCTAGGAGAGGGTCTACCTCCGAATGGCGATGGCCTGCAACACCGTCTGCCGAGAAGACCTTCTGGGAGGAGGCAAGCCGGCACCCACATCCGTAACCTTCCTCCTCCGGGAAACAATCACCTTCGTCCTTTTTGGCCGTAATACCAGCCCAGTGGGAGCCTTCCTCTTATGAGGAACAGTAGGAAGAGGTTCTTCAGTGTCCATTCTCCGAGGCACTGCAATGATAGGCTCCTCAACAATTCTCTGTTGCGGCGCTACAGCTGGTTCAATTGTGGGCGCGACGACTTCCTTTATGTTACTCTCCATTGTACGTGCTCGTCCTATGTCAGCAAGGGTAGGGGCAAGCTTGGTCCCCGATACAAAACTATGCTCACGGTCATACCCAGAAAGAAAGGTATTGACCTGGATATAGAACTTAGTAGCAGCAAAGAGCATGTGGGTGTCGGATTTATCTTCGGGCAAAGTAAAAACCGCCCCTGTACATCCAGCATTATAGTAGCCCTATGCATGCGCCCCGTTGATTAAACTCCCTATCGAATGGAGATGAGGGCTGGGATTGCCCAAAAGAAGATGGCTATAGCCAAATTACCGTACAAAGTGGCTTGGCAAGTAAGGTTCCAGGAAAGGGTGGTTCCTCTTCCTGTATACTAGGTGGAAAGGCCTAATGGATTGGAGCCAACGGAATGCTCCAATAGAAAGACTAATAGTGAGTGCTCCCTCATCTACAAGGGTGTCTCCTGCGTGACCACTGCCAGATGGAGGCGATACTCTGAAGAATTTATAATTTTGTAGAAAGCTCAGAGCCCTCCTGCAAACAGGTATCCCTGAAATGGTCCAATCTATGTCTCTGAACCTCCGAATAAAGGCATCTTCCGACAAAGAATCTGCCATCAGCCCGGTGTTTATCAACTTGGGACAATGTAGTACCAGCCACCCAATCAAGTAGTGGAAGGGTAACTCAGACCTAACAAAGTCCTTTATGCCTCCGGATGTTATCGCGTGCACAATAAAATGACGCAAACCCTGTTGAATGGCACAGACCATCACGGGAAGCAATACAAGACGATGTCCGAATGTCAGCTTCACAGCCGGAAGTATCATCTCCCGGCTGATTCTCTCAACAGACCCTGAACCGCCAGGGACTACGTAGTCATGAAGCCATATCATCATAAAAGTAGCAAGTACCGCCTTTTCTGACATTTTGAACTCAGCTTGTCTGAAGAAGTAAAAAATCAAGGAATTCCCCTCAAGATCATCCCGATCTTTAGTATCCGCAGCTCCGTGATCTGTCATCAGCTGATCTATCTCAGAGAACGTTAAAAGCTTAGGTGGCGAGAAGAAGACTGAGCCATTCCCCCTTCTCTGGTGAAAACATAGTTGGTCCAAGACTTCGTATGCGGGATGGACCCCTCGGTCTTACCCTTCTTCGTAGTCTGATGACAAATAAAGAAGTGACAAAGTAACTCTTTGTACACATTCATCATGTCAGAGCTTTTATTCTCTAAATCTAAGATCTCTGCATCACTGGGGACGTATTCTGCATACGGCTCCGCCCCCTAGGAAATTTTGGACACCGCCTGCATCTCGTGTAGAGCCAAACCCATCTCTCCGCCCGGGGTGAAGAAGGTACACATATGATGGTTGTACAACTCTGCCAAAGAGATGAACATCAGCCAGTTAACCTTAATGCCATACTGGGTGGCCCTAACAACATAAAAGAGATCGGCAGCTTTTAGGGTGGCCCCATAAGTCGAGTGTACCCATCCAGTAAGGTCACTCCAGAACGGAACGAGATGTCTCCAGCCTTCCAGCCGCATCTTTCCTCCCGGATATGACTCCTTCTTCATCAGCATCAGGTTAGAAAGAGTCTCAGCAGCACAGGGATGCAGATCAGTCGGGACATCATTCAGTATAACACCCGATTGTAGCCCCCTCATGGAATATGAAGTGGAACCCTTGGCACACTTGAATGTGTCCTTCTTTCGGTCACCAGAGTTGAACTGAATCCTGCCAGAAACAACCCCGGGCAGTTCAGGAGTCAACTACCACTTTATTTGTCTCTGCAGAGCTAGATCAGCAAACGTCGACATAGGGTATTGGCGGTTCATTGATGGCAGCCCTATTCTTTGGTCATTCAACGTAGTTACCAAAGACCCTTCTAGACATATCGTCGCGTTGTCCTCAAATCCTATACTATTACCAAATAGAAAGTATGGCTTCTTCCAACAGTGTGACCCTCCGAGCTTCTCGTCATTCAACATCTGCTTCAGAAAGGTTTTCTCCTGTTCAATAATGGCGATCGCCCGCTCCGTAGGTTGGTCATGACTGATCTTTGCTTGAACATCGCTGAACATGTTGGTTATAAGGCTTGTGTTGAGAACGTAACAAGTAGAACCAAAAGGGATACCGCCAAGCTATGGGACAAACATGTTTACTGCAAGGGCAGAAAGAAAGTCAGACTCAGAAAACTACAGAAAAAATAAGTCCTGAAGACTCCTATGCGCCCAAAGGGCTATGCGCCCAAAGGGATATGCGCCCAAAACAAGACATGCGGGCACATAATGTAATGCCCCGCTCCGCACGGTGTATTATGCTCAGTCGTTGACTCGAAGAGTTGCGTTGACCCGATTGCGTATCGATGTGAATCGATACAAGAGTTACGTTATCCCGAGAAACGTATCGACCCGAGGAACGCATCGAGTAATAATGATGCAAGTGTTAAGTTGTCCCGAGCAACGCATCGAACTAAGCCGATGTGAAGAGTCGCCTTGTCCCAAAGAATGCATCGAGTGAATCGATACGAAGCGTCGCGTTGCCTCGAAGGATAAGTGCGTTGAGACGGCTCCAAGATTCTAAGAAATCGAATCGACCAAGGCGCAAGTCCGAATCGATGCAAGTATTGATTTTAGTTGGTTTCCTGTGCAGGCTATACATTTACGCTAAAATATTAGAGGTCAATCTTTTGCCTTATTCAGTAAGGGGTCCGCGAAAGCAAATCGTCGCCTTGCGACGGATTGAGGCGGTGGCACGATAAGCCCAAATCGGACGTATAATTCAATAAGCACGAAGTGCTCGAATGGCTAAGTCAGGAGAGTTGCCCGTGCGATGAAGTTATGAAATCGAGCCGTAACGGCTCGGCAAAACGACAAAGCTCATTGATTCAAGGTGGGGGGACATTAACTCTCTTTTCTACTCCGTCATGCTTAAGTAAAATACATATCATTGAATGCTGAGTTAACCTATCAACGCCCTCTTTCCTACTCCGTCATGCTTAAGTAAAATACATATCATTAAATGCGGAGTTAACCTATCAATGCCACAGGCGTGGCTCGATAGAGAGATAAACGTAGTGCGTGTCGAACACTAGATAGAACAATTGAAATGAATCGTACGGCAGACGTACGAATCGCTATGGAATATTGGATATCGCAAAGGCGAGCGCCTCGGTGCGCAAGCCACAATAACGTGGGATAACTGTACTCGGCGAGTGCCTTAGTGAACGAACTATACCGTGCCTTCGCACACGAGTTAGAACGGCTAGAACATTGAAAGACAATAGGCGAGCGCCCTAGCGCGCAAGCCACGGACATTGAATACTAAAGCATAGAAATACGGCTTCAACGCGTGTAGCAAGTGCACGACGCGAAGGATAGATGATAAATGTGTCAAAACGTGCCTACGTGCACGAGATAATAAAAGATGGCTTCGTTGCGAAAGAATACAGTTGTGGTATGAATGTGGCAAAATTGTCGGATATGACATATTGCCTCGAAAGGTGTTCGGGACCTTCGGGTCGTTCGGTTGACGAGCATTGAGTTGAGGCATGATGCCATTGAAACATTGAAACGAAGTATGAGACGTAAGAACATAGAAAGTTAACGGAAGAAATACGAGATGTTAAGGCGGCATGGTGCCTTCGAAATGTTCGCGGCCTTCGGGCGTTGTACCAATTGAAATAGAAATAGGCGAACTTGCTTGGTTGTATGAAAGATAAGATTCGTTGCATGGTCAAATGGACTTAAAGATATAAAAGCCCGTGCATGGGTATTCCCTCGAACGCGGTGCGCCAGGGCGCTGGGACCGTTCGGCCTAGGAAGGATTCGTTTTCGGTATTGTTGGTGCACTTCATTTAGAAGGGTAGCGACCTTCTGGTGAATGTGATAAGCCACTTGCTATGATTATTTAGATGGCCTCTGATGTTGGTTAGCAACCGCACAGAGTTAACATCGTCTTATGTTTCGATTCGATAAATATAAGTCCATTCTAGCCCGGAAAGCTAGTGACCTTCATATAGTTAAGGACGACGGGTTTGGAAGTGCAAGGTATACGTATCCTGCATAGATAGATCCGAATAGAGGGCACTTATAACATGACAGGGAAAATGAATAGGCATATTCACCTTGCGTCGGTGCAAGGGCGAGTGCGTCGATATTGCTAAGTCGTGCCATGAATCAAATACGAGATTGCTTGCCTGTTTACTTTGCGAATTGAATAACATGCTTGCCATGCTTTACAGTCTTCGAATATGCCATAAACTCATCCTAAGGAGAACATAGAAAGAGAACTAAATTGTATGTTTGCATGAATCAATACAATACTAAATGTCGGTTTGTTAAGTGGGTTTTTGATCAGTACAACGAGGACGAAAGTACTAATCCCCCACTAGTTTGCTAGCAGGTTCAGGGGTCTGCTCGCGGCGGAGCTTCGCTTGAACGCGTTGAGGCTTGGAATGCCGAAGCGTATTGAAGCGTGCGATCGTATTGACGCTCGGATATGCAACAGGATTGATGCGATCGAGATATAGAAGGCATGATGTATGGAACGTATGAAATCCTTTGTGGGCAAGAGAGAACCTGAGTGTTGTAGTCAATCTGGCAAATTCCGTTGGGCTATCAAAAGCCTTTGTAATCTGATTTCGAATATCAATAAAGAGAAACGTTTCGTATACACTGTTTTCTATTCGTTGTTAACGTTCAACTCAAAGATAACCATTTGAGAACTTGTCATCTTGCCTTGTACGAGCGCAACTCCAGACTCGTGCGGCATCACGCCCCAGCGAGGATGATGATTCGGGTGATTCTGGGTCGGGGCGTGACAAATTGATATCAGAGCTCTAGGCTTAATTTCCTCTGGACGCTTGCTTCATTACAATTTTAAAACGTTGCCCACCACCAATCGAAATCACTCTTGACACTACTCGATGCTGCACTGGATGTTCCATACAATAAGTCTAATACAAATTATGTAATTTTGCCGCGTGTTATTTTGGAAATTACATGGTGTTGCGGGAAAAGTCGTGAAAGGTTTGTTGCTGCAAATGCAACAAGTTGCGAGATGTGAACTCAAGGATATGTTGCTGCGGATGCAACACGTCGTGAATTGAAATTTGAGATATTCGTTGTTTACAACAAACGATACGAGAAATATTGGTTGCATCGATACAATGAAAGTCGTAGAATGTTGCTGCAGCAATTGCCACGCGTTGATTGTAAATGATGCGTTGAAAAGAAATTGAAAGTTGATATTGAATGTGTCGAACGGATTCACATATCGATTTCGAATGTGCGTTGCGATAAAAAACGATAAGTCAATATCGAATGTGTTAAACGGATTTGAGTATTGACTTTGAATGTCGAAAATAAAATGTTATACGAGGTGCAACAAATGTCGAAAATAAATCGATGCACGAGGTGCGGTAAATATCGAAAATAAATCGTTGCATGATGTACAACGCATGTCGAAAGTAAAATTATTACACGTGGTGCAACGCGTATCAAAGTAATCGTTGCACGAAGTACGACAGATATTGAGAACGAATTGTTGCACAAGATGCAACGGAAGAAAATAAAAGTTATAAATCGAAAAACGAAATCGGTTCGGTTGCGCACCGAGCTTGTGTTGGCAAATGAATGCATTGGCCGAGTTGCATCGAATTTTGATTAATCAGAGTTACGGTTGTGATCAAGCACGATCACTGCGGAAATCATGAGTCGGAAGAGATCGTTGGTTCGTAAAGAGTACGTTGCGACGGAAGTGACTTGATTTCTGGATGGTATATAGCATACCACCGATGCAATGAGTGGCTCAATTCCGAGTGGTATATGTAATACCATTTGTGCGATAAATTGCATCGACGTATTATGAGAATTACGGAAGGTTTATCCGTAACGGACGGGATAGCACCGAGACTCGATTGAGAATTTGTTTAACGGTATGTTGATGCAAGTATTCTTCGATGATCGGTTAAAACGGTAAGGCGTGACTTGTAACATTGAATGATACGTCGATTGAAAATTATGTGTCGGTCGAATGACGGGAACTAGCAAAACGATTATGCCTTGAGGCAACAATCGGATCGACGGGATAGGAAACTCGAAACGTTGAAATCGAACTGCATGACTTGCGAGCTCGATGAAAATGTTGGGCGATACAAATTATAATCGAATCGTACGACTTGCGATCTCGATAGAAATGTTCGGCTTGGCGAATCGAATCGCACGACTTGTGATTTCGATAGAAATGTTGGACAATGCGAATTGTAATCGAATCGTACGATGTGCGACTTCGGTGAAGAGTTGGTTGACGCGAGTAATCGTGCCTAAGAAATAGTTGGTTACGTTACGGCGAAACTCATTTGAGTACGATTGAAAACATGCGAAACTTAGAGGACGAGATCGTATGACTTGAGGGTTCGATGTTGGATAATCGGTAACTCAGTTACGCGATCGAAGTATAACGGGATGCGGCAAATCGGAGAACGAGTCGATGCATATGGAAAAGTTCGTTATGAACTTTGATGTATGCGATGCGAGTTAAGTTGACGTTGAAACGGATTCAAAGTTGACCCTTACGTTATCGAAATGGATACGACGTATCGAGATCGATACGTAAGGAAATATAAACGACGTGAGAATACAAAATAGAGTGTGCCTTGCGCTGTGAAAGTTTGTAAGTAACAATACGAGAATGAAACGAACTGGTTGATCATGAACCTTGTGATTGATCAAAGACGAGACTATAAGTCATCGACGATTGCTCGATGCATATAGCATCTCGTGTGTCGATCACGAAATAAGATAGACTCGAACTCGATACGAGTAGATGTTTCGTAAATTGCGGAATCATCGACGATTGTTCATGACTTTACTCGAAGGATAGTTGCGCATCAGTTGCACCGATAGAAATGGTTATGTACGGATTTGGGTAGTCGCATAGAATTCGTCAGAACGTGATTTGGCTCTGAAATAAGATATAGCATGGTTCGTAGTAAACTGTCCTTCGGTGATGATCCACAATTATCGAGTGTAGCTTCGGGGAAGCTGACCCTAGAAGACTTGACCGCCAAATCAAATTGAATGTGCAGACCGTAAGATGACCCATGCAATATCGCATATGAGATTGCATCGATAACAAATACAATGTGGTGCATGCGACGATAAGTCTAGGCGATCGAGAATTGTTGGAACAACTTTCGATTGAGAATGATATAGTTAGATTTGAGTATTCGTCGGATGAATATTTGAATGATTATGTTGGTCGACGATCAAACTAGAAATTCACCAACGAACTTCGTGATTCGGATAGGCGATTGCGAGAATCGTGCTATGCACGAGAGGGAACGATGAAGGAATGACTTGCGAGTCATGTCGTTAGATTCAGATTCACCTTGCAATTGAGCTTGTGTGAATTGAACTTATGTTCGATGTTGTGAGACGGATAAGTCAGGAATTTGGCTATTGAATTTCCTACTCGATAGGAATCGAACGTAAGGCGTATCGTAAGGACCTTCGTATAAAAGGCGATCGTTGCCTTGAGCACCGTCGCCTTGATGTAAACTGTTATGTCGGATAGATTGTGGCCTTTGTGCAATGTCAATTTAAACTTGTATCGGAAGGATTAGAATACGGTGCTAGGTAAGTCACCTAGCGGACGTAGTCCTGAATATTGATGCTTTTGTAAGTCAACAAAAGAGAATAATGTCGAGATAGGATACGAAGTAAAACATCAGAAATCGTTGGATAGTGACACCGAACGCAAGGCGTTGCGGAGACTCGTTGTGATCGGATATGCGACGGCTTGACGCGACGCGTAGAATTGATAGTCCCGATGAAGCATACAAAGTAAGAAATACGATTTTTGAATCGCATCGTGTGTCTTAACTTTTGTTGAAGGATCGCGTATGTGTCAATATGCATGTGCGCTACAATTACGAGAACAAGTAATAGAGCCAAGTTCGATCGAGAATACGAGATGGCAAGTAATTGAAAATAAGATATTACGTGTTTGCGTTGTTCCGATATCTTACAACTGAGCTTGGCTGAAATGTATATATTGGTGGGATGCCTAAAATATGTGTATGATTCCAAACTAAGTTGTACGATCCAAACGATAGTGAGACGAGATCGTGGAGCGATCTAATGAAACCTTTGGAAATTTAGTATTGGTTTCGGTTCGGGACAAAACTTGTTTTGAGTGGTATATTACGTAATGCCCCGCTCCGCACGGTGCATTATGCTGAGTCGTTGACTCGAAGAGTTACGTTGACCCGATTGCGTATCGATGTGAATCGATACAAGAGTTACGTTGTCCCGAGAAACGTATCGACCCGAGGAACGCATCGAGTAATAACGATGCAAGTGTTAAGTTGTCCCGAGCAACGCATCGAACTAAGCCGATACGAAGAGTCGCCTTGTCCCAAAGAATGCATCGAGTGAATCGATGCGAAGCGTCGCGTTGCCTCGAAGGATAAGTGCGTTGAGACAGCTCGAAGATTCTAAGAAATCGAATCGACCAAGGCGCAAGTCCGAATCGATACAAGTATTAATTTTAGTTGGTTTCCTGTGCAGGCTATACATTTACGCTAAAATGTTAGAGGTCGATCTTTTGCCTTATTCAGTAAGGGGTCCGCGAAAGCAAATCGTCGCCTTGCGACGGACTGAGGCGGTGGCACGGTAAGCCCAAATTGGACGTATAATTCAATAAGCAGGAAGTATTCGAATGGCTAAGTCAGGAGAGTTGCCCGTGCGATGAAGTTATGAAATCGAGCCGCAACGGCTCGGCGAAACGACAAGGCACATTGATTCAAGGTGGGGGGACATTAACTCTCTTTCCTACTCCGTCATGCTTAAGTAAAATACATATCATTGAATGCTGAGTTAACCTATCAACGCCCTCTTTCCTACTCCGTCATGCTTAAGTAAAATACATATTATTGAATGCTGAGTTAACCTATCAACGCCACGAGCATGGCTCGATAGAGAGATAAACGTAGTGCGTGTCAAACACTAGATAGAACAATTGAAATGAATCGTACGGCAGACGTACGAGTCACTATGGAACATTGGATATCGCAAAGGCGAGCGCCTCGGTGCGCAAGCCGCAATAACATGGGATAACTATACTCGGCGAGTGCCTTAGTGAATGAACCATACCGTGCCTTCGCACACGAGTTAGAACAGCTAGAACATTGAAAGACAATAGACGAGCGCCCTAGCGCACAAGCCACGGACAATGAATACTAAAGCATAGAAATACGGCTTCGACGCGTGCAGCAAGTGCACGACACGAAGGATAGATGATAAATGTGTCGAAACGTACCTACGTGCATGAGATAATAAAAGATGCCTTCGTTGCGAAAGAATACAGTTGTGGCATGAATGTGGCAGAACTGTCGGATATGACATATTGCCTCGAAAGGTGTTCGGGACCTTTGGGTCGTTCGGTTGACGAGCATTGAGTTGAGGCATGATGCCATTGAAACATTGAAACAAAGTATGAGACGTAAGAACATAGAAAGTTAATGGAAGAAATACGAGATGATAAGACGACATGGTGCCTTCGAAATGTTTGCGACCTTCGAGCGTTGTGCCAATTGAAATAGAGATAAGCGAACTTGCTTGGTTGTATGAAAGATAAGATTCATTACATGGTCAAATGGACTTAAAGATATAAAAGCCCGTGCATGGGTATTCCCTCGAACGCGGCGCGCCAGGGCGCTAGGACCGTTCGGCCTAGGAGGGATTCGTTTTCGGTATTGTTGGTGCACTTCTTTTAGAAGGGTAGCGACCTTCTGGTGAATGTGATAAGCCACTTGCTGCAATTATTTCGATGGCCTCTGATGTTGGTTAGCAACCGTACAGAGTTAACATCGTCTTATGTTTCGATTCGATAAATATAAGTCCATTCTTGCCCGGAAAGCTAGTGACCTTCATATAGTTAAGGGCGACGGGTTTGGAAGTGCAAGATATACGTATCCTGCATGGATAGATCCGAATAGAGGGCACTTATAACATGACAGGGAAAACGAATAGGCGTATTCACCTTGCGTCGGTGCAAGGGCGAGTGCGTCGATATTGCTAAGTCGTGCCACGAATCAAACACGAGATTGCTTGCCTGTTTACTTTGCGAATTGAATAACATGCTTGCCATGCTTTACAGTCTTCGAATATGCCATGAACTCATCCTAAGGAGAATATAGAAAGAGAACTAAATTGTATGTTTGCATGAATCAATACAATACTAAATGTCGGTTTGTTAAGTGGGTTTTTGATCAGTACAGCGAGGACGGAAGTACTAATCCCCCACTAGTTTGCTAGCAGGTTCAGGGATTGGTCAGCTCGTGGCGGAGCTTCGCTTGAACGCGTTGAGGCTTGGAATGCCGAAGCGTAATGAAGCGTGCGATTGCATTGACGCTCGGATATGCAATATGATTGATGCGACCGAGATATAGAAGGCATGATGTATGGAACGTATGAAATCCTTTGTGGGCAAGAGTGAACCTGAGTGTTGTAGTCAATCTGGCAAATTCCGTTGGGCTATCAAAAGCCTTTATAATATGATTTCGAATATCAATAAAGAGAAACGTTTCGTATACTCTATTTTCCATTCGTTGTTAACGTTCAACTCAAAGATAACCATTTGAGAACTTGTCATCTTGCCTTGTACGAGCGCAACTCCAGACTCGTGCGGCATCACGCCCCAGCGAGGACGATGATTCGGGTGATTCTGGGTCGGGGCGTGACACATAACACACGAATAATGCACGGGCGAATAACATGTCACTGCATAGAGGGCACATAACATGGCAACACGTGGGCATATAGCACACCACAGTGTTGGCACATGACTTCTGTGGGCGCATAATGATGCTCACAGAAGTATGTTGCCTTAGGCACAAGCGCCCGGGCAGAAGAAAGGTCCAAGCATCGTAAATTAACGCTCGAGACTTTATTTTTTGAAGCATGCCCTCACCCAGAATCGGGTCCTGGACTGCCGAGGACACTGCCGCAGGAGGAGAGTCACTCGGCGCAGCCCTCTTGTCCTTCGTGGATCTCTTGGCGACCTTGGGAGACATGGTTCTCAAAGAAAGAAGACGAAGAGTTTTCTAAAAAATTCAAAAAGAAGGAAATAATGAACTTTCTCTCTCCTTTAGGGCCAATTTATAGGCACGAGCCACTTCCTATGCGCCCACTTGCTCTATGCGCCTATGCGCCCATTGCGTTGTATACGCCCACAATGGCCTATACGCCTACATGAAGAATCAGCTTCCTGCACACTATGCGACTGTCACTTATTGACGTGGACGACGCATGAAGGATGGACCATTTCAAATTCTGCTCCGATGAATCTGTCAGTTCAGATTTCGAGGAAGATCTCAACAGTCGTATCTCTCTAACAGGTTGGCCAAATACTATTCGCCCAAAGGAGAAAGCCGTGCTATGTGCCCATTGCATCACAAGAAGATGATCCATGCTTCTTTCAAAGTATTTTGAACTTGTTCAAGTATCGAAAACTTTGACGGGGGTCTTGTAGAAGCATGAAAATTTTTCAGCAAATAAAGTCCCATGCGCCCAAGTCAGTAAAGCTCCATGCGCCCAGTCAGTGGAGCTCCATGCGCCCAGTCAATGAAGCTCCATGTGCCCAGTCAGTAAAGCCTCATGCGCCCAGTCAGTAAAGCTTCATGCGCCCAGCCAGTGAAGTTTCATGCGCCTAAGACTAACTCTTCCGAAAGGAGGGTACATAGCCTGAGACATGGCTATGCACCCAAGCCTGACTCAGTCAAAGCCATGATCAAAACGTGTACCGAAGCGTATGGCCACGTCAGTCTTTACGAGCAGGCGTGCACCGAAGCATGAGGCCACATCAACGCCATGACCAACCCACGATCTCGCAGCCTGTATGCGCCTACATCCTATGTGCCTAAAGAAGGACTATGTGCCCAAATAGGAGCCAGCGTGTTTCCCCATGTGGGCGTATAACATTATTCTAGCCCAAGAATGACTATAAAAGGGGGCCTCATCCCTCTTCAAGAGACATAACAGAGAGCATTTTCAAGAGCCAAATTATTGTATTTCTTGCCAGTGAGCCGAGAGTTAGCAATTTTCTTAGGTTTTCTCCCACTTTTGTAATCGGAGTGTCAACGGAGTAAAGGAGCAACTGTCGCTCGATCTCCATCGTCCCATTTTCCAGAATTCTTTTTTGTACTCGGGGATCCTCAGTGCAGGATTTCTCAGGTGTACTCGATTTTTGGTGCCTTGCGCCAATAAAGAAAAGACAGCATTTTTTTTTATTTTTGTGTGTATCCACAGAAAGTGAGCTGAATGCCATAAAATAAATCAAATACAGATATTAAGATGCACAAAGTTTAGGACAAACCTCAAGAAAACCTTCAACTTGAGGTCTATATCTGATGCATTCTTGATATATCAAATCATTAACTATGTGGTGTGGCATAACTTTTTGTCTAAGCGATAGTATTTTAAAGGTTTCCCATACATGGAGATATAAGACTGATGAATAAGCCTGTATTTTAAAGCACATAGTACATTTTGTTTACCTTTGTAGAAGCTGGCAAGCTGCAAAAACTTAGGATATCAAATTTATAATCATCCTAGCCTTCTCACATCAAACTTTGGATATGACTCTTGCATGTTGTCTACAACAAAGGTACAAAAATGCATAAGTTGTTGTCTTATCGAAGAATATGGATGTTATCAGTTATATTTAGATTTAAGGTATCAAAAATGTAGTTAGAATTATCAATTTTCCTTAAACGACAACAACACAAAACTACTCCACCTGACATAAAGTTTTGAGTTCCAAAAATCAAAGAGAGAAGAAAAAATGATATAGATGAGAAGATTTATACTTAAGTGATCATGTGCGCCTGTATCACATGCTATCCTGTCTATTGAACTAGATATCCAGTCGTCTTTATAACATATGGTGTGTCTCATTTACAGTTTATCATTGACACGTTTGACCAAATTCAATTCATGATCTCATAAATCTTTAAATGTACCTGGTGCCTTACTTTTTTGTTGTTCCTTTATTGCTATAGGCTGGTTTTGTTTTCTCTCATATATATTTAAAGGCTCCATTTAATTTAGATCACTTATCTTGAACTATTTTACCATCAGGGTGTGGCTCAGTAGTTAAGCTGGTATACGTCATTGGGGAGGTCATGGGTTCGAGCCTTGGCCTAAATACACCCAAAAAGATAGACCATTTTGGTCATGTTGTATTCTTTCTTGTTTGAGCATCTAAGGTAGCAAACTTTTCATTTATTAAAAGTTGTTTACATATCTGGCATATGAGATAGGAAGGACATATGAAGCTAATGTGGATGCTATGGGGTACAGGCTTGTGGCAGTTTATACTCCAATAAGAGAGGACGGAATGGTGGGGGAACCTTGTTCTGCTTCAACAGAGCCAATTTCAGTTGGTATAGTTCAAGTTCGTTAACTTGATTATTTCTATGCAATTAGTTTTTTTTGGTTCATGTCTTTGTTAATACCTTTTAGTAGGTTATGTTAATTATGTTTTCAAGTTCTACTACTCTAGCAAGCATAGCAATTATCCTTTCACATTAAAAAAACATAAGGAATACAAAAGATTCAAAATGTTTCCATTTTTAAATAAAATGGTTGACAATCAATTCCAATTGCACATCCTGCAGAATATTGAGATGTTTTGGTCATCTCAATTATAATAAACAAATGTTTCCTACACTTATAATAATTATGATAACTTAATGTAGAAACCAAAGCAAGTCATATCGAACTACCAAAATGATATTAAGGATAATGTACCATAAGATTGTCAACATTCACATCAACCAAGATGAAAACATAAGGTTGCACCTGTTGGTTGTCATGGCTGTCATGAAAATGATTACAAAAGGACCATTTCAGACTTTGGTTGCTGCTCTCAATCAATAATAATCAGAGAAAAAGAGCTTGAACCTCTAAAATATATTGTTAGTCCTGGGGCATAATTTTCGATAGAAAACTGAGAAGTGAAACGATTGTAAAAACAACGTTTCAACGCAACACTTCAAAGAAGGTGCATAACAGAGATCCTTGGAGGATTCTGGGTTACGAAAATCTAATTTTCTTTGTAATAGCAGCAAACGAATGTAATTCTTCTAAAAAGAAGATACAAATTGAATTGCTAGCAGCAGCAACGATTGTCCAATAACAGGTTCTGTTTAGATCAGACTGTTCTCGTTCAGAACAAGTTGAAGAGGATGACAGACGATGAAGTGGATGGAAGAACAGCCTTCTGGGGTGAGTGATCACCGATGCTCAAAGCTTGATTCGCCCCATAAGCTACCTGCGTAACCTGTGCCACCTGTGCACCGTGCTACCTGCGCCACATGTGTACCCTATGCCAATCGTCGTGCCAACTGCTACACCATCTGACAATGCTAATGCACCATCTGGTCGCACGATCGGGCAGTACGAACTAACGCATGAATGGCTGCGCAAGAGGCTCGTGCAACGAGCACAACTTAAGCGCACTATATATGCGCCTAGCGATAATGCTGACGTGCTAAGTGCAAAATACGCCAACAAAATACCATATTACGCCTCATGAGCCCATGAGCCCGAGTCCGAGTCCAAGTCGCTAAGCCCCTATGGGGCTTAGCTCCATGGAAATTATTTTCCAATAGAAAAAAGCTTAAGCTTTACCATTGAGACTTAACCTTACCTCCTAGTAAAATCACCCACATGGTTCCCTCCTTAGGGTCACCACTCCAAGTGCATATCTCAACAACACATAGCAAGTATATATATTGAGATACCTCATGCTACTTTTCCAATGTGGGACTAAACTTTACTAGGCATGTTGAGAGCAAGCTCTCTACATGTCAAGGAAAAGCTCCAATAATCCTCCACATATCTTGATATATGGAGTTGAGTGTTCCCCCTAGTAACTATCCATCATGCATTAGGAGAGATGTCGCTGACGACTTGAATCTTCCTGTATGGGTTAAATGACGGACTATAATACAAGAATGGACTAAGCCTTGAATTCTGTACCATAGCTGAAATTCTTTCTACTCACATAATGTAGTTACATGTGCTTCTGGCTGCATATTAAAGGTCCTGTGCTAGCCTGGTCTCAGTATATAATTTTGGGTATCTCTAAGTTTACCCTCAAGAGACGGCCTGCTATCTCTGTCCATACACTATAGGTGCATTCTTTATTAAAAAGATATGACATGAAGCCTTGCGCTTCCTTTACGGTGCTACGCCGCTATGACATGGCCTAAATTCGAGTCATTACCCCTACCAGGAACCTCATCGTAGTGTCATACTACTGTATCATGAGATCACAACCTCTTTGTCGTGCTATATTACCCAGCATGAAGCCTTAGGCTCCCTTGCGGTATTATACCACAACGACATGGCTTGCAAGGCTGAGGCTTTACCCTTATCCGGGTACCTCATCATGGTGTCGTGCCACTGTAACATAGGAAACACCTTTTCTTTGTAGTGCTGACTACCCCTCTTTAATTTTATCATACAATATTAGGCTACCTGCCTATTTGCGGTACAACTCCGCTGTGACTTGGCTCGCAAAATCGAGGCATTACCCATTTTGGAAACCTCATGGTGGAGTCACCCCACTATAGCATCGAGTTTTACTCCTTGTAGTGCTGTACTACCGTGCTTTCTGTAAAGCACCCCAGACATTCACTCTGCATGAGAAGTCATTAAGGCATTTAAGCCAACCTCTCACAGGATCCATTTTTTGCAGAAAGCAATAGTAGACAACAGTGGTTATAGGTCCGTAACCTTTCCATGCCACAAAGGACATGTACCCACTGTTTCTGATATTTTTTCAGTTAATGGTCCTCCCTTGAACCAAAAGCTAGATGCGTAGTAGATTTCTCTATGAACTAATAGCATAAAACTTTATGGTAGGATTACAATAACATAATATCAGAATGCCTTCAAGTCCATTTTTTTGCTGTGTCATCGACCAGCTAGTGCTTGAGGCCCTTGGTGAATGGATCCATCAGGTTCTTCTGACTCCGAACATCAATCACTGTAATAACACCTTTCTTGATGAGATCGTGTACTTTCCTGTGCTTTAACCGTATAGTCCTTTTTTTCGTTGAAAATGTCATTTAATTCCATCGACGCAGTTGCCTGGTTATTGCAGTATATAGGTATTATCGATATTTATGCCCCAACCACTAGAAGATCATCCATGAGCTCCCGAAGCCATTCTACTTCCTCCGTTGCCGTATCAAGTACAAAGAACTCAGATTCCATAGATGACCGTGAGAGCATAGTCTGCTTCTTGGACTTCCACAATATTACAGCTCCATCCATTGTGAAAATAAATTCACCTGTGGACCTCTCACTCTCCAACTTTGAGCACCAGCTGACGTCACTAAAGCCTTCTCCTACCGACAGATTTCTGCTGTAGTGTAGTACATATGTCTGAGTCTTCTTAAGATATCTCATAACCCGTTTCACAGCTTTCCTGTGCTCAATGCCTGGGTTACTCATGAAATGACTCAGCATTCCCACGACAAAAGCTATTTCAGGCCTTCTAGCAGTAGTAGCATGCATTAAACTCCCAAGAATACTTGCGTACTCCAGCTGCCTGACTCTTTTTCTCGAATTAGGCTTCAGCTTCAGATCACACCTGTAAGACGTATCGATCCCTAGAAGATCCTGATACCCGTAACATGTGATCATCTTCTCAATATAATAAGACTGTGATAGCGCTCATCCATTGTCTGTCCGGATGATCTTGATCCCTAAGATCACATCAGCTTCCCGTAAGTCCTTCATATTGAACTTGCTCGAGATAAACTTCTTTGTCTTCGTGACATAGCCCATATCCATACCTAGGATTAGCATGTCATCCACGTATAGACAAATGATTACACCTCTTCCATCAGCAAACTTTGTGTAAACACACTTGTCCGTCTTGTTGACCCTGTAGCCATTTGACCTTATAGCCTTGTCAAATTTCTCATTCCATATCTTGGGAGCGTGTTTAAGACTCAACAAGGATTTCACCAACTTGCAGACTTTGTCTTCAAGACCCTTGACGACAAATCCTTCTGGCTGTTGCATATAAATCTCTTCGGTCAGCTCGTCATTTAGGAAAGTCGTTTTCACATTGTGTATCACCATCTTATGTATTGTTGCGAGAGCAATCAACACTCTAATGGTGGTCATCTGGGCTACTGGAGCATACGTGTCAAAGTAGTCGATCCCCTGCTTCTGAGAAAACTCCTTAGCTACCAACCTAGCGTTGAGCTTGTCAATATTTCCATCTGCTTTCATCTTCTTCTTGAAGATCCATTTGTATCTAATGAGTTTTGCTCCTTCAGGAAGATCAACCAATACCCAAGTGTTATTTGAGGTGATGGAATCAATTTCATTGTCTATCACCTTCCTCCAGAAAATTGCGTCTTTAGTCTTCATCGCCTCATCATTGGTAAGCGGATCTGCTTCCACATGATAGGTGACAAAGTCATTTTCGAAGTCCTTCAGCCTCCTCACACGCTTAGCTGATGGCTTAGCGAGTTCTGGTTCAACTGTTGTTTCAATAACATCTTCTTGGACTACATCTTCATTAAAAACTTCAGTTTCTTGTGCACCCTTATTGTTCTCTGGAATATCCGTAAGAACAATGTTCTTGTGCCTTGCAAATTTGTCTTCAAAAATATTTTTCATTGCGAGATTCAATGATATAATTTGACTCAATATCAAGAAATCTCCTAATGTCACTATTCTCAGCATAACCCAAAAAGATTGTCTTTGTAGTCCTTGTCACAAGCTTCTGAATCTTCAGATCTGGAAACTTCACATATACCAGACACCCCCACACTCGAATGACATTCAAGTTAGATCTGACCTTGAAACAGAGTTTATGAGGAGTAATGTCTGAAGTTGCATGAGGCACTCTATTTAGAATAAAAGTGGCCGTCAATGCAGCTTCTCCCCAGTAGCACTTTGGAAGACCCGCAGTCAACAACATTGAGTTAATCATTTTTGTCAATATTCTATTCTTCCTCTATGCTACTCCGTTTGATTGAGGAGAGTTCGGAGTAGTGGTCTTATTGATAATTCCATATTCTTTACAGAACGATGCGAATTCATGAGACCGATACTCTCTACCTCGATCACTTCTTATTCTCTTGAGTTGTTATCCAGTCTGCCGCTCAGTCTCGACCCTGAACTCTTTGGACTTCCCGAATGCTTCGTCTTTAGCCTTCAGAATATAGATGAAAGCGTACTTTGAGAATTCATTGATGAAGGTTATGAAATACTTTATCCTGGCCTTTGTATAGAATTATTTGAAGTCACAGATATCAGAATGTACCAACTCTAGAAGATCTGTGCTTCGATTAACTTGAGGAAAGGGTTTCCTTGTGATCTTCGTTTGAACACAAACTTCATATTTCTCTACCTTACTCTCACATTTGAAGATAAGTCCTAGACTAGACATTCTGTTTATTCATTTACAATGAACATGTCCTAGCCTATTATGCCACAACTCAAGAGTATAAGTAGAATGAGTGATTGTATTAACAATTTTGTACATTTTTTACAAGCTGAATTTTAAACATTCTTTCGGTATAAAAATCTTTTCTGAAGTATGTTCCCTTTATAGATATCACCATCTGACCAGCATTGATGTCCATCTTGAGGCCTACATTACAGAGTAGGCCTCTTGAGATCAGGTTCTTTATGATATCAGGTATATGCTTCAAACCCTGAAGCGTCAGATACTTCCCCGAAGTTAGTTTCATAAACACCGTCCCGATCTCGAGCACTTCAGCTTCTGCCTAGTTCGCTACCATAACAACTTCAGAAGGTGGCGTGTAGGTGGTGAACCACTCCTTGCTTGAGCAGACATGGCAGGTGGCACCAGTGTCTATCCACCAGTTAGAGTCAGCCCATACAGTAGTGACCTGCACAATCATTGCAACAACTTGAATGATCATAGAAACCTTGTTAGGCTCACCTTGCTCTGATTGCTTGGTCTTAGATTTGCATTCACTCTTGAAGTGGCCCTTTTTGCCACACTTGAAACAAGGCTTCTGAGACTTTGCCTTCTGATTCTTAAAGGAAGTCCCCTTAACTTTCAGATTGTTAGGGTTCTTCTTTTTGCTGTGGGAAGCCGTATGCTTTCCCTTGTGTTCCTTGGTGTGAACCAAATTGGCGTTAGCCAATTGTTTGGACAGTGCGTCCACCTTCAGTTGAGCCCTCATTTGGTCATCAACATAAACTTCCTGCTGGAGATCTTCCAGACTGATCTCCAATTTCTTCCTATGCATGTTTACATAGAACTTACTCCATCCAGCTGGGAGCTTAGAGACGATCCCTCCAACAAAAAACTTATCGTGGAGGGGCATCGCCTCATCATCCAACTTCTGTCACAGCTTCAGGAACTCCTTCACCTGCGACAGCATTGGCTTCTCATCTTCAAAGAACCACTTGTCGCAGATCCAGTTTCTGGAATAGTAGATTCCTCCTTAAAAAGCACAAGATCAACGTTAGAGAATTGAATATTGAGGCTAACCTTCCTTTTTCAGATTTAATAGCATTCACTATCAAATTGCTCTAACTTTGTGAAGTTAGGATTGATTAGCGAAGCACAAAAGTTTTCTATCTTGCAATCAAGCTTTGAGATTGTTAGTCTAGGGGTACAATTTTTGATAGAAAACTGAGAAATCAAACGATTATACAAACAACGTTTCAGTGCAACACTTCAAAGGACTCCTGCACTTAGTCTAGGGGCATAATTTTTCTAAAACGAATGTAATTCTTCTAAAAAATTTGTAACAACAGCAAACGAATGTAATTCTTCTAAAACGAAGGTACAAATCAAATTGCTAGCAGCAATAACGATGGTCCACTAACAGTTTCTGATTAGATCAGAACTGTTCTCGTTCAGAACGAGTTGAAGTAAATGACATGCGATGAAGTGGATGGAAGAACAGCCTGCTGGGGTGAATGATCATCGGTGCTCAAAGCTTGATTCGCCCCACACGAACATCTTCCAGAAACCAGCAAGTTCGACGAAGAACTTTGGAAAACTCCGCTCTTCTGACTCGTCAGATGGCACACGGACTCCTGTACTAAGTGGCGCTGGTGCTCTGCTTCTCTTCTCTATCAAACTCTGTGGAATTCGTAAGGAATGTGTTCTGAACACTTGTGTGCTGAGAGAGAAAGAGAGAAGTGAACCTTATATAGGCTCGTGCTGTAACTGTCCAGTTAGCATAACGTTTAAGACGTGGGAAAATTGCTCCGAACATGCTGTAACCGCTCAAATCGTGCATAGACACGATATGAGCCAACTGGCGCACAGCGCGGCCACTTGCGCAACTTGCACCATACGCGCCAAACGCATACAACGTAAACTGTGCATCTACACACCTGTGCCACATGTGTACCGTGCTACTTGTACAACCTGTACACCCCGCTATCTACGCAACCTGCATACCGCACTACCTACGCCAACTACTGTACCATCTGGCAGCGCCAACTGGCACACCATCTGGCCGTACGATCGATCAGCACGAACTGGCGCACGAATGACAGCACAAGAGGCTCGCACAATGAGCGCAACTTAAACGTACTATGCGCCTAGCGGTCACCATATTGGTAGATAGAGTCACTCGATGAACGTGCCCTATGCTGGTGTCTGAATCCCATGATACAGAGTCAAAAGAGTTAGATCATTCTTCTCTGTCAGACTCAGAAACATCCGGGATTGAGATTGGCAAAGTGTAGCCTAACCCATGCTTTGTTTTATTATAATATTGTAGTGACTTTTCGTTTGGAACATGTATACGAATAGGAGTTCGTCTTCCCTTACCACCGTTGAGGCTGTATTTGAAATTATAGCCCATCTTTTAGATGGTGTCCTTAGATTGTTGACTATAGCTGTAAACCCCCTAAATTTATAAGATTTATTATTATTATTATTATTATTATTATTATTATTATTATTATATAATATACACTACCATATTTCAAATAAATAGTTTGGTATTGTTATAATTTTATTAAAATAATAATTTATACCCACAACTATTGTGGGCCTTATATTAACTCTAAACAAATATATTTTATGAAGAATAAAATTCTGATTTTGTTGTTGTTAATAATGTTTGTTATTTTTGGGGCCTTATTGCAGATGCTTTTAGTATAAAACTAAATATTAGATTATATATAAATAATAAAAGTTTTAAAATAAAACCATATATATATATATATATATATATATATATATATATATATATATATATATATATATATATAATAAATTATATTGGAAGGATAAACATTATCATGGAGCTTTTGTAGACTAAACTGCTAACTATGAGTATTTGGAAAATTTTAGAACAAATATTACTTTCTATTAGAAATTTTGCATATTATTATAGGAGATCTTATATGCATATATGCATTTACATAGAAAAAAAATGCCGAAGCATACTGTTCCAAAGGAACAGCAGCCTGACCCCCTGTATCAGGAACGGTGGGATATTTTTTCCCGATGATTTCGATTTCAAAATCCTTTCCAGTCTCAATCATCCTTTATCAAATCTTATCCACACGAAAACCTATCAAATTCTCCACTCGATTTCATTAAACACAATCCAAACCTAATTTAAATTCGATTGGAAATTAAAACTTGGAAATAAAAAGGCCTATACGAGCGGATAGATGAGAAATTCTCGAAAAACTTTCTCGAAGTACCACTGCATTTGAGACACCAGGCCAACCCCGACACCCTTGTACGCAACCCCGACGCCCTGCATACCCCGGCGATCATCGAAGTAGTCACCTGCGACCTCTAAACAGAGGAACAACTCTGTTACACAGCGCACGATCGAAACCAGGTACCTGACTTCTCCTCCTTGTTTCATCCCCTTCGTTTAATCAAATTTCAATCTAGGAAGTCCTACATGTAGCCTATATGACCTTCTTAAAACCCTAGTAAGTAGATACGCAGATTATTAAATAGATTGGCCAACAAATCGATGCAAAGTCGAGGCAAGACGATCCAAAATAGGACATAGAAACACTCCCAGACCCCCTATTGGAAGAGAAATTTTGAAGGAAATAATAGTTCTTTTCGAAATTTACTTCAATAAAGTCGTAGACCACCTAACCAGGAATAAAACCATTCAAATAGTTTATTTATTTATATAGAAAATTTCAGAGTAAAATAGTTTGAAAGTTCGGGAAAAACCAGTTTTCAAAACAATCAATTTTTAGAAAATTCCCCGATACGCCCTGCATCCCGACAAATCGGGCGACGTGGTCATGAACTATATGCATCGAAAGGCGCGTATGGATGTTGCCGACGTGTAGGAACTGACGGAACTCGATTTCATTACGTGTGCGCGACGAAATCAGTGCGTATCCGTCAAGATACCCCCGTATCGACCTTTTACAAACTGGGCCATAACTTCGTGTACGTTCATCGTATCGAGACTAAACTTGCGCCAACAAGATCGTATCAAAATTCTAGTCATGTACGCCAAGTTTGGTCTAATTCTGAGAAGGTCGATCGGAACGCCTATTTGGCGGGCCTGCGACCCGCTCCAACGGGCAAATTTGTGCACGGTCCACCAAAATCCAACTTTGGACATATGTTTGGATTCGTCTCCTCAAACCGGACCTGTAGACATGTAGTTTGAAGACTTTAGAGACCGTAAGTACTGGTACGCTTTTCGGTGCAAAGTAGGTCCAACGGCGGACATCGTTTTGACCCAAAATTATGATTTTGCCCCTGTTCCAGAATTTAACTTTTGGACAAGCATTTCCTAGACTTATCTTTTACACTAGGAACGTTCTTGATGTTTGTTTCAGCATCCGGAGTCGTTCGTAGATTTTGAGTTTCTTGCTGACGCCTCTAATCGTTGGATTTGCCATTCCCGCACCCTCAGGCAAGATACCTTACCTTATTTACTGTTTATAATTAGATTCATCTTTATTTATTTATTTACTGCATATTTATTATCTATTTTCAGTTGGATCCATTACTTGCTATTTTTAGTTCACTTTATTCTGCTTTCAGTTATTTTTCTTTCTTACCTTTTTGTATGCATATGGACCTAGTCTTAGCGAACTACCTTCTGTTAGTGACCTTGGGAGGGAGAAGACAGTTAAATATATGGGCTACCCAAATCCAAAAGCTGTAGTAACTCTGTACTACGGTAGTCGTGTCACGGTGGTCACTAGCCTCGAGCTATGTGGACTGATGGGTCACGTGGGCCGCTAACCTCGAGTTATGACGGCTGTTAGTATTGGTACTTGACGTGTGCGTGTTGTGAGTTGTTACCTTGTCCTGGGGGAGTCAGCCTTCACCTGCCCATACATCGAGATGTCTTCTAAATTGCCTACTAGAAAGGTTAGGAGACCTTAGTCAATTTCATGTTCCAGTAATGGTAAGAAAAAATATCACATCACGGAATAGTATGTTACCCCTTGTCTTTGTTTGGTTGTAGGGGTAGCCCACTGTTTCGATGATGGGATATTGAGCAGATTATGGTTTGAACACCTTACTTTTATCTTTACTTTATGGTGCATTTATATCCAGTTCATATGGCATGTTCTTCTTGTATCTTGTTACGTCTCTTTGAGGACCTGGTGATCTCTCCAGGTATAGGCAATTTCCCGCAGGAGTATAGCTCGGTATTGGATCCTTCACACCTTGATGACGAGGCATCTTCTGCTGATATCTAGATTTATGTTATTCTTTGAGACTCATAGTGGACATCTAATTAATTGAAATTATTTTCATAGCTGTACCTGGTCCTAAGTATTTTGGGACCGGGGCGTTACATATTTTTGTGGTAGCCCATGCAGGTCAGAAATATTATTGGGTTACATGACCATGCCCAACAATCCTGCATATAAGAATAGGAATGGTATCTCATCCATGATTATTACCTCCTTTGACCTCTAAACTTTTCGAACTCCCTTTGATTACCTGTATTGCCTCATATCTAACCCTTCATAATATCAGTCTAATTCATGCTTGGTAGAGGTTAGGACGACGACTCGTACTAGGTATACATGTTCAATCATTACTAGCTTAACTCTTATAAGTTGGGTAGAATGCCTCACGATCTAACCCTTCCTTGACTTTAACCATGGCCTCAGACAAGAAGATAGTAGGACGACTGTATAGGCACGAACCCCGAACAAAACTTCGATTCTTAAAGGACTGAAATTTTTATATTTACTTTCATCATTATCTCGCGTACTTATGTTCTACCATCTTGACCAATGCTGCTATTATAGCCTAGATTTGCAAGCCTATTCATTTTTCAAGCTTGTTCATAACACATATGTTGTTGGAGGTACCCCATTAACATATTGTCTATCAGAACCGGTGCATGATGGTCTGATCAACCTATTGTACTTGGTTCGCTCATTATAATTTTTTTATAGAATGAGATATAATTAACTTGCTCCCCAAGATCTCAACCACAACTACGTTGACATTTCTCTTTCAACTGCTTGACCTATAACTTGTTCGAATCTATTCTAACATTATTCTATTTTCGTGCCAGTAAGGATGAACCTTCAAAGCGGACATGTTCCTATCTCGGCGATCACATTTGCTGATGCAGCCAGTCAAGAGGGAGAGTTCCTACCAATAACCCCGTTGACCCTGTATCAGCAGGACAGTCGCAGACCACCATGACCCCGTCGATGGTACAGCATGAAACTGAAGTGCCACCACTCATCCAGACTGGGCAGACTACCGTGGTACCAACCGAAGAGAATGTACCACCACCTCCACCACCATTCACTCAGTAGAATCCACCTTAGTGCGGACCACAAATGCCTCCACCACCAGAGGATAGAAACCCTACTACACAGTTCATGTATGCCATGATACATACTCAGTGGCAACAGGCTGAACTGATGAGGTAGAGCATAACAGAAGCACTGACTAGGCCTCCACCTCCACCTCCGGTACCGGTACCAGCACCAGCTCTACATCCATATGAGGGTTCTATCAAGGACTTCATGGATATGAACCCCAAGCCCTTCAGAGGTACCGAGGAACCACTAGAGGTCACCGCATGGCTTATCAGCATGGAGAAGCTACCGAGGGCATCTCAGTTGCCAACAAATGATTGGGTGACAGCAGTAGACTTGCTCTTAGAAGACAATGCCCATCATTGGTGGGAAGCCGAAGAAAGACGCTTGGGAGCCAAGCAGACTTGGGAAGAGTTCTACAAACTCTTCAATGAGAGGTTCTTTTCTATCCATGTACGCAATGTCCTCTATGATCAATTCCTTTACCTTAAGCAAGGAAACATGACCATAGATGAGTACGATGCAGAATTCAGTCGACTGAGCAGATTCGATGAGACTCTGATTCCTACTGAGCATGAAAGGGCCAAGAGATTTCACCAATGATTGACACCAGAGCTCAAGAAGCGTACTACAGTGTAGTCTAGAGTTTCTCATGCTGCAGTGTTAGAAGAAGCTAGAAGCCAGGAACGCCTTGATAAGGAAGTACAACAGGCTCAGAGATGCCATATTCCAGCAACTGGGCCAAGTAACCTTATCCATGATAGACCAATCAGACATTCTATGACACAACAACCACCAAGGGCATCACCCTATCCAATTGATGAGCTTCTTACATGTCGCTTCTGTCATAGGAAAGGTCATGTCATGAAGGATTGTTGTCACAGATTAGGATAATGCATGATTTGTGGCTCCAATCATCATAAAGCCCAAGACTGTACAGAACAACTAAAGACAGCACAACAGAGGATGCAAGGACCCATAGCACTAGGACCAGTATCAGGGCCTAATCAAATATCGCATGAAGGTTATCTTAGAGGAATACACTTAGTTGACCAATTGGCACAAGTTAGTCAGGCCAGACAGGAGGCAAATGGACAAGGGCATGGACAAGCATTTAGCATGGCTGTGATAGACACCCATCCTGAGGTTGGGGATTTAGCAGGTATTATTCTAGTTACACCAGTTATTTATTTTAGACATGGCTTAGCATTACAATAGCCCATTCATTAGCTTGGTCAACATGCATAGCATAATACTGGTCCTAGCATGAATTATTAGATATCAGCAAGCAGTGCATATGCACTACCTTCGACACCATTAGAAATCTATTAAACATAGTCTACCAAACTCATTACGAATTGTGATTTATGAATTACTAGTTAGAGGTCTTGCATGATGTACCTTACAATCTATTACTCCATTAATAATCATCTGGTACTAGAAAAGAGTGAACCATTCAACTCCCTCGGTACGTGTGCCATCCTGGCATCCTTCGCCAACGAGGAAGCATAAAGATGACATGGGTAATCATTTCATCATTGTTTAAAATTTAAAGCACGATCTTCGACTTGACACATTTCCTCCAATCGAGCAAATAAACCAGTGGTTCACAACGTCCACTTCTATCCTTAACACTATAGGTAATCCTATCGTGACTTTGAAATTTGGAGCACAATATTAGTCTTTTTTTTTCCAACAAATTTTATATGCAAGACCTAGACGAGCCGAACTTCATCTAGGCATATCATATGCCGCTGAAACACGTTCCCTTGTACCATATTTTTATGATATGACTTTCAAATCAAAATGGCTAGCTATAACCCTTACCACTTTATCGATAAACTTCCCGACCTTAATTAGAGACACAATTTCGACTCACATCTTTCGACCCGATATACAGTTGTGATCTACTTGAAGCCCACTACGCGCATGCCATTAGTGTGACACTCAATGGAGTTCTCATGTGCAACATAAACATAAAAAGTCACAAAAGGCACACTTTTGGTCTTAAGGAAACTAGTTAACCAACGTGACTAGCAATTAGCCCAACCACTTGAGCTAGAGCCTGTTTAGGTTACCTTAATCCAACATGGATGGTTTAGAGTGATTCTACAAGGCTTGCTCAGCCAATATAGATTAAACACATGATTTATTCAATAGAAAATCCCTCTGCACCATTCATTTCCGCTATATTTCGTCCGAATACAATTCCTAATGACTTGCTCAAGAATGACTATATTCCAACAATGCTAATTCGGTAAGAATTTTATCGACCAAAAACGTCATGGAAATATCTAGGCTCACTTAGAATCCGTGACCACTACCAGATATGCCCAAAATTTTCGTGTTACTTTTTAGAAATTTCTTTCCAGAAGTCTTGTAATAGTGATTTTTACGGTTAGCCAACTTCTATAAGTTGGGTAGGGCCTTGACCCAAGAAAACTCTATCTTGTAGAATATGACGACAATTTGGATTCATGTGATAACCACCTCTCTTTTTTAAACCGAGTTACGCTTTGTCATACTACTCTTCCCTTATATAAAATCTGGCATTATCGAGATTAAGATTATTTTTAATTTCGAGGACGAAATTGTTATAAGTTGTGTAGGATGTAAACCCCCTAAATTTATAAGATTTATTATTATTATTATTATTATTATTATTATTATTATTATTATTATATAATATACACTACCATATTTCAAATAAACAGTTTGGTATTGTTATAACTTTATTAAAATAATAATGTATACCCACAACTATTGTGGGCCTTATATTAACTCTAAATAAATATATTTTATGAAGAATGAAAATTCTGATTTTTTTGTTGTTAATAATGTTTGTTATTTTTAGGGCCTTATTGCAGATGCTTTTAGTATAAAACTAAATATTAGATTATATATTAATAATAAGAGTTTTAAAAAAAATGATATATATTTATATATATATATATATATATAAACGATATATATAAAACGATATATATAAATGATATATATATATATATATATATATATATATATATATATATATATATATATATATATATATATATATATATATATATATATATATATATATATATATATATATCATTTATATATAAAATATATATATATATATATATATATATATATATATATATATATATATATATTTTATAAAAATATATATATATATATATATTATATATATATATATATATATATATATATATATATATATATATATATATATATATATATATATATATATATATATTTATATAATATATATATATATATTTTTTATATAAAAATATATATATATATATATTTTATATATATATATATATATATATATATATATATATATATATATATATATAATATATATAATATATATAATATATATAATATATATATATATATATATATATATATATATATATATATATATATATATATAAATTATATAAAAAAAATATAAAATAAATTATATTGGAAGGATAAGTATTATCATGGAGTTTTTGTAGACTAAACTGCTAACTATGAGTATTTCGAAAATTTTAGCGCAATTTTACTTTTTATTAGAAATTTTGCATTTTATTATAGGAGATCTTATATGCATATATGCATTTATATAGAAAAAAAATGCTAAAGCATATTGTTCCAAAGGAACAGCAGCCCGAACCCCTGTATCAAGAACGGTAGGATATTTTTTTCCGATGGTTTCGATTTCAAAATCTTTTCCAATGTCAATCATTCTTCATCAAATCTTATCCACACAAAACCCTATCAAATTCTCCACTCGATTTCATTAAACACAATCCAAACAGAATTTAAATTCGATTGGAAATCGAATTTAAAACTTGGGAATAAAGAGACCTACAAGGGCGGATAGATGAGAAATTCTCGAAAACTTTCTCGAAGTACAACTGCATTCGAGACACCAGGCCAACCTTGACACCCTTGCGCGCAACCCCGTTGCCCTGCATACCTCGACGATCATCGAAGAAGTCGTCGGCAACCCCTGAACAGAGGAACACCTCTGTTACACAGCTCCTGATCGAAACCAGGTACCTGACTTCTCCTCTTTGTTTTATCCCCTTCGTTTAATCAAATTTTGATCTAGGAAATCCTACATGTTGTTTGCCATTAAATATCAAGAACAAAAATTACAGAGGAATTGAACTTGATTGCAAACTCACTTGTACAAAAGAAAGCCTAGAAAGAAATCCTAAGAAACAATCTAAGTACAATTATTTAGTTTTGATTCTGGGGGGTGACGATAGAGGCTGGGGAAAGTGTAGCAACTCTGTCTTACTCCTTGGACTATCTGACACGATCCTTGCTCTTGAAAAAATTTCCCTTCGTAGGTTGCCAGCCTTTTGCACGGGTGTAGTACCCTGCTGTTTATAATGATGTATATCTTGAGCCGCATAGATGGCCACATGATCATGTGGCTACGACAGCACACAAAGACCCGCTCTTTGGTCGCCAACTGGTGACTTGTTGAGATTTTGTTACAACAAATCTGGGTGGCTGAGACATGGTCATCTTGTCACGTGTTCTATCGCAGGATAGGATCAGTCTGCTTGAGTCATTTTGAGCCGCATAAGCCTTTCAGTGTTCGGTCATAGTGGTCCGCATAAGACTCATGCGGCTTAAGTCACAATCTTTCTTAGTCTGCATGTAGCTTGGGGACTTTTAAGCTGTATAGGTTCTGTATTCTGGGCCGCATATGTCACGACCCGTTACCCAAATTGTTGGGCCGGGCCGAGCCATGTCCAGCCTACGCTTGATTAAAGCGCGGTAAGCTGTTCTAAGAATAGACAATAAATGATCTAAGCTACTAACAGTTCTAAAATCACATTTAAATGTTCATCACAACACAGCATCTATAAGCGAAGGTAACATAAGCACAGACTTAATAATACATAACCAAAGTATCTAACTGGAGACAAAGTCCAGTATCCAAATATAAGAACATACCAAAGTCTCAGTCTCAAAACATATGAAAATAACTAAGCAAGGTTCCCCGCTGGGGCCTCTTCTGGAGCTAAGGCCAGGTCCTCAATGCAGTACCATAATATGTAACACATAGCATTTCCTCCTCGAAAAGTATACCTACAACGTTATCCTGTCAGGACGGGAGCAAGTACAACCTCTACAACTAAAGTACTGAACATATAATGAAAGAGATGTACAACAAGAAACATGGTGTGATGAGTCTATAAAACAGGAAATACTAGAAACATGGCCTCATGGTACAACTGGGATCACAATATCATAGTAACACAGCGAATATGGCATATCTCATAGTCTATCATGGCAAGGATACATATGTCATATAGACAGATGTATATATAATGTTTAAAACTGGAGCAGGTACGTGATCGGTCAAGAGGTGCTGAGGGTGGAGTGCCACTAGTAAGAACAATATGTACTTTCGTACATGCCTAAATGTACACACGTACAAGTGCCTCGGGATATTGGCCTCTGGCAAAGCCTACATGCATAATGTCGACCCTACACGGCCAAGGTCGTAGCGTGGGGCTATGATCACGTACTCAACTATCAGTTTCCCCATAACCCATATTCTAAACATGTAAGAGATACGAGAACAGTAAAAGCATGTAAAAGATACCGGGAGCGGTATAAGCATGACAGGTACTGGGAGCAGTACAAAACATGTGAATACTCAGAGCCGTATAAATCATAGTGAAACATGTGCTGAGAACCAGTAAGAAGCATGTGAAGATATGATAACTGTCCTAAGCATGGTAGGGACCATTTTAATGTAACATGTGAAGATTTAACTTGCAGTTATTCAGAAAGCAGTATTTTAACAGGGTTAATACATGTTCTAGCATTAAAAGACAGTAAATGAGTGTGTAGATGTACTTGCCTCGAGCAAAGCAAGAATACTAGTACGAAGATATAGATGTCCGGTATCCTGTCAATAATGATATACAAACTCAGTTCTAAGTTATGATCAACAATATACTAGTGGTGTGACACGACTCTTAACTGGACACTAACTAAGTGGGAACCTAGCATAGAAGTCTAATGTGAAGTGCCATCTATAACTCAAAACAACACAAAATATTAAAAGTCGTAATTATTCAATAAATAAATCAAACTGTACATTGAGTTCCAACAATTTTTGAGATAGACAAAAAGCTCAAATATATATAAAATAAAGTATCAAAATGATGCTTGTTATTTATAGAAATTTATACTAATTTTTCTGGGATTTATAAACCCTCATAAATAATTATTAAAAATCAGCAAACATAAATATATTAAAAATGAGTTCTGTTTTCCTATTTTTATAAAATACCAAAAGTACTTAATAAATGCTAGATAAATTATAATAAATTAGCTAAATTAGCATAATATTTAAATATAATTTTTCCAAGATTTTTACAGCAATTAAAATATATATAAAAATTCAAAACCAGAAAGTAACAATATCTAGAAAAATAATTAATTATAAATTAAGGATAATACATAATCAAAAACTACAGATGTTGTCGGATGATAAAATAAATATCACCAACGTGTCCAGAACGGTCAAATCAGCTAGGATAGCCTACCCATAAGTCCAATTTGGACACAGGGGCAAAACGGTAATTTCGGGTCAAAATGATATCCGCCGTTGGACACACTTTGCACCGAAAAACGTGTCGAAATAGAAGTCTACAAAACCTAGCAAATTATATGTCAACGAGTCCAGAATGACGATACGAACTCAACGGTATGTCCGAAATAGGATTCCGATGTGCCGATCTCAAAATGATATGTTGACACGACACTTGGTATCCGATTTGCACGAAAATACGTGCCGGAGCAAATGTCTTCAAAACTCAGCAAATTATATGTCAACGAGTCCAGAATGACGATACGAACTCAACGGTATATCCAGAATAGGATTTCGATGAGCCGGCGTCAAAAAGTCCCGTTGACTCAGAAAGTGGGATCCGATTTGCACCGAAATGCGTGTCAGGGCCCACGTTCTCCAAATCAAGCAAACTTTATATGAAAACATGCCAGAACGACGCCACGAGTCTACTGGTGGTGTCAGAAATTGAATCCGGAGTCCCGGGTTCAAAAATGGAATTTAACAAGTGCAATTTAAAGAATTCGGACGACCAACTTTGGCGTCGAATTCAACCAACCAAACGTGCTTAAAATGAAACGAAATATAAAGGAGACAGGAAGATGGTTATACCAGCTGTGCACCGGAACTGACGGTGCGCAAAACAGAGCTGCGACGGCAAAGTTACGAGCTGACGAAGTCGGCTCCACGAAACTGTCCAAAAATAGTTCAATTTAAAACGTCAACTTGGTGGCCAGTTTTGAGGTATCAAACGACGTTATTAACGGATGAAAATTGACAAGAGTGGAGATGGATATACCGAGATTGCGACAGAGCAAAACGTTCGCCGATCCAACGGTCGGATCTCCCAAAAAATGCGTACGAACTTGCTGCGACAGAGCGCACATTCCGAGTTCAAAACTCGCGCGCGCCGACGGGATCTCGTTCAAAACGCACGAATCGTGTGTTTCACACGTCGGGGAAGCCGGAGACTCTCCCGGGGTGGTCGCCCGGGTTCGTCGGAGACGTGGGGAGCTTGCGGGGGCAGGCCGGCCACGAAGTGGCGCACGGCCACGCCGTATCCGCGCGTGCGGGGTGGCGCGCTGTTGTCGCTGCCGCTTGCTGTTGCGCTGTTGCTGCGCTCGCGCACGACGCTACGGCGGCGTGGTACGGCAGCGTGCGGCCAACTCAGGCGAGGGCGGCGGTGGCGGAGGCTATGGTGGTGGTGGTGCGTTGTGGTGTTGGTGATGGAGTTGGTGATGAAGATGGTGTTGGTGAGGGTGGTGTGTGGTGGAGATGGTGATGATATTGATGGAGAAGGAGGAGAAGGAGGAGGTGGCTGGTGTGTGGTGGTGGTGCTCGGCCAAGTGGAGTAGGGGGTGGGGATGGTGATCGGCAGTGAGAGAAGAGGAGATGGAGCTTTGTGTGTGCATGTGTGTATAATAAAGAGAGAGAGGGAGTGTGTGTATATATATTAATAGAAAGGGAGAGAGAGAGAATGAGAGAGATATTATTTGAAGAGAGAGATGGGGGGAAAAGTAGGTCGGCTGAGAAGTGGGAGGGGGGGTGTTCGGCTGGTGATGGGAAGGGGGTGAGTGTGTATGTTTGTAAATAATTGAAGAGAGAGAGGTAGATATATGTATATATATATATATATGTATATATATACATGAGATATTTGAGATATTTAATAAATAGAGAGAGAAAGAAATATTTTCGAAATAGGAAAAATAGGAAAATCTTGTGGGGTATTTGGGCAGTCATGAGAGAACAACAGGGAGCTTGGGTTCGGGTTCGGTCGAGCCGGATCGGGTCAAAATCGAACCGGGTGCAATAATTAAATTAAAATATGCATTTATGATCACGGAAAAATAAATAATATACGGGGACTCCAATAAATGGGACACAAGTTTCATGTGGGTAGTAGGCTTCGTGTGGGCCACGTCCATACTTCGGGTTGACAGGCTGGATCGATGTCGGGTCCTGAAATTAAATTGGAATTTAAATCAGGTTTCACGGCAGAAAATAAATCGGCCTAAATTGACCCGGAAGTTGTGCGAAGAAAATGGAGCACAAAATGAAGTGTCTGAGTGGGACACGAAGGTCATGGGTGGAGAGCGTCTCGAGTAGATCATTTATGAGAAGTTGGTTTCGAGAAAATGGCTGATCTGGCGCTCCTAAATTAAAAGCAACGGTAACGTGCAAACGATGATCAAAAAATAAAAGTGGGAATAATATTCAACGATTAATCAGTCTAAGTTGACCCGAAGTTGCGCGATACAAAAAGAGCACAAGGGAACAAGTTCAAGTGGGACAGGATATATCAAAACGAAGATAGTCTTGTCTACTTCAAAACCCATGAAGAGAGTTTACAGAGATTGGTATCCCTGACGCTCCAGAAGTCAAAGTCATGGAAAGGTACATTAATGATCTAAACAATTTAATAATAAAAATATTTATCGAAAAATAATTCATTAAGAAAAGCAAAAATAAACCCTGAAATTCAGGGGGCTTACATCCTACCCACCTTACAAAAATTTCGTCCTCGAAATTAAAAATCATCCAACCGGTCAAACTATAACATGTAGCTGCTCTGGCTACGATACTCAATCTGCTATCCTTATAATCATCTCTTCTGTTTCTTCTTACAATCTTTTTGATTCAGATTCAATAAAGTCCTTATATCATAAACTACGTCATATATCCTTTAGGATCTTCCATACTAACTTGAACATTTATGTATACCCTAAACTATAGGTCATTCTCTGGGTATGTTTATAAACCTATAATGCTTAATCATCAACCATATTTCCAGCCTCAATTATAAATTCTGGATTTCCTTATCATATCCTAAGTATCCTTATTTCATCAATCCACAGTTCCTTAGCATCATTCGTCGTCAATCCTTTCCTACAGCTTCTCCTTGAAATCATACTTTCAATTCTTATTCTTGGCGTAGAGCATCTTTCTTTTTACTCAACAAGTCCTCCGAATATATAGATCCTCGATTTCAAAACTCCCGATTTATTAATTACCAATGTACATATGTCTCTGCCTCGTTCATTGTCTTTTTAACCGATATCTTTCCGATCTCGTACGCAGTACGATAACTCATTCTAGCTTATTCTATATCAATCCACATATCGATCTACCCTCTAATCACATACAATTAGCTACAGATAACCAACCAAAATTCTACAAATGCTAAATTCTCAAACTGCTAAGCACAAGATTCTAATCCTCAATCCATAGTCATAACAATATACTATCTCATTTCTCCATCTTAGATACCCTATCATTAAGTCGTACTATCAATACAATCATTCTTAATGGCTTCTAAATCTACTATGGTCAGTCACCCATACTTGTCCTATAAGCTTAATCTAACCAATCCCTAGGAAAAGTACTTATCACAATCACACCATACATTTATAGTTATACTACAGGATCAGTCAACAAGGTTTGGCTATTTCGGTCATCTATCAAATAGAAGGTAACAAGGCCTAAGACTGGGTCAAGCAATCCATAACAGTGTCCAAACAAGTTAAAGGGTCAAGCAAGACAGAAAAGTTTATCGAAATATTTCCAAGAATGGTACGAAGACAACGAGATGTTTAACGAGAAGAATTATCCAAGAGGTTAACGAAGAAAAGTTTAGTCAAGTCATAGGAAAAATGGAACACAAAAATAATTATGTCCAAAAAGATAACATGAAAACAATCCTGTTGGAGAGTCTTAGAGAACCTATAATCCTAGTTGTAGATGTAGATAGATCAGAGTTGATCAAGACGGGAAGGAATAATAATAATAAGAATTTATTCTTGCTCATTCGGTCATAACAAAGTGAACCAAGTTGAGATATGATCTGATAACCATATACGTCTTCCTGAAATCATGTTGCCAGAATTTTTGCCCCACCAGTAAGCTTAGATGCAATAAACGATAGAGTCATAACTAAGGTATACTCCCTAAAATCATATTATCTAGAATCCTCGCCACGCCAACCGGTATGGCTGCGAGAAAATCTAAATTCTATGAATAGGATAGTATATCCAAAATCAGGCTCTATGTTTTTGTCATACCAGCTAATATGGCTGCAATAAATTCTAAACTCCATAACTAAAGCAGACGTTTACCTTATCAGGATATATCATAATTCAATCCACAAAATTTATCTCGATGCAAGATCAAAGTTAACAACAAAATCAGAAATTAAATTCAACAACGAATTTAAAGAAAAGCAAATGGAATTAAGCGAAAACAGATTTCTAGGTAAGATTAGAGTGAGATTAGAGTGAGATCCTCAGGGATCATCCCAAAGGTACAACTTGGTCTAAATTGACCCACTGAAATACAAACAAAAGGCTAATTATAGCTAACGGTCCTATGCTGTGATGAGTTCTCCTATGTTACAATCCTAGAAATCCTCTAGGTGTTCTAAATGTTTATCCCTAGTGTTATCAAGTTGTCCTAGATCCAAATTGCAGGCATGCTTGGTACAATAACGTAACCAAACAATTTAGTCAGGACCTGCATGGGCAGCCAAAAAAACATGTCACGACCCGTTATCCAAATTGTTGGGCCGGGCCGAGCCATGTCCAGCCTAAGCTTGATTAAAGCGCAGTAAGCTGTTCTAAGAATAGACAATAAATGATCTAAGCTACTAACAGTTCTAAAATCACATTTAAATGTTCATCACAACATAGCATCTATAAGCGAAGGTAACATAAGCACAGACTTAATAATACATAACCAAAGTATCTAACTGGAGACAAAGTCCAGTATCCAAATATAAGAACATACCAAAGTCTCAGTCTCAAAACATATGAAAATAACTAAGCAAGGTTCCCCGCTGGGGCCTCTTCTGGAGCTAAGGCCAGGTCCTCAATGCAGTACCATAATATGTAACACATAGCATTTCCTCCTCGAAAAGTATACCTACAACGTTATCCTGTCAGGACGGGAGCAAGTACAACCTCTACAACTAAAGTACTGAACATATAATGAAAGAGATGTACAACAAGAAACATGGTGTGATGAGTCTATAAAACAGGAAATACTAGAAACATGGCCTTATGGTACAACTGGGATCACAATATCATAGTAACACAGGGAACATGGCATATCTCATAGTCTATCATGGCAAGGATACATATGTCATATAGACAGATGTATATATAATGTTTAAAACTGGAGCAGGTACGTGATCGGTCAAGAGGTGCTGAGGGTGGAGTGCCACCAGTAAGAACAATATGTACTTCCGTACATGCCTAAATGTACACACGTACAAGTGCCTCGGGATATTGTCCTCTGGCAAAGCCTACATGCATAATGTCGACCCTACACGGCCAAGGTCGTAGCGTGGGGCTATGATCACGTACTCAACTATCAGTTTCCCTATAACCCATATTCTAAACATGTAAGAGATACGAGAATAGTAAAAGCATGTGAAAGATACCGGGAGCGGTATAAGCATGACAGGTACTGGGAGCAGTACAAAACATGTGAATACTCAGAGCCGTATAAAGCATAGTGAAACATGTGCTGAGAACCAGTAAGAAGCATGTAAAGATATGATAACTGTCCTAAGCATGGTAGGGACCATTTTAATGTAACATGTGAAGATTTAACTTGCAGTTATTCAGAAAGCAGTATTTTAACAGGGTTAATACACGTTCTAGCATTAAAAGACAGTAAATGAGTGTGTAGATGTACTTGCCTCGAGCAAAGCAAGAATACTAGTACGAAGATATAGATGTCCGGTATCCTGTCAATAATGATATACAAACTCAGTTCTAAGCTATGATCAACAATATACTAGTGGTGTGACACGACTCTTAACTGGACACTAACTAAGTGGAAACCGAGCATAGAAGTCTAATGTGAAGTGCCACTATACGCAAACTAACTTTTGGGGTCTTTACACTAGTGCGGGGTGAGGTCCAATACGTCTATAACTCAAAACAACACAAAATATTAAAAGTCGTAATTATTCAATAAATAAATCAAACTGTACATTGAGTTCCAAAAATTTTTAAGATAGACAAAAAGCTCAAATATATATAAAATAAAGTATCAAAATGATGCTTGTTATTTATAGAAGTTTATACTAATTTTTCTGGGATTTATAAACCCTCATAAATAATTATTAAAAATCAGCAAACATAAATATATTGAAAATGAGTTCTGTTTTCCTATTTTTATAAAATACCAAAAGTACTTAATAAATGCTAGAAAAATTATAATAAATTAGCTAAATTAACATAATATTTAAATATAATTTTTCCAAGATTTTTACATCAATTAAAATATATATAAAAATTCAAAACCAGAAAGTAACAATATCTAGAAAAATAATTAATTATAAATTAAGGATAATACATAATCAAAAACTACAGATGTTGTCGGATGATAAAATAAATATCACCAACGTGTCCAGAATGGTCAAATCAGCTAGGATAGCCTATCCATAAGTCCAATTTGGACACAGGGGAAAAACGGTAATTTCGGGTCAAAATGATGTCCGCCGTTGGACACACTTTGCACCGAAAAACGTGTCAGAATAGAAGTCTACAAAACCTAGCAAATTATACGTCAACGAGTCCAGAATGACGATACGAACTCAACGGTATGTCCGAAATAGGATTCTGATGTGCCGATCTCAAAATGATATGTTGACGCGACACTTGGTATCCAATTTGCACGGAAATGCGTGCCGGAGCAAATGTCTTCAAAACTTAGCAAATTATATGTCAACGAGTCCAGAATGACGATACAAACTCAACGGTATATCCAGAATAGGATTCCGATGAGCCGGCATCAAAAAGTCCCGTTGACTCAGAAAGTGGGATCCGATTTGCACCGAAATGCGTGCCAGGGCCCACGTTCTCCAAATCAAGCAAACTTTATCTGAAAACATGCCAGAACGACGCCACGATTCTACTGGTGGTGTCAGAAATTGAATCCGGAGTCCCGGGTTCAAAAATGGAATTTAACAAGTACAATTTAAAGAATTCGGACGACCAACTTTGGCGTCGAATTCAACCAACCAAACGTGCTTAAAATGAAACGAAATATAAAGGAGACAGGAAGATGGTTATACCAGCTGTGCACCGGAACTGACGGTGCGCAAAACGGAGCTGCGACGGCGAATTTACGAGCTGACGAAGTCGGCTCCACGAAACTGTCCAAAAACAGTTCAATTTAAAACGTCAACTTGGTGGCCAGTTTTGAGGTACCAAACGACGTAATTAACGGATGAAAATTGACAGGAGTGAAGATGGATATACCGAGATTGCGACGGAGCAAAACGTTTGCCGATCCAACGGTCGGATCTCCCTAAAAATGTGCACGAACTTGCTGCGACAGAGCGCACATTCCGAGTTCAAAACTCGCGCGCGCCGACGGGATCTCGTTCAAAATGCACGAATCGTGTGTTTCACACGTCGGGGAAGCCGGAGACTCTCTCGGGGTGGTCGCCCGGGTTCGTCGGAGACGTAGGGAGCTTGCGGGGGCGGGCCGACCACGAAGTGGCGCACGGCCACGCCGTATCCCCGCGCGCGGGGTGGCGCACTGTTGCCGCTGCCGCTTGCTGTTGCGCTGTTGCTGCGCTCGCGCACGGCACTGCGGCGGCGTGGTACGACAGCGTGCGGCCAACTCAGGCGAGGGCGGCGGTGGCGGAGGCTATGGTGGTGGTGGTGCGGTGTGGTGTTGGTGATGGAGTTGGTGATGAAGATGGTGTTGGTGAGGGTGGTGTGTGGTGGAGATGGTGATGATATTGATGGAGGAGGAGGAGAAGGAGGAGGTGGCTGGTGTATGGTGGTGGTGCTCGGCCAAGTGGAGTAGGGGGTGGGGATGGTGATCGGCAGTGAGGGAAGAGGTGATGGAGCTTTGTGTGTGCATGTGTGTATAATAAAGAAAGAGAGGGAGTGTGTGTATATATATTAATAGAAATGGAGAGAGAGAGAGTGAGAGAGATATTATTTGAAGAGAGAGATGGGGGGGGAGAAAGTAGGTCGGCTGAGAAGTGGGAGGGGGGGTGTTCGGCTGGTGATGGGAAGGGGGTGAGTGTGTATGTTTGTAAATAATTGAAGAGAGAGAGGTAGATATATGTATATATATATATATATATGTATATATATACATGAGATATTTGAGATACTTAATAAATAGAGAGAGAAAGAAATATTTTTGAAATAGGAAAAATAGAAAAATCTTGTGGGGTATTTGGACAGTCATGAGAGAACAACAGGGAGCTTGGGTTCGGGTTCGGTCGAGCCGAATCGGGTCAAAATCGAACTGGTGCAATAATTAAATTAAAATATGCATTTATGATCACGGAAAAATAAATAATATACGGGGACTCCAATAAATGGGACACAAGTTTCATGTGGGTAGTAGGCTTCGTATGGGCCACGTCCATACTTCGGGTTGACAGGCTGGATCGATGTCGGGTCCTGAAATTAAATTGGAATTTAAATCAGGTTTCACGGCAGAAAATAAATCGGCCTAAATTGACCCGGAAGTTGTGCGAAGAAAATGGAGCACAAAATGAAGTGTCTGAGTGGGACACGAAGGTCATAGATGGAGAGCGTCTCGAGTAGATCATTTATGAGAAGTTGGTTTAAAAAAAATGGCTGATCTGGCGCTCCTAAATTAAAAGCAACGGTAACGTGCAAACGATGATCAAAAAATAAAAGTGGGAATAATATTCAACGATTAATCGGTCTAAGTTGACCCGAAGTTGCGCGATACAAAAAGAGCACAAGGGAACAAGTTCAAGTGGGACATGATATATCAAAACGAAGATAGTCTTGTCTACTTCAAAACCCATGAAGAGAGTTTACAGAGATTGGTATCCCTGACGCTCCTGAAGTCAAAGTCATGGAAAGGTACATTAATGATCTAAACAATTTAATAATAAAAATATTTATCGAAAAATAATTCATTAAGAAAAGCAAAAATAAACCCTGAAATTCAGGGGGCTTACAGCATAAAGCTCATGCGGTTCAGGTTGCAGTCACCCTTGGCCGCATGAAGCGCATGGATTGAGCCGCATAAGGTTCATGCTGCTCGGGTCGCAGTCTTTCTGGCCGTATGGCCATGTCCAATACGTCTTAGCTTCTTTTTTTGTCAGAGTGTCAGAGTTGTCGGAGCTGTCAGTTTTGCAAATTTTGACTGAGTTTTGTCAGCTTTATCAGAAGGGTTGATCAGCTTGGCCGCATAATTAATATTATTTATGCATCTCAAATCAGTCTGGCGAAGATGGGCCGCAGGGGGCATGCCGAGTGTGTCATGCGGCTCTACTTTATGTGGACCAACTTGTTCCAAAGTGCTCCATATGGCCAGTTGTCATCCGCATGAACTCCATATTTTCCATGCTTCTACAAGACCCCTTTCAAAGTTTTTAAATTACAAATTTGAAATACTTTGAATAAGAAGCATAGAAATAGGTCACACTGCAGGGAGTTCTTCGAGTCAAGAGAGGCCTTGTGCCGCAGGGACATTTGGGCCGCAGGAACAGTTTGAGCCGCAGGGATATCTTGTGCCGCAGGGAGATCTTGTGCCACAAGGAGATCCCTTCCATACTGCCAGCTGTCACTGCTACATTAAATGTCTTGATTTGATTTTGGATTTGGTGCTGTCTTTTCGGTTACTGTATCAGTTATAAAGGATAGAATCCCGAGGGCCATCATTATCTTTTAATGGCTCGATAACCGAAATAGCGCCTATCCATTTCTACTTCTTGGTAGCCTATAAATATATAGGCCGTACAACAGTGAGAGAACTCCTATTGCTTTCTTTCGTCTTCTTTTCTTTTCAGCCTCTTCTAGCCATGGCCCCCAAAGCTTCCAAGAGATGAAGAACTTTTTGGTTTGCTCATTCTTGCGACGAGTCTGTAATTTTTTTTGCTCGAGATATAGTCCTATAAATGTAACTAATTTTAAATAAATAGAATATATTCACTCCACTCTTTGTTTGTGGTATCTTTGGTGCTTGTACTAGAGGGCCTAATACAACATTTGTATTTGATAAAGGACATCCTGCTGGGGGACTTTTTGTGGACCTATTGCCCTTTTGTGCATCTAGAAATGCGAGCAAATAGATTTGAATGATATTTTGTGGACCAACTACTTTTTGGTATACCGATGGTGCGAGTAATAGATTAGGATAACTTCTGTGGACCTATTACCCTTTTGCGCATTGGTGGTGCAGGTAATAGATTTGAAACAAAATCCAACAGAGGTAATATGGACGTGATAGGTTTTGTGGTCTTAACACCATATCTTTTATCTCGGGTTGGGTACAGGTGTTAAGTCGGGAGACTATCGGTATCAGAGGTAATATAGACGTGATACACGATAATCAAGAATAATCTTTGGTGGACCTATTACTCTTCTGCGCACTGGTGGTACAAGTAATAGATTTTGAGACAAAACCAACAGAGGTAATACGGACGTGATAGGTTTTGTGGTCTTAACACCATGTCTTTTATCCCGGGTTAGGGACTAGTGTTAAGTCGGGAGACTATCGGTATCAGAGGTAATATAGACATGATACACGATAATCAGAAATAATCTTTGGTGGACCTATTACTGTTCTGTGCACTGGTGGTACGAATAATAGATTTTGAGATAAAACCAACAGAGATAATATAGACGTGATAGGTTTTGTGGTCTTAACACCATGTCTTTTATTCCGGGTTGGGGACAAGAGTTAAGTTGGGAGACTATCGATATCAGAGGTAATATGGACGTGATACACGATAATCAGGACCAGGGAGTTTGCTCAGTGATAACGATAAGCTGGGCAGACTCCTGTGTGAGAAAGCAATAGAGTGGGAGTTCAGAGGTATCATCATACATGACTCGCCACTCAGGGAGATGCGGTATGAATCTACTTGGAGTATATAGAGTGTGAGTTAAGAGGTACTTTGTGTACATAACTCGATAGTCTGAAAGATTTGATGGTTTGAGGAAGTACCAGCATGTCTTTAGACATAGTATTTCTTCAGGAATTTTTCATTTATGGGCATCATGAGCAAGTCCACATTCTGTTTCGCGAGCAAGTATGCACCGTTGGAGAATACAGTCTCGATAATGTATGGACCCTCCCACTTGGGCTAGAATTTGCCGACGGTTTTGTGAGTCATGACCATCGGTCTGCGAACGGCCAAGACGAGATCGCCTATTTGGAATGTCCTCTGCTTGACTTTCTTATTGAAGGCTAGAGAGATGTGTGCTTGATAGAGCTCGATGCTTTATTGAGCTTACAAACAATCTTCGTCTAAAGCTTCCAATTCTTGTAGCCGTCAGCGGTAGTTATCGTCCGACGTCAACCGGTAAGTAAGTGCCACACAAAGTGAGGGGATCTGAGTCTCCAATGGAAGAGGCCCGTACACCAGAGAGAATGGTGTATTTTTCGTAGCCGTCCGACTCGTAGTGCGGTACGCCCATAAGCTTTCACCCAACTTTTTATTCCAGTTGTGCTTGTTTAAAGACATGAACTTCTTGAGAAGCTTGATTATGGTCTTGTTAAAGGCTTCGGCCAGACCATTAGCCGATGGGTTGTATGTCATTGAAGCCACATTCTGAATCTGATTCTTGTTACAGAATCGATAGAAGGCATAGCTCGCGAACTACGGACCATTGTCATGAATGATCCTTCGGGGAAGTCCAAAACGGTAAATGACGTAATGTTTTATAAAACTGATCATATTTGATGTCTTTACCTCTGCCAGCAGAACAGCTTCTGCCTACTTGGAGAAGTAGTCGGTGATTGCTAGTATAAATCGGTGCCCTTTGGATGACGGCAGGGTGATTGGACCAACGATGTCCATTTTCCAGGCTTCAAATGGCCAAGAGGCCACCGTTGTGCAAGAATTCGGACGAAAGATATATGAAATCTGCGTGGATCTGACAAGCCTTACATTTTTTTGCATAATCGACTGCGTCTGCTACCATCGTAGGCCAGTAGTAACCTATCTGACGGAGACGGTCCTGCAACTTTGGGTCCGGTTGGTGAGCTTCGCAAACGATATCATGAGCCTCACGTAAGGCTTCTTTGGTTATCTGGACGGAGTAACTCGTGTCTAGTTGAACGTTCTTTTTGGGACAGACCAGCTCATGGCCTATAACGTCAACTAGATGATGGGCATAATTTGGAACCGCCATCGAAGCGGCGAGGCCTGCTAGGGCATCAGCTTCAATATTCTGGTGTCTAGGAACATGTTCTATAAAGAACCCCTCCAAGGTTGCTATGATAGAAATTGCAGTCTGATGATAAGGAATCAGGTCCACGTTACGAACCTCGTACGAGCCTCGAATTTGATTGACAACCAACTGCAAGTCGCCAGAGCTTCTAGGCATTCGACTCCCACTTCTTTTGGAAGTCGGAGCCCGATGACCAAAGTATTATATTCGGCTACATTGTTTGAGCAGGGTTCTGTGAGAGAATATGTCCGGTTGACTACCAATCCGGAGGAAGAAATTAACACTATCTCGACTCCAGCGATGATATCACATTGGGGCCCCGTTCTTGAGGTTCCGTCGAAGAACATTCACCAAACGTCTTCATATGAAGTCGTATTTGAGTCAACGACTTTATCTGGGATTTCTTCATAGATTCTGGCTATTTCTGAGCATGGATGGGTTGCCAAAAAGTCGGCCAAGGCTTAACCTTTGACAGCCTTTTGCGGAACGAAGACCATGTCGTAGGGGGATAACAGTATCGCCAATGTGGCTAGACGAGAACTGAGTGTGCTTGGTCATGAGAACCCTAAGGGGATTGACTCACGAGATAACATGGATGGTCTGCCCTGACACATAGTGTCATATTTTCTGAATGGTTAAACACCAAGGCAAGGCATTCCTTCTCCACGACGGTGTACTTATGCTCCAACCCCACCATCATTCGGCTGAAATAATAGATGGCTTGTTCATGCCCCACATCATTGTTCTGTGCTAGCAAGGCGTTGAGGGAGTGTTCCATCGCCCGTACATATAGCTGGAAAGGCTTTCTGGCAACCGGGGCTACCAGAACCGGCGAATTCGACAGGTATTCCTTAATGTCATCAAAGACGTGTTGGTATTTCTCATTTCATACGAAAGAGACGCCTTTCTTTATTAGCTGTGTGAAGGGTTGACATCGTCCTGAGAGGTTAGATATGAACCTCCTGATGTAGGCTAGTCTTCTTTGAAGGCCGCAGAATTCACGGAGGTTCCTCGGCGGACTCATCTCTAGGATTGCCTTTGTCTTATCGGGGTCTATGTGAATGCCTCGAGAAGTAATGACAAAGCCCTGGAAATTCCCGCTGGACACACCCAAGAAGGACTTGGCAGAATTCATCTTTAAATTGTGCGCTCGTATAAGATCGAACACCGTTCTCAAATCGTGTAGGTGGTCATCTTTGGAGCAGCTTTTGACGGCAACATCGTCAACGTAACACTCCACCGTCTTGCACAAGTGATCTCTAAAGATGACGCTCATAGCTTGTTGATATGTAGCATCGACGTTCTTCAGTCCGAAGGACATGACTGTATAACAATACACGCCGATCGGTGTTCGGAATGACGTATGCTTCTCATCATCAGGAGACATTTTGATTTGATTGTAACCTAAAAAGCCATCCATAAAGGAAATACGTTTGAAGCCGTACGTATTATCGATCATTATGTCGGTAATGGGAAGAAGGAATTCATCCTTAGGGCATACCGCATTCAGATTGCAAAAGTTGATGCAGATTCGGATCTTCCCGTTCTTCTTGACGACTGGTACTATATTAGCTATCCAGTCTGGGTACTGCTCCTCGCAGATGAAACCGCAAGCTATAAGCTTGTTTACTTCTGCTTTAATGGAGTTCATGATGTCTGGATGGAACCGCCGTTGCTATTGTTTTACTGGATTTCCGTCCGGATGAATATTGATGTAAACCCCCAATATTTCTAATTTTTTTAATGTTTTAAAAATTATTTTACTATATTATTTGCATTATAGAGGTGATTAGTATATGTACATATGTATAGTTATATATAAATATATTATACGTATGATTGTGTGCTTGATATTTTAAATATTACTAAGTATCGCCTACCTTTGTTACAAAGAGATTTTTGATACTAGATTACGAATTATAGAATTGTTCTTGTGAATATATACAAATATATATGTATATATATGGATATATGGATATATATATATATATATATATATATATATATATATACATATAGATTGTTTGTAAAAAAAAAGTAACAGAGGGGTGGTGGGCCGAACTCCCCATCCTCAGCAGCTACTAAGCCGCGGGGTGGGGCCCGACCCCCCTAAAGCTAATAATTTAGCAGCAGCAGCTGCTATTGATTCAACCCGAGCTCCCCATATTGTATTCCTATTCCGAATAAGAGAAGCGGCGGCAGCAGTATAAGAACTGCTCCGCGAACCGAACCCTAAACCCCCAAAATTTTCATCCCAACCTGAAGCCCCTCGATCTCGAACCTCCCCGACATCCCAGCGGCCGCCGTCGTGCATCGCTGACCGCCGGTCGACCCAGATACTCGACGCCGCGGCACAGAATAGGGCACTCCCCTGTTCCCATCGACAGCGAGGTATTCCTCTTTCCTCGTATCTTTCTCCTTCCATGCGTAGCCATTTCAACTTTTGTAAATTCCTATCGCAAGTAGACATGACCCTCTCAAAACCCTTTCTGGTAGAATCGAGCGAAACCCCATATATCGCTCGGTATTTCGAACCCAAGTTCCTGAAAATTTTTCGGAACAGAACAGTTTTAGGGCAGTCCCAACCCACGATTTGGAAGCCAATTTTCGATCCAAATATTGAGGATTTCAACCAACTAATTGAAAACGTAGTTAACAACATAAACGAGTTTATAACGCAAATTTTATTTCTGCAATTTGATTACTATGCACGAATTAAACTGCTGTTAAAATTGGCCAAAAAACTGCGTGTAAAATAGTAAATTTCAGAAACTTTATCCCGATACGGCACGTGCCCTGACAAACCGGGCGACGTGGTCGTGCGTTATATGCATCGAAAGGCGCGTATGGAAGTTGCCGACGTGTGGGGACTGACGGAACTCAGCTTCGTCGTGTGTGCGCGACGAAATCAGCCCGTATCCGTCGAGATACCCCGTATCGCCAATTTGCAAACTTTGCCCTAACTTCGTGTACAGTCGTTGATTCGAAACAAAACTTGCGCCAACAGGTCCGGATCAAAATTTTGGTCCTGTGTGCCAAGTTTGGTTCGATTCTGAGAAGATGAATTGGAATCCTCTTTTGCGGGCCCGCGACCCACTCGAACGGGCGATTTTGTACACGGCTCATCGGAATCCAAAACTAGACATACCGTTGAGTTCCTCCCCTGAAACTGAATCCGTAGACATGTAGTTTGATGACTTTAGAGACCATAGACTTTGGCATGCGTTTTGGTGCAAAGCGAGTCCAACGGCGGACATCTTTTTGACCCGAAATTATGATTTTGCCCCTGTTCCAGAATTAGACTTTTGGACAGGCATTTTCCAGATATATCTTTTATATCGAGTGCATTTTTGATGTTTGTTTCAGCGTCCGAAGTTGTTTGGAGACTGTGACGTTTCTTGGCTGACACTGTGATTTCTTGGGCTTGCCACTTTGCACCATCAGGCAAGATACCTTGCCACCTCCCTCTGTGATTATTATATTCTTATTTTTAGTTGTTATTTTCATCATTTCTTGTCTCGTGATATTTAAACTGTGCGTCCAAGTCACACTTGGGGCAGGCGACTCTATCGGTCATTTTTACGCTTTTACTTATTTCTCTTGCATTGACTTAGTTTAGTGACCTTCCCTTTGATGATGAGGTATTGGTATATCTCATACGGGCCTTGACACTTGCTTACCACGTGTTGTGAGTCACATGTAGGACACGTACCCGTATAGTCGACTGGCCACCGATACGTACGTAGCGTGCGACGGATAGGAGTAACTGCCAATAGTGTTGCATGTTAGAAGACTTGGCGGTTATTAGAGGTTCATATCAGTCATAAAGATGATGATACTAGGCATTGGGTGGGGAGAACAATACCTGACGTATGGGCTTCTTTGCACTTCCCTGATTACCTGTGCGCTCCTCCGGAGACGCAGGCTCCAGGCGCCCTCTGACGTTTTCCAGAGCGTTATGGACGTAGCCCTTGCACATGGTGCCCTCTAACGCTTCTAGAGCGTTATCGACGTAGGCCCCTGGTGACCTTTATAGGAACTATGCCGATCCCATTTACAGCCAGGGCTCATGCGTCGAAGGAGTGTATCTCAAACTGCATATTCACAGTAGAATGGTCAGGAACCCGATTGCATGCATACCTTTTTCTCTTATTATATTATCATAGTTTATATGGCATGGTATTTTCTCGTATCTTGCTATGTCCCCTGAGGACCTGGTTATCTCTCCAGGGTTAGACAATTTTCCACAGGAGTACGGAGCAGCGTTGGAGCTATCATACATTGATGACGAGGCAGTCGCTACTGATTCCAAGTCTATTCTATATTTGAGACATTAGTGGACATTATTTTTACATCTCATTTCTTTCTATTTTGAGGAGGTTGGACTCCGATCTTGTGAGACTATTTTTCACAGCTGTTTAGAGTGAGCATGTTCACCCGGCTATCTTTTGATACTCTTATTTATTTATTTTGGACTCTATTATCTTCTGTGTTGAGCTGTGATGAGATTAGATTTTATTATTCTGGCCTGTGGTTATTTTATTTACAGCTTATGTGCATATATGAGGATTCCATATATTGGAGTATTTTTCATATGTGTGCAGCTGGCATGTTCACGTGCTCGGTCCTATGTATTTTGGGACTGGGGCGTTACATATTTTTGTGGTGGCCCATGCAGGTCAACGTTAATATTGTTGGGTTACATGAATGTGCCTAACAAGCCTGCATATAGGAATAGGAATATCTCATCCAGAACTTCTACTACCTCTTGACTTCCAATATTTTTGAAACTTCCTTGATTATTCGATTTACTTCTTATCTAATCCTTCCTAATATCAACTTATCTTCTTCGTGCCAACAGTATGCATTTAAGAAGCGGACACACTTCTGCCTTGGCCCTCACATCTGGTGGAGAGGCTACTCCGGAGGGACAGAATCCTTCCATGACTCCAGCGACACCATACCAGCCAGGACAGTCGCAGCCTACTACGATACCGACGACAGAGTGCCCAGAGATCGCAGCACCCTCAGGAGTTTCCCCCACAGTCGGGACCTTAGATGCCTCCACCACCGACTGATGGGAGCCCTACTACTCAGTTTATGTACGCCATGATGCACGCTCAGCGGCAGCAGACTGAGCTGATGAGACAGACGATGATGGCAGCAATGGCTAGACCTCCACCACCACCTGCAGTACCAGCACCAGCACCGGCTCTACATCCATATGAAGGCTCTATCAAGAATTTCACAGATATGAACCCCAAGGCCTTTAGAGGGACGGAGAAGCCACTAGAGGTGTCACAGTAGCTTATTAGTACAGAAAAGCTACTGAAGGCATCCCAGTTGCCAGCTCGAGATTGGATGACAGCAGTGGACCTACTGTTGGAAGACAATGCTCACCACTGGTGTAAGGCGGAAGAGAGACGATTAGGCACTGGGATCACCTGGAAGCAGTTCTATGTTATATTTTATGAGAGATTCTTCCCTATTCATGTTCGAGATGGTCTCTATGACCAGTTCTTTCATCAGAAACAAGGGAATATGACCGTTGATGAGTATGACTCAGAGTTCAATCGCCTGAGTCGATTTGGTGCGGGATTGATTCCGACGAAGTTAGAAAAGGCGAGGAGATTTCACTAGGGGCTTGCACCAGAGCTCAAGTCTTATACGACTACCCAGTCTCGAGTCTCCCATTCAGCTGTCCTGGAAGAAGCTCGTGCTCAGAAGATTCTTTGCAAGGAGCAGCAACAGACATCGAGATGACATACCCCAGCAGTTACACCAGCCCGAGCCACCCAGAGTGGACCTATTAGGAGGGCCACAGGACAGTTCCAACAGAGGCCCTCACCTTATCAGAAGCCCGTTTGCCATTACTGCAGAAAACAAGGACATCTCCAGAACGACTGCAGGATTTGCCTTGGATTATGCTTGAGATATGGATCCAATCAGCACATGCTCAAGGACTGTCCGAAGCAACAGGCGATAGTACATGCTCGGCAGAACCCGAGGCCTACAGCCCCAGCTCTTCCAGCACCACGGCCTGTAGCAGGAGCACCTCGTCCTCCACTGCCTCCCCAAGGCATACAGTACAACAAGGCCAGAGCTCAAGCCCCAGGACAGAATTTTGGGCAGGTATTCTCACTTGCTGTTGAGGATATAGAGACAGGGGCAGAAGTTATAGCAGGTATGGTTTTAGTTGCATCTTTTCCTGCTATTATATTATTTGATACTGGAGCAACACATTCATTTATAGCCACTAGTTTTGCCACTAAACACAACATTCCCATTACACCCTTAGCTAAAAATGTAAAAATCCTTACTGGAGGAGGAGTTGTACTTGTTAGTGGGGTTTATAGACGTTGTCCTGTAGTGATAAGTGGCAGAGAGATGATGGCATGACTTCTTGTATTCCCTATACCGATATTTGATGTGGTTCTTAGAATGGACTGGTTGAGCCAGCATTTCGCTCTCATAGACTGCCATAGGAGCAGTATTATCTTTAGACCACCGAAGGCGGCAGAGTTTAAGTTCACCAAAGAAGACGGAGAGAGTTGTGATGCACCCGTATCGGGGACTCATATGATGATGCATGACACCCCTCAGCACCTTATCATCACCGAGTTCGAGGATGTATTCTCCGAAGAATTGCCAGGGCCGCCACCTGACCGAGATATTGAGTTTTCTATTGAGCTTATTCTCGGAGCCGAGCCTATTTCATCTCGAGTATATCGTCTGGCACCCAAGGAGTTGGTAGAGATGAAGACGCAGATTGACGACTTATTAGAGAAGGGATTTATTCATGCCAGTGTGTCACCATAGGGAGCACCTGTTCTTTTTGTGCCTAAGAAAGATGGGACAGTGCGCTTGTACATCGACTACAGAGCATTGAATGCAGTAACGGTGAAGAACAAGTATCCCTTGCCGCGTATAGACGATCTATTCGATCAACTGAGTGGAGCAAAAGTATTCTCCAAGATTGACTTACGATCAAGCTATCACCAATTGATGGTTCGGAAGGAAGACATTACAAAGACAGCTTTTCGATCAAGGTATGGACACTACGAGTTCTTGGTCATGCCTTTTGGGTTGACCAATGCTCCCGCAGTCTTCATGAATTTAATGAACAAGATCTTTCACCAGTACTTGGACAAATTTGTAGTAGTCTTTATAGATGATATCTTGATTTACTCCAAGAGTCAGGAGGAGCATGAACAGCATCTACGGATAGTTTTGGGAACGTTGAGGAATGAACGACTTTTCGCGAAGCTTAGCAAGTGTGATTTCTTTCTCGAGGAGGTATCATTTCTTGGTCATATTGTTACAGGTGAAGGTATATCAGTGGACCGAGAGAAGATCACAGCAGTCAAATCATGGCCCGCTCCCACATCAGCTTCTGAGGTGTGAAGTTTTCTCGGAGTTGTGGGTTACTACCGACGGTTCGTGGAAGATTTCTCTCGAATAGCGGGGACTATGACTCGATTAACTTGCAAGGATCAGGAATATGTATGGACAGACGAGTGTCAAGCTGCTTTTGACGAGTTGAAAAAGCGATTGACCACAACACCGATCTTGACACTACCATCGGGCCCGGGAGGATTTGTGATCTACATTGACGCATCCGGGAAGGGATTAGGATGTGTATTGATGCAGAACGGTCGTGTAGTAGCATATGCATCATGACAGTTGAGGGTACACGAGAAAAATTATCCAACCCACGATCTAGAGCTCGTAGCGGTTATCTTTGCTTTAAAGCTATGGAGACACTACTTGTACGACGAGAAGTTTGATATCTACACCGATCATAAGAGTCTCAAGTACGTGTTCACACAAAAAGAGTTGAATATACGTCAGCGACGTTGTTTGGAGTTGATAAAGGATTACGAGATCGAGCTACATTATCATCCGGACAAGGCTAATGTCATGGCAGACGCATTAAGCCATAAGCCCATGGCACACTTTTTGACTATGCAGAAGGAATTGATTAGAGACTTGGAGCAGCTTGGTATTGAGGTAGTATTGCCTGGAGCAAACGGTGTATTAGCCAACCTCCAAGTGCAATCATCATTAGTAGAGCGCATCAAGGCAGCATTGCCAAAGGATGCTAGATTTCGACGGCTCAGAGAAAGGACTGAAGCCGAAGAGCAGACGGGATTGAGGATTCACCCCGATGGGATATTACGATGTGGTGACCGCCTTTATGTTCCTAATGGAGAGCTACGGCAGGAGCTGATGGCAGAGGCTCACAGTTCGGCATACACCATTCATCCCAGAGGAACCAAGATGTACCGTGACTTACAACAGTATTATTGGTGGCACGGAATGAAGCGAGAGATAGCTCGTTTCGTTGCCAAGTGCTTGGTATGCCAACAAGTAAAGGCGGAGCACCAAAGGACGGTCGGATTATTGCAGCCGCTACCCATTCCCGAGTGGAAGTGGGAGCACATTACTATGGATTTCGTCACGGGTTTTCCTCAGAGTCCTAGGGGACGTGACGCAGTGTGGGTGATTGTTGATAGACTTACCAAGTCAGCCCATTTCTTACCTTTTAGAGTGGGCCAGTCGACAGAGGTATTGGCAGAGATATATATGGAGCAGATTGTGAGATTACACGGTGTGCCTGTTAGTATTGTGTCGGACCGTGACTCGAGATTTACCTCGTATTTTTGGAGGAGCATGTAAGAGAGTTTGGGCACCCGATTGAAGTTTAGCACGACATATCATCCGCAGACAGACGGCCAGTCGGAGCGTACCATTCAGACGCTAGAGGATATGTTGAGAGCGTGCATGCTTGATTTTGGCGGTTCATGGGAGGACCATCTTCATCTTGTTGAATTTTCCTACAATAATAGCTATCAAACGAGCATTCAGATGGCTCCATTTGAAGCGTTGTATGGTAGGAAGTGTCGGTCTCCTGTTTGTTGGAGCGACATAGGAGAGCGATAGCTATTGGATCCCGAGTTGGTGTTGAGCACCGTAAAGACAGTGAAGAAAATTCAGGGCCACCTGCGAGCAGCGAGGATCGTCAGAAGCAGTGGGCAGATAATCGTCGCCGACCTTTGGAGTTCAAAGAGGACGACCACGGGTTCTTGAAGATATCCTCCACTAGAGGCATGATTCGATTCGGAGGACATGGCAAGTTGAGTCCAAGGTACATCGGGCCTGTCGATGTCTTGGAATGTGTTGGAGAGGTTGTCTACAGATTGGCCTTGCCATCGTCACTAGAGGGAGTGCATGACGTATTCCATGTATCTCAGTTGAGAAGGTACGTGGCGGACAGCAATCATGTGCTTGATCACTCCGAGATCACAGTTGGACCGAGTTTGTCGTACGAAGAGCAACCAGTAGGTATCTTCGATCGTCGAGTGAAGGTATTGCGGAATCAATCTATTCCATTGGTTCGCGTGGCATGGAAGCATCACTCGCTAGGGGAGTCTACTTGGGAGCGCGAGGACGACATCCGAAATCGCTACCCACATTTGTTCGAAGGCGAAGGTATGTCTTGCATTTTAAGTACTATTATATTCCTTGCATTGCATTGATCCCCCGACCTTAGTTTAATTTTGAGGATGAAATTTTTTTTAAGTTGGATAGGATGTAAACCCCCAATATTTTTAATTTTTTTAATGTTTTAAAAATTATTTTACTATATTATTGGATTATAGAGGTGATTAGTATATGTACGTATGTATAGTTATATATAAATATATTATACGTATGATTGTGTGCTTGATATTTTAAATATTACTAAGTATCGCCTACCTTTGTTACAAAGAGATTTTTGATACTTGATTACGAATTATAGAATTGTTCTTGTGAATATATATATATATATATATATATATATATATATATATATATATATATATATATATATATATATATACATACAGATTGTTTGTAAAAAAAAAAATACATATCGATTGTTTGTAAAAAAAAAGTAACAGAGGGGTGGTGGGCCGAACCCCCCATCCTTAGCAGCTACTAAGCCGCGGGGTGGGGCCCGACCCCCCTAAAGCTAATAATTTAGCAGCAGCAGCTGCTATTGATTCAACCCGAGCTCCCCATATTGTATTCCTATTCCGAATAAGAGAAGCGGCGGCAGCAGTATAAGAACCGTTCCGCGAACCAAACCCTAAACCCCCAAAAATTTTATCCCAACCTGAAGCCCCTCGACCTCGAACCTCCCCGACCTCCCAGCGGTCGCCGCCGTGCATCGCTGACCGCCGGCCGACCCAGAGACTCGACGCCGCGGCACAGAACAGGGCACTCCCCTGTTCCCATCGACAGCGAGGTACTCCTCTTCCCTCTTATCTCTCTCCTTCCACGCGTAGCCGTTTCAACTTCTGTAAATTCCTATCGCAAGTAGACATGACCCTCTCAAAAGACTTTCTGGTAGAATCGAGCGAAACCCCATATATCGCTCGGTATTTCGAACCCAAGTTCCCAAAAATTTTCAGAACAGAACAGTTTTAGGGCAGTCCCAACCCACGATTTGGAAGCAGTAGTTAACAACATAAACGAGATTATAACATAAATTTTATTTCTGTAATTCGATTACTATGCACGAATTAAACTGCTGTTAAAGTTGGCCAAAAAAATGCGTGTAAAATAGTAAATTTTAGAAACTTTATCCCGATACGGCACGTGCCCCGACAAACCGGGCGACATGGTCGCACGCTATACGCATCAAAAGGCGCGTAGGGACGTTGCCGACGTGTGGGAACTTACGGAACTCAGTTTCGTCGTGTGTGCGCGACGAAATCAGCCCGTATCCGTCGAGATACCCCGTATCGCCAATTTGTAAACTTTGCCCTAACATCGTGTACAGTCGTCGATTCGAAACAAAACTTGTGCCAACAGGTCCGGATCGAAATTCTGGTCATGTGTGCCAAGTTTGGTTCGATTCTGAGAAGGTCAATTCGGAACCCTTTTTGGCGGGTCCGCGACCCACTCGAACGGGCGATTTTGTACACGGCTCATCGAAATCCAAAACTGGACATACCGTTGAGTTCCTCCCCTCAAACTGAATCCGTAGACATGTAGTTTGATAACTTTAGAGACCATAGACTTTGGCACGTATTTCGGTGTAAAGCGGGTCCAACGGCGGACATCATTTTGACCCGAAATTACGATTTTGCCCCTGTTCCAGAATTAGACTTTTGGATAGGCATTTTTTAGGTATATATTTTACACCTAGTGTGTTTTTTATGTTTGTTTTAGCGTCCGTTGTTGTTTGGAGACTGTGACGTTTCTTGGCTGACACTGTGATTTCTTAGGCTTGCCACTTTGCACCATCAGACAAGATACCTTGCCACCTCCTTCTGTGATTATTATATTCTTATTTTCAGTTGTTATTTTCATCATTTCTTGTCTCATGATATTTAAACTGTGCGTCCAAGTCACACTTGGGGCAAGCGACTCTATCGGTCGTTTTCACGCTTTTACTTATTTCTCTTGCATTGACTTAGTTTAGTAACCTTTCCTTTGATGATGAGGTATTGGTATATCTCATATGGCCTTGACACTTGCTTACCACGTGTTGTGAGTCATATGTAGGACACGTATCCGTGTAGTCGACTGGCCACCGATACATATGAAGCGTGCGACGGATAGGAGTAACTGCCAATAGTATTGCATGTTAGAAGACTTTGCGGTTATTAGAGGTTCATATCAGTCATGGAGATGATGATACTAGGCATTGGGTGGGGAGAACAATATCTGACGTATGGACTTCTTTGCACTTCCCTGATTACCTGTGCGTTCCTCCGGAGATGCAGGCTCCAGGCGCCCTCTGACATTTTCCAGAGAGTTATGGACGTAGCCCTTGCACATGGTGTCCTCTGACGCTTCCAGAGCGTTATGGACGTAGGCACCTGGTGCCCTTTATGGGAACTATGCCGATCCTATTTACAGCCAGGGCTCATGCGTCGAAGGAGTGTATCTCAAACTGCATATTCACAGTTGAATTGTCAGGAACTCGATTGCATGCATACCTTTTTCTTTTATTATATTATCACAGTTTATATGGCATGGTGTTTTCTTGTATCTTGCTATGTCCCCTGCAGACCTGGTTATCTCTCCAGGATTAGACAATTTTCCACAGGAGTACGGAGCAGCGTTGGAGCTATCATACATTGATGACGAGGCAGTCCCTACTGATTCCTAGTCTATTCTATATTTGAGACATTAGTGGACATTATTTTTACATCTCATTTCTTTCTACTTTGAGGAGGTTGGACTCCGATCTTGTGAGACTATTTTTCATAGCTGTTTGGAGTGAGAATGTTTGTCACGACCCGCACCCTAGAGTAAGGGCACGAGACGTGGGTACGTCCTGCCTACGCCGCAGTGTCGGCAGTAGAACGCTGTCCTAGGTCACAACATCTAACAGTTAAGGTAATACACAGTTATACTCCCCGAATGGGGTGACATAACAGAATATAACTCGATCACAACTAAGGTAGAACATGAATGAGATAGAAAGATAAAGATAGATAATATCCAGGAATGTAACATCACAGAGATACAAATCCAGAATTCTAAGTGACTAAAATAAATACATATCTCAGAATATCCCAGAATCTAAATACAGTGATCCAGAAAGTAAAGACAATCCTAATCTAGGAAGTGCCATCAACTGCTATCAGGTCCAAGTCACTAGTGATGTCTAATACTGCACCAAGAGGGATAGACACCAGAGCCTCATCATTCACTGTAAAATTTTTAACAGGTCCAGTCAGGACAGGAACGAGCACATCTCATCCAGAAAATCCAAGTAATGACAAATACTATAAAACAGTTATAGACAGTTATATTGATGATAATGGCAGTTTTATACCGGTAATGATGTGGAGAAATAGCAAAGGTACAAGAAAAGTAAGGTAATGAAATAAAAGAAGAATGATGGCAAAGAAGACTGCAAAATAAGATCTAGCTGAACTAGGGTAACATGTTATAAGTCCAGTTTGTACAATGTAAGTTGAGTGTAATCCCAATGTGAGTCTAATACAATTTGAGTCTAGTAAATGATTCTTGTACATAAAGATTCTAGTAGATGATTCTTCTCAATGATTTGAGTGAAGTGATTCTTGTAAGATTCTTGTACACTAATCCTTGTAGGTGATTCTTGTAATAAGTACGGCACATCGCACGCTCGGCCAAGCGGTGATGGCTATCATTCTTGTAATACGGCACATCGCACGCTCGGCCAAGCGGTGATGGCTATCATTCTTGTAATACGGCACATCGCACGCTCGGCCAAGCGGCGATGGCTATCATTCTTGTTTGGTGATTCTTGTTAAATACGGCACTTCACATACTGGGCCCAGCAGCGATGGCTATCGTTCTTGTAATGATGATTCTTGTATGATTTGTACATTTAATACTTGTAGGTGTTTCGAGTAGATGAGTCTTGTGAGTGATTCGAGTAATAGGGTTACACAAATCAAGTACATGTATTGCGAGTAAATGAATCTAAAATATTAATACATGTTGTGACAGAGAATCAAATAGAACTATACTAGAACTGAATCACAGTAATCATCAAATAAATGAAAGAACTATCAGAAAATGTACTCGCTTGTAACCTGAGAATCTGGAGAATATATACTGTCCGAGGAGTGGTGTCTGGCTCCTATTAGAACAGCACAAGTCACAACAAGTCCAGAATGGTAATAATATGCACTACAATACGTTATACATGAATGTAGGTCAATCTAGACCAAAGTCATCTCTTGGTCAACTCTGGTCAACCCTAGAAGTCAAACTAGGTCAACCAAGTCAACCTAAGTCAAACTAGTCTAATCTAGGTTTAGCAAGTCATTCTAGGTTCTAACAAGCCTACACAGTCCATCTAGACTCCAACTAGGCATACCATGCCTAACCATACCATATTCTCATAACCACATGATGTGACTATGACTAATAGTCTATTAAGAAAACATCTACCCTATAGTCACTTATACAATTTCACCCATATATCATAACATTTCACATGATATCATATATACAATATATTATGTCATATGGTATCCCATACTCTATAACATATCATATCATATAGTATCATATATATATATATATATATATATATATATATATATATATATATATATATACATACATATATGCACACATTCATATATATGACTAATATATAAGGTACAACAATACATAATGTAGGATGCCTATACATACCCTTCAACACATATATAGGCATGAAGAGAAAGGGGCACACAATGTGTACCAGTGTATGTGTGTATGAAAGAGAGTGAGGAACAAACAGTGAAGAATCTGTGGGTGTGTGCATATATTCAGAACATGAAAAACAGTGTGGCTAAAAGGATAAACAGTGTGCAGATAATGTGGTAGCATGAGAGGGAAACAGAGACAGTTGACAGAAAGAAAAGAATTCGGGTTTAAGAGTTCACATACAATTCTATTTCCAATTCAGTTAAAATACAAGGTTATCAAATGGGAAAGAATTTGGAATCTCAGGTTCAGCCATTTCAAAAGGAAAGGAATCAATTTAAGTTTAATACAACAATGCAAAAACAGGAAATGTAGTATTCAATACCTTCAACCTCCCCCTCCATTCTCAGGTTATACAGTGTTTCGAAAGGAAAGAAGGAATGTTCAGGAGGGAATTTAACTATAGGAATCAGTGAATAAATCCTCAAACTGGAAATCCAAATTAGTTAACAGTTCAACAATACCAGTTTTTTTTTAGTCCATAAAGAAATCCCAGATTTGATTCCAACCCACTTCAATTTAAACCCCAAATCAACATACTATTAGATAATACATAGGGGTAGACATTAGGGCCTTGATAACATGAATTTAACAGTGTGGAGTAGGTTAAAAAGAATGCTAAAAATCGGATTTAAAACCTGGAACCAAACAGGGAAAATTAGGACTGAAATGCATCAGGCAAGCCATTAACTATCATTCAATTCCCAGTTCAATTTCAACATCCCTTTCTCAGGTTATTGTTCAAAATGAAAAGAAACTTGGTCCACGAAGGATTGAATCATCCCAGGTTATTTAGAATCTCGAAATTATACATGTAATGTAAGGGAAACCATTTCCAGATTCAAACAGTGAACTCAGTGAACATAAACAGGAAAATTAATTCAAACTAATATCCTATTTACACATTCCAAAAGCCTACATTTGAATGGATTATGAACTAGGCATGAACAATAATATGTGGGGGATATTTAGAAGTGAAATAATTACTAAAACAGGGATTAATTGTTAGGAACTAGACTGGAACACTAGTGTCAAGACAGTATCAGAAATATTTGCAGTTCAAACCAATTTCAACCCAATATTCCACATCCAAAAACCTAAGTTAATCACGTAACCTAAATAACTGAGATTATATAACATACCTAGGATCTATTTAGGAACTTAAAACATAAATTACAGCATTAAAAATCAATTACAACACAGAACACAAACTCAGAACATACCCACACACAGTGTATCCCCGTGCACACGGAATGCGTGTCCGACACGACACGAGAGCTCGTGAAATTTTACGAGCCTCGTGTCAGGCAGTGCCCCAACCACCATGTCAAATTTCTCGTGTCGAGGTGGCGTGTCCTGCGCGGAATAGCCCCCGAGTAGCAGAGGAGCTACATTATCGCGCGCACGCACCCGCACCCGCGTGTTCCCGTGTCCCCCGTGACCCGACATGACACGGAAATCATCACACGATACTGGAAACCCCTAAGCGACACCAAGGACTAATTTTCTATTCAATTAGAATTCAAAAACTCGAACGAAGTGTCCTTTGAGACATTTCGTCGAACACTTATCTATACACACTGGTACGTGTCCGATATGGACACGAAATGGGTCCAAATTCTAGGGTTAGCCTATCCTACTATTAGGTTAGGGTTAGGACATCCTGGAAATGATTTTTAACATAATTTAAATGTAATAGAAGGAATTATACCTATAGGTGAACAATGGGTTAAAATCTCCAAATGGGAAGAGCTCCACAAGATACTGAACTTCCTCAAATTGTGTGTTCCCTGAAAATACTCATCAACAACAGCAAGAATACTAACATTAGGTCCTAATGCAATTTGTTTGAAGGAATTTGGAGAAGAAATGGATTTTCTATGGATTTACAAAGATGGGGACTCACCTCTTCCAAATGGCAATGTTTCCTAAAGAGGCAATCCTAATTTTAGGAGCATATAAATAGGGGGGCACTGACCATACTGGGCCGGCCAGGATTCCTAGGGTTAGGGCTTGGTTCAATGCGTGTGGGCTATGGGCCATTAAGCCTATTAGTCATAAAATAACTTGTGACTTCACAAGCCATTCCTTAATCAAACTAGCTCCTATTTTCCCCAAATTAATACCAATGAGTCAAACCTTACTAACTTAAGTCAGCCTAGGTTTTCAAATCCTAAGCACTTAGTCATGACCTAGGTTAGCCACTAGGTTAGTCTCCAAGGTCAACACAAGTCAAAGTCACTAAAACACCAAAATCAATTATTCTAAAATCACCTAAAAATCACATTAATTATAAATAATAATAATAATTCAAATTAAATTCTAAAATTTTGAAAATGACCAAAATACCCTCATTTGGAAAACTGGTTGTTACAATCCTACCCACCTTAGAAAAATTTTGTCCTCGAAATTAAGATAATCGTACCCCTTCTAGGTCAAACCCCCACAATCAAAGTCTCAGAAACCTATTTAAATCTTTCAGTTGGAAAGTGTAACCTATGGGGTCATGGCATGTAATATCAGTCTGGGGTCTCATCTAGTTACACCAACATACTACAGTACTAGGCAATCACAAGGTATCCAAACACACAAGCAAGGGATGTATCAAATATTCTCAAAAAGGGATACTAAGGTTAGGTCAAAACTCACCTCCAGCTAGGTCTGAGAACTAGAACTCCCTCCTGGAAGCAGGGCCCTGGTTGGGGCAGATCTATCAGGACAGTGCTGCATCCAGTGTGCAGCTGACCCATAGATTAGGCACAATCCTAGTCTCTTTCTACAAAAGTTCCACTTGTGCCCAGACTTCATACAGTAGGTACAGATAGGCTCTGGCTCAGCTGACCTCTGCTGGACAGGAGACTGGGCTGGGTATGATGATATAGGCTGGATATATGGGTACTCATCAAGCTCTGGGTAGGACTGGGTACTGCTCCTCGCCCTCTTGGGGCTAGGCTCTCTTCCTAGAAGCACAGAGTCCCGCAGACATAGCTACCTTTGGTACTGCTCCCTCATGGCCTCATCATGAACTCTCTGTGACTCCGACATCCTTTCTTGGAAATATTCAAACACCTGAGCTGCGTCAAGTAACAAACCTCCGGGTAGTGCAGTATGGGGTACCATCTCAAGGGGTGGGGAAAGGCTCTCAGTCTCAGGCAAAACTGCAGCTCTCTCCTGAACGACAGGAGATGAAGGAAGACTCTCTGGCGAGGCTACCACCATCTCCTCAATGACAGGAGGTGCCACCACCCCCTGATCAGATAGAGGGATCACTACCTCCTGAACAATAGGAAGTGGAAGCACACTCTCAGTAGCTGCAGCTGCTCTCAGGCGACGGGCTCGGGTCATGGGTGCCATACTAGAAAGGATAAACAAGAAAACAACAATCATCAAGGCTGTATGGCAGTCTACCATCCTATCTAAAAACTGATAATTATCAAGAAAATAAAATAAGACAACTACTAATCATCTATAAAGGGTACTATTTAAGAAAAATCAAAACCAAAAGTTTAAGGAACGAAAGTCAATAGCATTGAATCCAATCACAATCTAATATATATAGAAGGGTAATACAAGAATCAATGGCAAGAAAAAAATAATGATAAAATCTGTTCTGTCTATCTGTTTAAAATAAGGAACTATTTTGAAACCAGAGTTACAATATCAAATCTAAGTCAAAGTCTAGCAAAATCATTGATTCATTGTATTAGGAAGAATTTATAGCAAAAAGTTACACAAGGTTCATAATAACAGCTAAGCTACTCCTACTCATACTATTACTCCTAAGTTAAATGATGATGGAAACAATTTATAATAACTGGAATAAAGATAGAGACAATATATTTAAGAACCTTTTCAAGATACAATCTGATAATCATATGCGTCTGTCCAAAATCATGATACTCAGAATCCTTGCCACGCTAGTAAGCAAGGCTGCGATAAACGGTAGAGTCCATAACAGGGGCATGCACCTCTATAATCATGTCGTCTGGAATTCTTGCTATGCCGACTAGTATAGCTGCGAGAAATTCCAAATCTCATAACCAAGATACGTACATCCGAAGTCAGGTCTCTATGTTTCCGCCACGCCGGCTAATATAGCTGCGATAAACTCTAGGTTCCATAATCAAGTAGACGTTTATTATCCCCGTTATTCCGTCAACATATGTTATCAGAAGGTACCGTAACTCAGGCCATAAAATTCATCTCGATAGGAAAATCAAAATCAACAACGATTTATCAAAATCAAATTCAATAATCAAGGAGTGAGAGCGAACAAAACAAGGGAAAGGTTTTCAGATTGAAGTTTAAATAAGATTCTCAATGGTCATCCCAGGAATCTCTCAAGGAATCCTAACTGTGATTGAGTACCCTCAAAGCATATCCTAATCCTACTGCAGGCTATAGTGATACTCTAGTTCGAATACCACTACATAACTCGACCTGTATGGGCCACCACTAAAAACGTGTCACGACCCGCACCCTAGAGTAAGGGCACGAGACGTGGGTACGTCCAGCCTACGCCGCAGTGTCGGCGGTAGAACGCTGTCCTAGGTCACAACATCTAACAGTTAAGGTAATACACAGTTATACTCCCCGAATGGGGGTGACATAATATAATATAACTCGATCACAACTAAGGTAGAACAGGAATGAGATAGAAAGATAAAGATAGATAATATCCAGGAATGTAACATCACAGAGATACAAATCCAGAATTCTAAGTGACTAAACTAAATACATATCTCAGAATATCCCAGAATCTAAAGACAGTGATCCAGAAAGTAAAGACAATCCTAATCTAGGAAGTGCCATCAACTGCTATCAGGTCCAAGTCACTAGTGATGTCTAATGCTGCACCAAGAGGGATAGACACCAGAGCCTCATCATTCACTGTAAAATTTTCAACAGGTCCAGTCAGGACAGGAACGAGCACATCTCATCCAGAAAATCCAAGTAATGACAAATACTATAAAACAGTTATAGACAGTTATATTGATGATAATGGCAGTTTTATACAGGTAATGATATGGAGAAATAGCAAAGGTACAAGAAAAGTAAGGTAATGAAATAAAAGAAGAATGATGGCAAAGAAGACTGTAAAATAAGATCTAGCTGAACTAGGGTAACATGTTATAAGTCCAGTTTGTACAATATAAGTTGAGTGTAATCCCAATGTGAATCTAATACAATTTGAGTCTAGTAAATGATTCTTGTACATAAAGATTCTAGTAGACGATTCTTCTCAATGATTTGAGTGAAGTGATTCTTGTAAGATTCTTGTACACTAATCCTTGTAGGTGATTCTTGTAATGAGTACGGCATATCGCACGCTCGGCCAAGTGGTGATGGCTATCATTCTTGTAATATGGCACATCGCACGCTCGGCCAAGCGGTGATGGCTATCATTCTTGTAATACGGTACATCGCACGCTCGGCCAAGCGGCGATGGCTATCATTCTTGTTTGGTGATTCTTGTTAAATACGGCACATCGCATACTGGGCCCAGCAGCGATGGCTATCATTCTTGTAATGATGATTCTTGTATGATTTGTATATTTAATACTTGTAGGTGTTTCGAGTAGATGAGTCTTGTGAGTGATTCGAGTAATAGGGTTAGACAAATCAAGTACATGTATTGCGAGTAAATGAATCTAAAATATTAATACATGTTGTGACAGAGAATCAAATAGAACTATACTAGAACTGAATCACAGTAATCATCAAATAAATGAAAGAACTATCAGAGAATGTACTCGCCTGTAACCTGGGAATCTGGAGAATATATACTGTCCGAGGAGTGGTGTCTGGCTCCTATTAGAACAGCACAAGTCACAATAAGTCCAGAATGGTAATAAGATGCACTACAATGCGTTCTACATGAATCTAGGTCAATCTAGACCAAAGCCATCTCTTGGTCAACTCTGGTCAACCCTAGAAGTCAAACTAGGTCAACCAAGTCAACCTAAGTCAAACTAGTCTAATCTAGGTTTAGTAAGTCATTCTAGGTTCTAACAAGCCTACACAGTCCATCTAAACTCCAACTAGGCATACCATGCCTAACCATATCATATTCACATAACCACATGATGTGACTATGACTAATAGTCTATTAAGAAAACATCTACCCTATAGTCACTTATACAATTTCACCCATATATCAAAACATTTCACATGATATCATATATACAATATATTATGTCATATGGTATCCCATACTCTATAACATATCATATCATATAGTATCATATATATATACATATATGCACACATTCATATATATGACTAATATATAAGGTACAACAATACATAATGTAGGATGCCTATACATACCCTTCAACACATATATAGGCATGAAGAGAGAGGGGCACACAATGTGTACCAGTGTATGTGTGTATGAAAGAGAGAGAGGAACAAACAGTAAAGAATCTGTGGGTGTGTGTATATGTTCAGAACATGAAAAATAGTGTGGCTAAAAGGATAAACAGTGTGTAGATAATGTGGTAGCATGAGAGTGAAATAGGGACAGTTGACAAAAAGAAAAGAATTCGGGTTTAAGAGTTCACATACAATTCCATTTCTAATTCAGTTAAAATACAAGGTTATCAAATGGAAAAGAATTTGGAATCTCAGGTTCAGCCATTTCAAAAGGAAAGGAATCAATTTAAGTTTAATACAACAATACAAAAATAGGAAATGTAGTATTCAATACCTTCAACCTCTCCCTCCATTCTCAGGTTATACAGTGTTTCGAATGGGAAGAAGGAATGTTCAGGAGGGAATTTAACTATAGGAATCAGTGAATAAATCCTCAAACTGGAAATCCAAATTAGTTAACAGTTCAACAATACCAGTTTTTTTTAGTCCATAAAGAAATCCCAGATTTGATTCCAACCCACTTCAATTTAAACCCCAAATCAACATACTATTAGATAATACATAGGGGTACACATTAGGGCCTTGATAACATGAATTTAACAGTGTGGAGTAGGTTAAAAAGAATGCTAAAAATCGGATTTAAAACCTGGAACCAAACAGGTAAAATTAGGACTGAAATGCATCAGGCAAGCCATTAACTATCATTCAATTCCCAGTTCAATTTCAACATCCCTTTCTCAGGTTATTGTTCAAAATGAAAAGGAACTTGGTCCACGAAGGATTGAATCATCCAGGTTATTTAGAATCTCAGAATTATACATGTAATGTAAGGGAAACCATTTCCAGATTCAAACAGTGAACTCAGTGAACATAAACAGGAAAATTAATTCAAACTAATATCCTATTTACACATTCCAAAAGCCTTTATTTGAATGGATTATGAACTAGGCATGAACAATGATATGTGGGGGATATTTAGAAGTGAAATAATTACTAAAACAGGGATTAATTGTTTGGAACTAGACTGGAACACTAGTGTCAAGACAGTATCAGAAATATTTGCAGTTCAAACCAATTTCAACCCAATAGTCCACATCCAAAGACCTAAGTTAATCACGTAACCTAAATAACTGAGATTATATAACATACCTAGGATCTATTTAGGAACTTAAAACATAAATTACAGCATTAAAAATCAATTACAACACAGAACACAAACTCAGAACATACCCACACACAGTGTATCCCCGTGCACACGAAATGCGTGTCCGACACGACACGAGAGCTCGTGAAATTTTGCGAGCCTCGTGTCAGGCAGTGCCCCAACCACCATGTCAAATTTCTCGTGTCGAGGTGGCATGTCCTGCGCGAAATAGCCCCCGAGTAGCAGGAGAGCTACAGTGCCGCGCGCACGCACCCGCACTCGCGTATTCCCGTGTCCTCCGTGACCCGACACGACACAAAAATCATCACACGACACTGGAAACCCCTAAGCGACACCAAGGACTAATTTCCTATTCAATTAGAATTCAAAAACTTGAACGAAGTGTCCTTTGAGACATTTCGTCGAACACTTATCTACACACACTGGTACGTGTCCGATACGGACACGAAATGGGTCCAAATTCTAGGGTTAGCCTATCCTACTGTTAGGTTAGGGTTAGGACATCCTAGAAATGATTTTTAACAAAATTTAAATGCAATAGAAGGAATTATACCTATAGGTGAACAATGGGTCAAAATCCCCAAATGGAAAGAGCTCCACAAGACACTAAACTTCCTCAAATTGTGTGTTCCCTGAAAATACTCATCAACAACAGCAAGAATACTAACATTAGGTCCTAATGCAATTTGTTTGAAGAAATTTGGAGAAGAAATGGATTTTCTAAGGATTTACAAAGATGGGGACTCACCTCTTCCAAATGGCAATGTTTCCTAAAGCGGCAACCCTAATTTTAGGAGCATATAAATAGGGGGCTGACCATAGTGGGACGGCCAGGATTCCTAGGGTTAGGGCTTGGTTCAATGGGTGTGGGCTATGGGCCATTAAGCCTATTAGTCATAAAATGACTTGTGACTTCACAAGCCATTCCTTAATCAAACTAGCTCCTATTTTTCCTAAATTAATACCAATGAGTCAAACCTTACTAACTTAAGTCAACCTAGGTTTTCAAATCCTAAGCACTTAGTCATGACCTAGGTTAGCCACTAGGTTAGTCTCCAAGGTCAACACAAGTCAAAGTCACTAAAACACCAAAATCAATTATTCTAAAATCACCTAAAAATAACATTAATTATAAATAATAATAATAATTCAAATTAAATTCTAAAATTTTGAAAATGACCAAAATACCCTCATTTGGAAAAACTGGGTGTTACAATGTTTACCCGGCTATCTTTTGATACTCTTATTTATTTATTTTGGACTCTATTATCTTCTGTGTTGAGCTGTGATGAGATTAGATTTTGTTATTCTGGCCTGTGATTATTTTATTTACAGCTTATGTGCATATATGAGGATTCTATATATTGGAGTATTCTTCATATGTGTGCAGCTGGCATGTTCACGTGCTCGGTCCTATGTATTTTGGGACTGGGGCGTTACAATTGAGCTTATAAAGTGCGATCTCGGGGTTTAGTCCTTGCATGTCTTCATAGCTCCATGCAAAAACATCGATATATTCTCTGACGAGTTGCAACAACGACTTTTGCTCGTCGTCCGTCAGGCTTTTACTTACGAAGATTGGCTTTGGAGAGGATTCATTATCGAGGTCAACTTGCATGACCTCATCTTCAGTTGAAGGGTCACGTAGTTCATAGCGCTTCTTCTATTGTGCTTCCAGTTGTTGGACCCATGGTTCCAATTCAAGAGGTTCGAGTAGATCTTCGTCTTCCTCTTCAATATTAGCGGATGCCATATTGACAGATAATATCTGCCTGAATATGTCTCCAATGCTGTCATCGAAATCGTATGTAGGTAATTCGGTTGAGTGAGAATTCCACTCGTATTCCTCATCGGAGCTCTCGGGTGTTGTTGCTGGTGTAGCATAACCGAGACCGTGTCTGGACTTGCCGTAATAATCTTGAGGTTTTTCGACCGGGGCTGTTAGGTACAGAGGCATTCGCCGACCGTTGCCGTGATTCAGACCTGGGGTAGCCTCCATGTCACACCCCTGCTTTTGCATGAAGTACTTGGCCTAAGGACTATACAGGTAGAGCGGTAGTCTTCTAGTATCGGGTTCGAGATCAAACTCTTGAGGCATGAAGGGTTGAGGACCTTCTTTTCGGCCAAAGATGATCGTGTGATCCCCTTCTCTTCTGCCTGGGACTAGGAAGTAGGAATCTTTAATTGGAGCAAGTCAGTTTGCGGTATGGACGGTTGTCACCTATGTGTGCAGGTTAGTGTCCTGACCGTGTCCCATAGTATACATCAGATTGAGTTTATTACACTCAGGATAATTCAATGGCAGCCTCTTATTGATGAAATAAAGAATTTTATCCATAGGGATTACATCATCAGGAGAGGGACTATCCCCCTTTGTAACCAGATACTTTACGAGTTCTGCATCCTCTTCAGCTACCCCATGCGTGACCGAAGGTTGGGACACCGTCTTGGGCAAATTGACCACCATGGGTTCTGGTTGTGGCATTGTCTTGCCTGAGGGTCTCGAATCTATACTTGACCGCCGGCTCGTTTTGGAAAGACAGATAACCGTCGGCTCGGCAGAGGACTTCATGTCTTCTGATTGCTTTTGACTGGATCTTGGCAATCAGATCACCATCGGCTCCCGAGAGGGCCTAGCATCTTCTGGTCGCCTTTGATTGGATTTTGGCAATCAGATCACCATCGACCCTATGACAGGTTTTGGCTCCTGGCTGGTCCTTGAGAGTCGGATGACCATAGGTTCTGACTGCACAGCGGGGGCGGGAGAACTGGGCACCTCTTTATGGAAGCTGCGACAAGGGGTACGGCTTTGCCCGATTTACGGGCCTGGAGATGAATTCTCAAGGGTTCCTCTGGCCCTGTGATGGCGTCAATTATGTGCTTCTTGGATTCTTCATATAGACAAGCCTCCGAAGAATAATAAGACTCAACCCCTTTGAAGGGATCGACGTCAGCGAATTCAATCTTCACGAAGCCGTGCTTACTGGCATACTTGAAGCACTGGTGGAGTGTGGATGGCACAATCATATAGTCATGTATCCATAGACGCCCCAAGAGGATATTGTAGGACGTGTCTGTATCTATGACGTAGCAGGTAACCTCTGTCCTCAGGTCACCGATCTGACATTTCAATCAGATCTTTCCTAAGGGATAGTTCCTTCCTGAGTTGAAACCGCTAATGGCAGTGTTGGTCGCCACTAATCAGTGCATAGGGATGCCGAAGATTTGAAACAAGATTTTTGGGATGATTCTTATCGACGAGCCAGGGTCGATGTGCATCCGATCCACCTTGATGTCGCCTATGTATCCAGTGTAGTACAAGGGGCGATCATACAAGTTGGACTTGATCAACATGTCCTGTGGGGTTAATACGATATTGGGCATTGCATCCGCACAGTTGCTGTCCTGGAGATCTGCCGACGAGTCTTTCCCTATAGGTTTGACCTGGGCTAAGTAAGCGTCAGCATTCTGGAGCGCTCCGCTCAATGCGACAAGAAGATCCTTGGCGAGCCTTAGGAGCTCGTATAATGACAACTTTGCTGGCGTATTAGCTAGTTGTGCTAATATGTCAAATTTGTAAGGTCTCTCCAGCCCTTGAGGTATATCTTTACAGAGCGGCATGTCGAAGCAGATTTTCTTTGGCTTGGCCCTGTCTGCCGATGGAGGCTGAGATGGCCCCGAAACATCAGTGGCGGGCATCGTTGTCGGCTGAGGGTCCTCGATTGAACTACCTAGAGTGGGCTGGACTTGTGCCCCGGATTGGGTGATAATAGCCACTGCCTTCTCAGCTTCGGTTGAAATAGTATGGTAGGATCTGGCCTTCCTGTCCTTCGTCTTGTTGGCTGGAGATGACACCGCCTGAGTAATTTTGGGCACCGAGTATGGGTGCACCCACATGACCTCTCCTCGTAACGTGGTAAGAGGTACCAAGCCAGTTGTCTGGTCCCAGACGGGGGGAAGATTAGTAACCTCCATCGTTGCCCAGGAGATAGGTATTACTCTGTCTTAATTACTTGTTGGAGGGAAGTTGTCGAACTGAATTGACACCATATTCTCTGTCACGATAACCTCTTCAAAGTCTAGCGACAGAGCTTTGGAGTCGATTAGACTCTGGATGTACCGCTTTAATTGAAAGCAGTCATGAGTGGCATGATGAATATAGCGGTAGAAATGGCAGTATTTTGGGTCATCCATCTCTGCCGCTTGAGGCTCTCGCCTTGGTGGAGGGACTTGGATCCTGTCCCCTTGCAAGAGCATGTCGAAGATAGGCTTGACATGACTATCTTCGAATGAGTAGTTCACCTTGGGCCACTGAGCTTCTGCCTGCTTTTGTTCAGGCTTCTTGGTCGTACCGACGACCATAGCCTGTTTGCCTTTATTGTCCCGGTTATTGGAGGTGCCGCCAGTGTTGTTGTTATTGGGGGTGGTACCAGGACGTTTTCCTTTGACTTCTCCATCCGGGATGTGTTATCCCAGCTGGCGAGCCTTCTTTAACTTTGTCTCCGCATTGGTGGCACTTATGATGAAGGTCGTCTAATCCTTGAACTGATCTTCACCCATCCAGAGGCTGATTACGGGGAGCAACTTCTTCTGGCAGATTTCAATCAAAGATCTTTCGGGATTGCCTTGGGGCAATCATATTGCGGTTTGGCAAAATCGCTCAATATAGTTCCTTGTTAGCTCCCTCTCCCCCTGAATGATGTCCATAAGGGATGACATTGTCACATCATATCCCACTTCGTAGAATCTTTCTAGGAACATGCGCTTGAAGCCGTCAAAAGAATAGATGCAGTTGTCCGGAAGGTTGCGGTACCAGTCGAACACGATCTTCTCCAATGCTTCGATGAATAATCGTATGAGGATGGTGTCATTATACGACAAGTAGTCGGTTGTGACCTCGAAATAAGTCATGTACCGACTAGCAGGGGTCTTTCCGTCATATGAATCGATATGAAACGGCTTGTACCATGGTGGAAAAGGCACATCTCTCCATGCAATGAGATACGACTACCGTATTCTGCGGTCCCGGGAGGAGTCTCGGGCATTGAAGATTGTCCGAAGCTCCTGGACTTCCCTTCTTGCCTTCCTTGCTTCATCTGCAGCTGAAGGAGTGGATGCTCCTACAGGATTGTCACCCAAAGGAGGAGCGGTCGTATTGTAGTCCACGTTGACTGCGGGTCACAAGCTTATTCGTCTAGGCATCCTTGCTGGTTGACTCGGCAAGGCAGCTTTGATTTTGTCTACTGACTTGACCAAGGACAAGAGCATCGTCTTGGCGAAGGCGGTCATCCTCAGGGACGTCCACCTCTGTTGTGTAATTCCAGTGGATCGCTACCCCCTGTGTATGCTCTTGGAACACCGGGTTGTCGCATACATTGAGGGAATTGCTACCCCCGACCTCATCTACCCCTAGGGGGGTCTAGGATGCACCCCTGGGTGTTGGAAGCTTCTTTCTGGATCGAGTGCCTAGGTAGACACCCCCTGTGATCGTCGGTGGCAATCCTCCATACGAGAGTTTCCTTGCAATGCTGGCAGAGATTGTCGGGCTGGAAGAGCCTGTCTTCTTTCCTCCCTTGCCGGGAAGAACCTTCCGGGTTGAATTACAAGAGGCGAAAGGAAATTCCTCGTCTCCCAAAATTTGTACCTGTTTCTCCAGTTTTTGTTGGAAAGGTGCTGGCTGCTGCAGTCATTGGAAAACGGACTGCCGATCTTCAGGTACTGCCGACTTGTCACAGCAGCAGTTGATGATGACTTGGGTGCAACGACGTCCCGAGAGGGGCTCATCGCATGCCAAGGTTGATCCATTCTCCTTGCATTTGTGATTAATCACCTCTCGTAAGTCGATAGCGGATTGATCTACCTTTGCATCCTATTTGTGGACTCGGGTATCCCGAGCACACGGGTACGTAGGTGTCATGTCTGCTCCCTGATCCGAGGCTAGTAAAAGCACTTGCTCTCGATCGTTAGAGGGGGACTTTTGAGTCCCAACCTATCCGTTAGCCCTAGGGGACTAGATGCGGGTGGTTCTGTACAACTTTCCATCAGGGGCCCGTATAACAGTTAACGGTGACTGCTGACGGTCAGCAACTTGGACAGTTGACTGGGCTTGTTGGGACCGTACTATCCTAGACTTCTTTGACATAGCACCCGAAGACACATAGTAAAAAGAGTCCAGATTGATACATCCCACATTCTTAATGGGCCGCATGGAGTCAGTCCCGCCAGAGAGACGGTCGAACACAGAGTTTCTGACAGGGCCGCATAAGACACTCTGTATATGGCCAGGACTGGCTGCCGTATGGGCCATCTGCCTGCGACCAGAGTTGGCTGCCGCATGGACGATCTGCCTGCTGCCAAAGTTGGCTGCCGCATGGACGATCTTCCTGCGGCTAGAGTTGGCTGTCGCGTGGGCCATCTGCCTGCGGCCAGAGTTAGCTGCCGCATGGGTCGTCTGTCCATCTCTCTTATGCGACCTCTTCCTCGTCCGTATGGATTTCTCTTGTGTCTCCAAAAACTCAGCATCGTAGTATTTTCTTTTGCTGGATTTGGGGACAGTGGGGTTCTCTGCGGTCGGAAGCAAGGCCGCATGAGAGTCTTGATCACCGTCTTGGGCCGCAGAAGGTGCTTCTTCGAGAACCTGGTCAGAGGCAACAATTTTGTGCTTCGACGTCCTGCAGGTTGTCTTTAGGTTGGCTCGCTTCTGTGATGGGATGGCGCTCCCTTCAGAGAGCAATTCTTCGAATGCTCGTTGGTCAAAACGAACCACGAGCATTTGCTCCGTGGAGCCGAGCTTGGACGCGTCGGATTGTGTCACCAACTTCTCATCAGAAGAGAAGGTTCTCCCCAGCAGAGTCGCCATCGTGTTTGCCATTAAATATCAAGAACAAAAATTACAGAGGAATTGAACTTGATTGCAAACTCGCTTGTACAAAAAAAAGCCTAGAAAGAAATCATAGGAAATAATCTAAATATAATTGTTTAGTTTTGATTTTGGGGGGTGACGATAGAGGCTCGGGAAAGTGTAGCAACTCTGCCTTACTCCTTGGACTATCTAACACGATCCTTGCTCTTGAAGAAATTGCCCTTCGTAGGTTGCCAGCCTTTTGCATGGGTGTAGTACCCTGCTATTTATAATGATGGATATCTTGATCCGCATAGATGGACACGTGACCACGTTGCTACGACAGCACACAAAGACCCGCTCTTTGGCCGTCAGTTGGTGACTTGTTGAGATTTTGTTGCAACAAATCTGGGTTGCTGAGACTTGGTCAGCTTGTCACGTGTCCTATTGCAGGATAGGATCAATCTGCTTGAGTCATTTTGAGCCGCATAGGACTTTCATTGTTCGACCATAGTGGTCCGCATAAGACTCATGTGGCTTAAGTCGCAGTCTCCCTTAGTCCGCATGTAGCTTGGAGACTTTTGAGCTGCATAGGTTCTGTATTCTGAGCCGCATAAAACTCATGCGGCTCAAGTTGCAGTAACCCTTGGCCGCATGAAGTGCATGGATTAAGCCGCATAAGGTTCATGCAGCTCGGGTCGCAATTTCTCTGGCCTCATGGCCATGTCCAATACGTCTTATCTTCTTTTTTTGTCAGAGTTGTCAGAGCTGTCAATTTTGCAAATTTTGACAGAGTTTTGTCAGCTTTATCAGAAGGGTTGATCAGCTTGGCCGCATAATTAATATTCTTTCTGCGGCAAAAATCAGTCTGGTGAAGATGGGCCGCAGGGGGCATTCCGAGTGTGTCATGTGGCTCTACTTTATGCGGACCAACTTGTTCCAAAGTGCTCCATGCGGTCAGTTGTGATCCACATGAACTCCATATTTTTCATGCTTCTACACGTGCAACCTATATAAACTTCTTAAAACCCTAGTAAGTAGATATGCAGACTGTTAACCAGATTAGCCAACAAATCGACGCAAAGTCGAGGTAAGACGATCCAAAACAGGACATAGGAACACTCCCAGACCCCCTATTGGAATAGAAATTTTGAAGAAAATAATAGTTCTTTTCGAAATTTACTTGAATAGAGTCGTAGACTACTTAACCATGAATAAAACCATTCAAATAGTTTATTTATTTATATAGAATTTTTTTGCGTAAAATAGTTTCAAAGTTCGGGAAAAACCAGTTTTCAAAACAATCGATTTTTAGAAAATTCTCAGATACGCCGTGCGTTCCGATAAATCGGGCGACATGGTCACGAAATATACACATCGAAAGGCGCGTAGACGTGTGGGAACTGACGGAACTCGATTTTGTTGCGTGTGCGCGACGAAATCAGTACGTATCCGTCAAGATACCCCGTATTGACCTTTTACAAACTGGGCTATTACATCGTGTACGTTCGTCGTATCAAGACGAAACTTGCGCCAACAGGACCGTATCGAAATTTTGGTCCTGTACGCCAAGTTTGGTCTGATTCTGAGAAGGTCGATCGGAACACCTATTTGGCGGGCCCGCGACCCGCTCCAACAGGCAAATTTATGCACGACCCGCCGAAATCCAACTTTGGACATACGGTTGGGTTCGTCTCCTCAAAAAGGATCCGTAGACATGTAGTTTGATGACTTTAGATACCGTAGGTACTGGCACGCTTTTCGGTGCAAAGCGGGTCCAACGGCGGATATCGTTTTGATCCGAAATTATAATTTTGTCCTTGTTCCAAAATTTGACTTTTGAACAGGCATTTTCTAGACATATCTTTTATACTGGGAACGTTCTTGATGTTTGTTTCAGCATCCGGAGTCATTCGTGGATTTTGAGTTTCTTGCTGACGCCTCTGATCGTTGGATTTGCCATTCCCGCACCCTCAGGCAAGGTACCTTGCCTTATTTACTGTTTATAATTAGATCCATCTTTATATATTTATTTACTGCATATGTATTATCTGTTTTCAGTTGGATCCATTACTTGCTATTTTTAGTTCACTTTATTTTGCTTTCAGTTATTTTTCTTTCTTGCCTTTTTGTATGCATATGGACCTAGTCTTAGCGAACTACCTTCTGTTAGTGACCTTGGGAGGGAGAAGACAGTTAAATGTATGGGCTACCCAAATCTAAAAGCCATAGTAACTATGTACTACGGTAGTCGTGTCACGGTGGTCACTAGCCTCGAGCTATGTGGACTGATAGGTCACGTGGGCCGCTAGCCTCGAGTTATGCCGGCTGATAGTATTTGTACTTGACCTGTGCGTGTTGTGAGTTGTTACCTTGTCCTGGAGAGTCATCCTTCACCTACCCATACATCGAGATGTCTTCTAAATTGCCTACAAGAAAGGTTAGGAGACCTTAGTCAATTTTATTTTCCAGTCATGGAATGAAAAATTTCACATCGCGGAATAGTGTGTTACCCTTTGTCTTTATTTGGTTGTAGGGGTAGCCTACTGTTTCGATGATAGGATATTGAGTAGTTTTATGGTTTGGACACCTTACTTTTATCTTTACTTTATGGTGCATTTATATCCAGTTCATATGGCATTTTCTTCCTGTATCTTGTTACGTCCCTCTGAGGACCTGGTGATCTCTCCAGGTATAGGCGATTTCCCGCAGGAGTATAGCTCGGCACTGGATCCTTCACAACTTTATGATGAGGCGTCTCCCCCAGATATCTAGATTTATGTTATTCTTTGAGACTCATAGTGGACATCTACTTAATTGAGATTATTTTCATAGCTGTTTGGTGTGGGCATGTCCACCCGGCTATCTTTTAACTCACTCATTTATTCTATTTAGACTTCTTATATCTTCTGTGTGCTGTGGATGATATATAGTTTTATGATGTTCTGGCCTACGATTTATATTATTACAGCTTATGTATAGATACAAGGATTTCATATATTGAAGTATTCTTCATATATATACAGCTGGCATGTCCACGTACCTGTTCCTAAGTATTTTGGGATCGGGTCGTTACAATAACGACGTATTTGAAGTCGTCCACTATCATCGTTTTCAAAGTCGCGATCGGTTCTAGCCTTTTCATTTAACCCTTTGCTGAAGATGATAGGATGTTCATCCTTCTTCCGGGAGGTAACTAGAAAGAATGAGTCTTGTATTGATTCAAATGATACTTTATCATGGAAAGGTTCCGGAAGGTAACTAGAAAGAATGAGTCTTGTATTGATTCGAGTGATACTTTATCATGGAAAGGTTGAACTGCTCGTAAGGTGTCACGCCCCAGTACCGAAATACGGAGACGGACTAGGCCAGCTACTCCATATGAGGTGCGTAACGTCATACGGCGATCGTGGCTGTCGAGAGACTAGGGGGTACATGCTACAATCAAGTCTCCTATGGCCCCACAGAGTTCTATGTCTCAATCAATCGAATCACATCAGCAAATAAATGAACATTAAAGATAAAGCAGTAAGGCGTCCCCGACGCTTTATCAAAATGATCATGAGAGACTAGCTTTATAATTTAGCTATCTCGGAGAGTCAGGAGTACAAAATTATACACAGCTGCAGTCTGTTTAATTACAATTATGTACTGACACAAAATATCAAGTAATCCGGCTAACAGGTACCGGTGGCTAAATGCCGCAAAAGTATATGCAGGAGTGGTGGAGAAAAAACCCACTCGAGTCCCCGAACTGCCATGCTCCTAGTATGCACCATGGATGTCAGGGAGGAAGATCGTGTCCTCAGGCTCTGCTACAGGATCTGGCCAAACAAAACCAGCGGGGTCAGCCCCGAATAGCAAGTACCGCCAAAGGGGCACAAGAGTTAAGATTAAAACCCAGTTAAATAGAATGATTGATAATAGTAATACTTATGCTACTATTATAGGGTAGCGCAACATCCTCGAACCCATATGGCACCCTTACAACTAAACAAGGACAAAAGGTGCCGCATGGAGTCGGGACGTGTCGTACTCTATAACTTTCACATAAGTTAAAAAGTATAAACAATAAAATCTCCTGATTCGTGACTTCGGTCGATAGCCTATCGCAGCACAATAACCAACCCAACAATCAAACAAGAACATGGGTTGGATCATGTACCATGATAGACCATGTTCCTCAGTCATTCACAGAAGTAGCACTCCATAATCAGAATAAGTCTTCCGTTCATAACTTCGGTCCACAGCCTGTCATAGTACGATAACCAACCCAACAATCAAACAAGAACATGGGTTGGATCACGTACCATGACAGTCCGCTTTCCTCAGTTACTCACGGAAGGTAATAGGGCACAAGCAAGTCGTTTTCACGGCCAATCAAGTCTACGAGTTTCTAGTGGGACGAGGTTATCCTCGCATCATGTTATGTAAAAATCCTCAGATCGTATCTTTCCAGCAAGGCTAGCCAACCCAGGGGTTCGCGTAGACAGGTATGATTGAGCACAGGTCCCTCGCAAGGTCACCTTGCTAAAATATATAATATATAGCAGGAATTATTCGGATACAGTCATCCACTCGTTGCAAATGACACAGTATCCGTGGAGACCAGCCGGCGCGTCAAGACAGTATCTCAAGGCGGCTGGTGTAACACGATCTCGGGATTTTGCCCTCCCCATGCAACTAGTATATTTAGTTGCCTAATTTAACCCTAGGTGAAATCTTGGATTTTCATGCTGTGGACTGCATGATTATCCTCCTAAAGTCGTACTTTAGTACGAGTACCCCAAAGAGGATCCATGTCAATCAGTATGTCAACATGTTCTACCCTCCTTAGTGTAATACATCATTGCAAATACGCCACATGGAGTTACGAGTTATTTGTCGAGCATGAACAAGAACTGGGACATTCAGGTACATGTATCAGGTAGGAACACTTTGTTCTCCGGGGTCACATTAGTGCTCATATCATGCTCGGGACAAAAGGCGTAAGGATATAAAATGGGCATATAATATATATATAATAATAATAATAATAATAATAAGGTAACAAGATAGGGCACAAAAGTCCATGCGGCTCAAGAGGAGTGAGTCCATGCGGCCGGGTCAATACTGGTTCATGCGGCTGGGACTACACGCTCATGCGGCTCAGGGAGCCCCAAGGCGCATGCGGCTGGAAAGGCGGGTTCATGCGGACTAAGGGGTGTCAGCTTATGCGGCTGCGAAGGGAGCAATCGCCAGGCGGCCGTGGTTCAACAACATATGCGGCTGCAATCAGACGAAGTCCTATGCGACTGAGCATGGGCGATACATATGCGGCTGGATGGTGGATGGGCCTTATGCGCCCCAAAATAGTAGCGCATATGCGGCTCAATTACTTGCCGCATGAAGATTCATGCGGTCAAGTACTCAAGCAAGTCTTATGCGGCTAGGAAGGACTTTCCATGCGGCTGAGCTCGAACGAGTCTCATGCGGCTGGAAAGGCCATGCGGCCAGAGACTTGCCGCATGAAGATTCATGCGGTCAAGTACTGCTCTTCTTCTCCACTGGTCCGAGAAGAGGAGCCAAGCAACCATGGCTTCCAAGCTACACAAAACCTTCATCCGGAGCCCAAATCGGAACTTCCTTAGGTCAAAATGGGGTAGAACGAGATCATCTACAACATGGAACCATCAAAACTAGGGAATAACAAGATTAAGTAGATCAAAACCCAAGAAATCCGAAAATAAAGTAAACCTAGATCTACAAAAATCAAAGCTTCAAAATGGAAACTTCCAAGTTCTAAACTAGTATAGGTTGAGGAGAAGAACATGTTTTGGCAAATAGTTTTGTAAGAAATCATTGACAAAATTATGGATCCATCTCTTGAGCAAGTTGGTACTTGCCTTGGTTGATGGAGGAAATATTTGGTTGGTGGAGGAAATAAATGAGAGAAAGTAAATGAGAGGAGAGAGAATGAGATGAGTTATATATATAGATCTTGGACCCATGGATTCATGATGAACCATTGGTGAACCAAGAATAGGATAGCCAAATGAGCCAAAACTGTAGGCCCAAATGCAGAAAATAAATTAGGAAATAATATTTTGTCGAATATTTTGGGAAATGCATGAAGAAATACAGCATAATAAATATAGTAAAAATACAAGATAAATACAATTTATCGGTTTACGTATTAAAATACGTATTCCAGGATCGGAGAGTGACATCTCTACCCTTCTTAGAAAAATTCCGTCCTCGAAATTCCAGCCATGACAGGATAGTGAAATCAGGACAAGCAAGGCTCAATCACATACAAGTTAACTATCATAGCAGTTATTATCATACATCACAAAATGCAGAACAAGCAGGTGCAGATAAGCATGGAATCGTGTAAATAAGGTGCAAAAATATACCTTATCAGTCAAACAAATGCGGATACCGAGATCTGATCTCGTCCTCGCGCTCCCAGGTTGACTCTTCCGGAGAGTGATGGTTCCAAGAAACACGGACAAGGCTTATCGTCCGATTCTTGAGTACCTTCTCTCGCCGGTCTAAAATAGATACGGGTTGTTCCTCGTAAGTTAGGTCGGTACCAACGACTAACTCAGAATGATCGAGGACATGACTCGGATCCAGGACATACCCACGTAACTGGGACACATGAAACACATCATGTATGCCAGTTAACGAAGGCGGAAGGGCAAGTCGATAAGCCACATCGCCTACCCGAGCGAGAATCTTAAAAGGACCAACGTATCTTGGACTAAACTTTCCTCGGGTTCCAAATCTGATGATACTCCGAGTAGGCAAAATCTGCAGAAACACTTGGTCGCCAACTCTGAACTCTAGAGGCCTACGATGCTGATCTGCCCAATGACGATGTCGGTCCTGTGCAACTCGAAGATGCTCTCTGACCAACTTAACTATCTCCACAGTCTGCGTGATCATCTCTGGCCCCAACAACTTCTGTTCTCCGACATCGTCCCATGCCAAAGGGGACCTGCACTTCCTTCCGTATAATGCTTCAAACGGGGCCATCTGAATGCTAGCCTGGTAGCTGTTGTTATAGGAGAACTCCACTAGATGAAGGTGATCCTCCCAAGATCCGCCAAAATCCAAGGTACACGCCCGTAGCATATCTTCTAACGTCTGAATGGTTCTTTCTGATTGCCCGTCAGTTTGTGGATGATAAGCAGTACTGAATCTTAACTTGGTTCCCAAACTTTGGTGTAAGCTCCGCCAAAAATGCTAAGTAAACCGCGTATCCCGATCTGATACGATACTAACTGGAACACCGTGCTGCCTTACTATCTGCTTCATGTACATTTCTGCTAGCTGTTCAGTAGTCTGTCCAACTCGGAAGGGAAGGAAATGAGCGACCTTCGTGAGTCGATCTACTATTACCCAGACTGTATTCTTACCAGTCGGAGATCTAGGTAAACCGGTCACAAAGTCCATCGTGATGTGCTCCCATTTCCATTCTGGGATAGGAAGCGGCTGTAGCAACCCTGCTGGTCTCTGCTGCTCGGTTTTCACCTGCTGACATACCAGACACTTGGATACAAATCTCGCTCTCTCTCTTTTCATGCCATTCCACCAAAAGTACTGCCTGATATCTCGATACATCTTCGTTCCTCCTGGATGAATAGAGTAAATAGAACTATGAGCTTCGGACATAACTTCTTGCCGAAGGTCTCCGCTCGGTACACAGAGTCTGTTTCCAAACCTGAGGGTACCATCTTCATGAATCACTAACTCCTTCCTACGGCCTGATTCACACTCCGACCGCAACTTCTGAATCTGTGGATCTCCTGCTTGTGCTGCCCTTATCCTCTCTACTAAGGTTGACTGAATCTGCATACTGGTCATTCTTCCTATATCCCTTGGCAAAACTACTTCGATTCCCATACTCTGAAGGTCTTCTAAAATATGCTTCTGCGAGGTCAAGATAAAGGCACTTTTTCTCCTACTCAGTGCATCTGCAACTATATTCACCTTGCCTGGATGATACTGAAGATCTAAGTCAAAATCCTTCAGAAGTTCTAACCATTTTCTTTGCCTCATGTTCAAATCTCGTTGCGTGAACACGTATTTCAAACTCTTATGATCAGTATAGATCTCTACCCGATCCCCGTATAAATAATGCCTCCACAACTTGAGTGAAAACACCACAGCCGCTAACTCCAAATCGTGAGTCGGGTAATTCTTTTTATGGTCTCGAAGCTGTCGAGACGCATATGCTATCACCTTTCCGTGCTGCATCAATACACATCCAAGACCCTTCCCAGATGCGTCACAATATACTGTAAAGCCTCCCACTCCTACCGGAAGCGTCAAGATCAGGGCTGAGATCAACCTCTTCTTCAATTCTTCAAATGATGCCTGACAGCTAGCTGACCAAACAAACTCTACGTCCTTGTGCGTCAAACGCGTTAAAGGCGCAGAGATCTTGGCAAAGTCCGCCACGAACCTTCTGTAGTAACCAGCTAATCCTAAGAAACTTTGCACTTCTGCAACCCTTCTCGGGACTGGCCAATGCTCTACGGCCTCAATCTTCTTCGGATCCACTGACACTCCTGCCCCAGAAATTACATGCCCCAGGAACGAAATGTGATCTAACCAAAATTCACACTTGTCGAGCTTCGCATAAAGTTGATGCTCCCTCAATGTCTGCAAGACAGTCCTAAGATGTTTCTCATGCTCCTCTTCACTGCTGGAATAGACAAGAATGTCATCTATGAACACCACCACAAATTTATCCAAGTACGGCAGAAAGATAGGGTTCATTAAATCCATGAATACGGCGGGGGCGTTGGTTAGTCCAAAGGGCATTACTAAAAACTCATAATGCCCATATCTAGATCTGAATGCTGTCTTCTGTATGTCTTGCTCCCGGACTCTTACTTGATAGTATCCCGACCGAAGATCGATCTTGGAAAAGATACTGGCCTTGCTTAACTGGTCAAACAGGTCATCAATCCTTGGTAGCGGGTACTTATTCTTCACTGTTACTGCATTCAGCTTGCGGTAGTCGATGCACATCCTCGTCGACCCATCCTTCTTGGGAACCAGAATCACTGGCGCAGCCCAGGGCGATTTACTGTCTCGGATGAATCCCTTAGACTTCAACTCTTCCTCATGTTGATACAACTTATCCTGTTCTGACGGTGACATTCTGTAAACTCTGTCTGCAATAGGCCTCGTTCCAGGGTTCAACTCAATGCTAAATTCTACCTCTCTGACGGGGTATCCCTGGAAGCTCATCAGGGAAGACATCGAGAAAATCTTTGACCACTCTCAGAATCTGTCCTGGCTCTGACACTGCTGCTGAGATGACGCCTCCGGCCTGATTCTTCAAGGTTCGAGTAAAGATGAACTGCTCCATCCCAGGAACGCTAAATATGACCCTGCCTCCTCTACAATCAATTGTCGCATGACTGTCTCTCAACCAGTCCATGCCAAGAACGACATCAAAATTCTCCATAGGGAATTCAATCAATGATGCGGGCAGTAAATGCCCACACACCTCCACCGGACATGAAAAGCGCACTCTGCTAACTTCTACGAGCCCATTACCGGTGAGTATATCCATCCTCTCCGGCAATGCCTCAAACTCTAATCCAATCCGTGTAGCATATTGTGCAGAGATGAATGAATGAGTAGCGCCTGAATCAAATAATGCTACAGCGGGAAATGAGGTGACGAGAATTTTACCTGCCACCACGTCACTAGACGCTAGAGCCTCTCCCAAGGTCAATGTGAGGGCCTGGCCCCGCGGAGCCCCTTGTTGCGGCCTTCCTCGACCATGCTGTTGCTGCCTCTGAGGGCCTTCGGCTTCCTGTGCCTGGCGAAACATCTGAGCCTGCGTTGGTAGACGCTGGGCTAGGGGCCTTACTGCTAATACTGGCCCTCCACTCGGGGTTGTCACCGGAGCTGGCAATGCTGGAAACTGCTGAGCTGGCCCTCCTGGTCTCTGTATCATAGGACAAGTAGAAATACGGTGGTCTGAACTACCACACCTCAAGCATAAGCCATTCGCTGACCGGCATACCTCCCTCGTGTGCTCTGCCTTCCCACAGAATGTACAGCCCTGGGGTGCTCCCTGACGCTGTTGCTGGTTTCTCGGCTGCTGATGCCGAACTGGCGTTGTATTAGTTGACACGGCCGTCCTCCGCGGCGCTCCTGCATCATAAATACGTACACCGGGTGCTGGTGCCGATGTTCGCTGCATTGCTCCTCCTCCAACCTGGGAATGAGATCTCTTCTGACCTCCTGTCCTCGATGCCAACCTCTGCTGGGTAAGCTCGTGCCTCCGAGCGGTCGTCAAAACAGCGTCAAACGTCTGGTAGTCGTGTCCTTCCACAAGCTGTAATAGTTCCAAATGAAGTCCCTGCTGGAACCTCATAGCTTTCTCTGGCTCCGTTGCCACCATTGCTGGTGCGAAACGGCACAATCTGCAGAACTCTGCTGCATACCCATCTACGATCTTGTCTGCTTGCTTGAGACTGATGAACTTCTGCTGGAGCTCATATCGAGCTACTACGCCAAAATACTTGGCCTTGAACCTGTCACTGAAGGTGGTCCAACGAACAGGGCGTCTTGTACCAACTTCTTCTGATGCCCACCAGTCGCGGGCAAGATCCTGAAGTACCAGTTTGACCTGATCAACCTTCTCATCATCTGGAACCTTGGCTGCCACAAGAATGGCTTCGATGTCTTGAATCCATGCATCCGCAGTAATGGCATCCTCTGTGCCATCAAAATACCTCGGGTTCAAGCGACGGAACCTTCCTGATGCTCCCGAGTCAACCCCGGCACTCCTCTCAAGAGCTAACTGAATCCCTTGGTTCAGCAACACGTTCTGCTCCTGCTGCCGAGTCTGTTGCTGTTGGTTAGTGACAAGAAACCCCCGGATGATCTCCAGGAGTGCTACGGCGTCTGGTACTGCCGTCGCTGCTGGTGCTGCAGGAGTTTCAATAACCTGCGGCTGCACTGCCTCTGGTTCCATTTCTGCTCGTACTTGTACTGGAGAAGATTCTCTCCCCTGTTGCTGCCCAGTCGAGCCATGCTCTTGCTGCTCTTCCTCATGGGCCTCACCCGCTACTGAGAATGAAGCACCCCTATAGAGAAGAATATAAGATTATCAAGTCCGGACGAGGAAGATTTCGAGGATGCAAGTCAGGTTAGAGATCAAGGCAAGGACAGAGAATTCGAAACAGAATTTCAAGGGGAACAAGTTTTGATTGAGACTCCTAATAATTCGCAATACCCCACAAGTCTGAAAATCAGACCTGCATGGGCCACCACTAAAACCTTGTCACGCCCCAGTACCGAAATACGGAGACGGACTAGGCCAGCTACTCCATATGAGGTGCGTAACGTCATACGGCGATCGTGGCTGTCGAGAGACTAGGGGATACATGCTACAATCAAGTCTCCTATGGCCCCACAGAGTTCTATGTCTCAATCAATCGAATCACATCAGCAAATAAATGAACATTAAAGATAAAGCAGTAAGGCGTCCCCGACGCTTTATCAAAATGATCATGAGAGACTAGCTTTATAATTTAGCTATCTCGGAGAGTCAGGAGTACAAAATTATACACAGCTGCAGTCTGTTTAATTACAATTATGTACTGACACAAAATATCAAGTAATCCGGCTAGCAGGTGCCGGTGGATAAACGCCGCAAAAGTATATGCAGGAGTGGTGGAGAAGAAACCCACTCGAGTCCCTGAACTGCCATGCTCCTAGTATGCACCATGGATGTCAGGGAGGAAGATCGTGTCCTCAGGCTCTGCTACGGGATCTGGCCAAACAAAACCAGCGGGGTCAGCCCCGAATAGCAAGTACCGCCAAAGGGGCACAAGAGTTAAGATTAAAACCCAGTTAAATAGAATGATTGATAATAGTAATACTTATGCTACTATTATAGGGTAGCGCAACATCCTCGAACCCATATGGCACCTTTACAACCAAACAAGGACAAAAGGTGCCGCATGGAGTCGGGACGTGTCGTACTCTATAACTTTCACATAAGTTAAAAAGTATAAACAATAAAATCTCCTGATTTGTGACTTCGGTCGATAGCCTATCGCAGCACAATAACCAACCCAACAATCAAACAAGAACATGGGTTAGATCATGTACCATGATAGACCATGTTCCTCAGTCATTCACAGAAGTAGCACTCCATAATCAGAATAAGTCTTCCGTTCATAACTTCGGTCCACAGCCTGTCATAGTACGATAACCAACCCAACAATCAAACAAGAACATGGGTTGGATCACGTACCATGACAGTCCGCTTCCCTCAGTTACTCACGGAAGGTAATAGGGCACAAGCAAGTCATTTTCACGGCCAATCAAGTCTACGAGTTTCTAGTGGGACGAGGTTATCCTCGCATCATGTTATGTAGAAATCCTCAGATCGTATCTTTCCAGCAAGGCTAGCCAACCCAGGGGTTCGCGTAGACAGGTATGATTGAGCACAGGTCCCTCGCAAGGTCACCTTGCTAAAACATATAATATATAGCAGGAATTATTCGGATACAGTCATCCACTCGTTGCAGATGACACAGTATCCGTGGAGACCAGCCGACGCGTCAAGACAGTATCTTAAGGCAGCTGGTGTAACACGATCTCGGGATTTTGCCCTCCCCATGCATCTAGTATATTTAGTTGCCTAATTTAACCCTAGGTGAAATCTTGGATTTTCATGCTGTGGCCTGCATGATTATCCTCCTAAAGTCGTACTTTAGTACGAGTACCCCAAAGAGGAGCCATGTCAATCAGTATGTCAACATGTTCTACCCTCCTTAGTGTAATGCATCATTGCAAATATGCCACGTGGAGTTACGAGTCATTGGTCGAGCATGAACAAGAACTGGGACATTCAGGTACATGTATCAGGTAGGAACACTTTGTTCTCCGGGGTCACATTAGTGCTCATATCATGCTCGGGACAAAAGGCGTAAGGATATAAAATGGGCATATAATATATATATATATAATAATAATAATAATAATAATAATAATAAGGTAACAAGATAGGGCACAAAAGTCCATGCGGCTCAAGAGGAGTGAGTCTATGCGGCCGGGTCAATACTGGTTCATGCGGCTGGGACTACATGCTCATGCGGCTCAAGGAGCCCCAAGGCGCATGCGGCTGGAAAGGCGGGTTCATGCGGACTAAGGGGTGTCAGCTTATGCGGCTGCGAAGGGAGCAATCGCCAGGCGGCCGTGGTTCAACAGCATATGCGGCTGCGATCAGACGAAGTCCTATGCGACTGAGCATGGGCGATACATATGCGGCTGGATGGTGGATGGGCCTTATGCGGTCCTAAAACAGTAGCGCATATGCGGCTCAATTACTTGCCGCATGAAGATTCATGCGGTCAAGTACTCAAGCAAGTCTTATGCGGCTAGGAAGGACTTTCCATGCGGCTGAGCTCGAACGAGTCTCATGCGGCTTGTAACACCCTGTTTTCAGAATTTGGGGATTTTTGAAAAATTATTATTTTTATTATTTAATAATGGTGATTAGGGCATGATATGGTTTATAGTGATTATTAGTGTAATTAGAACCATCTTCTAAGTCATGTTAAGTCATGACTTATGACTTTGTGATTTTGGTTAGTATAACTTAGTGTAAACCCTAGTTTTCCTTAACCTAGAAGTTGCTATGACCATGTGAGCTTAGTCATAGGCTTAGAACCTCGAATTAGTGATTTTTAGCCTAAAGGGTATTTTGGTAATTTTCTAGGATTTATTTGGAATTATTTGTAATTATGTGATTTTAATATTATTTAATTATTGTTAAGTGTCATGAGAGCCCCTAACCTAGTTTAGCCCTAATCTAGAGGTTAGCCACTAACCTAGAGACTTGAGGATAGATATTTTGCATTGGTTAAAGTAGGATAAATATCATGATATTTACTTTAAGGATATTTTCCTTAAAAACCTCAAAATATCTAAACCCTTTACACCAAAGTCCTTCCCTTAGCTTGTAAGCAACCCAAGGACAACCCCCCCTACCCCATGGCAGCCAAGAAACCCCCCCTTGGCAGCCCACAATTCTATAAAACCCATTGTATTAATTCATGAATAATTTACATGAATTTAATTCATAGAAAATCCCATTTTCTTCAAACACCCATAACTTGATCATTTGTGATCCAAATTGACTCTAGTCTTTTGCATTGGAACCCTACAACATCTAGGGAGCTAAGGGAAGCAAGAAATCTAGAATTTGGGAGCTTGGGCATCGTCGAGTTCGAGATCACAACACCCTCTTTTCATTGATTTTCCTTGGAATTTCACCAATAGGTAAATATGTCCAAACCTAGTCTAATTCCTGTTTTTATTTCATAAATGCATTCATATAAGGTTAACCATACTGTGGGTAAAGTTTGGTGGGATTTTGGTGTGTTTTGGTGTCCGTATCGGACACGTATCCTAGACTAGGAAATTGTGTTTGATTAAATGTCTCAATGGATTCAAATATTGTGTTTTGCAAAACTTTTTACACAAACACCTAGCCCTGGACTTGCTAACCCTAACCCCACTTGACTGAGCACGCATCGTGTCCCTTTTCGTGTCCAAATCGGACACGAACTCGAGTATTGACAGTGCACAGACACACTGTTCATCCCCTGCTCACTGACACTTCATACTCACTGTAGACACGACGTGGACACGTGAAAATTGGTGTGGACACGGGGGCAGTGTCTGCGCACACTCCCCCAAGGTTTCACGACACTTTGTGTCGTGTGGAGGACACACGGACACGTGCACTGGTCGTGCACTGACAATACACACACGCACAGACACCAACTTCGAGTGTCTCGTGTCGCACGGACACGACACAATGACACCTCGTGGTGACACGATTGTGTAGCCCAACACGTGGGCTACACGTGGACATGAGCACGAGGCCCCATGTGGCTCGTGTCGTGTCCACGAGACATGAGAACCCATGCACGACGCGGTGCAGAACACTGAGTATCAGTCAATTTTCTTCGACTGATACAGAGTTTGTGCCATGTCCTGAGGACACGTGGACACGAGACAGGCTACCTAAACCCTAGACCAACCCTAGGCGAACCTACCCACACATGCACGAGACTTCTAGACACGTGTGTCGTGTCCTAGAGTGAACTGCACGCGTGCACGACGCTGTGCACGCGTGGGTGTATCAGGAATTTACCCGAGCCATGTTTTTGAGTGTTTGGACACATAAATCCGTGTCAGGGTGTCGTGTCAGGTATGTAGGACACTAGGGTATGTTGGGGGGGTTAGTTACCAACCGTTAGTATCGAGTCTTAGCTCGATTAGGTTGTGTTATTCGAATTACCCCTCTCGAGTGCAACTGTGCACTGTCACAGTTTTGAGATTATTTCCAGGTTTTTGAAAATCGAATTTTGATTCGATTTTATTAATGATTTATGTATTAGACTAGTGTATTCTAGTGAGTATATGTGTAGTATACATGTAATTGTGAGTGTGGGTCGATTTTGGGGAGTTTTGGGTGTGTGTGTATAGTTATATATGTATATACATATGTATGTATATATGTTATATAGTGTGTGTGTGTTGGGAGCCATAGTGGTTCCAGTTTCCTGGAACCCTCCCCCCTGCCTACTGTCCAGACCCCCCCTCTCTTTCACAGTCTCTCACACTCTCTCTCATTGTCTCACTCTCTCTCTATGTTTCTATATATATAGAGTATATATATATAGAGTATATATATATATATGAGTTTATATATATGTGTATACATATATGATATATATATATGTATATTTGTGTTAGGTTACCTTAGGTCAATATATATATATATATATATATATATGTATGTGGTTGTATATATATATGTTATGCATTTTTGGGTATAGGGATAGTGTATATCTATATATGTAGATATATACATATATATATATGACTTTAGTTATAGGTTATATTTAAAACCTAGACTATGGCCTATGGCCAAGGTTATTGGCCTATGGTTGGGGTTAGCCCTAATGACCCAAAAACCATTGTTGACCATTGTTGACCATGGTTGACTAAAGTCAACTATTAGTCAAACCATGACCTAATTGACCTAATAAATGACTAGTTCAACTAGTCAGACCATGTTTGACCTAATTACCCTAACTGACTAGTCTTTGTTTGACCAATGCCTTAGTTGGTCTAAGTTTGATCTAGACTTGATCCAGATTGATCATGTTGACTAGTAATTAACTAGTTTGATTAGAGTGTTGACCAGGAGTTGACTTTAACCTAGATTAAACTTGTTTGACCTTGTTTGATCTTGTTTGACCTTATTTGGCTTAGTATGACTTCCTGTGACCTGGTTTGACTATTAGAGTTGACCAAGAGTTGACTTTTGACCAGTTTGACCTAGAATCATGTAGTATGCATTGTATACTTTATTTTTACCATTGTGGATACATTGTGACTTGTATTGCTCTGATTAGGAGCCAGACACCTCTCCTCAGGCAGTATATCCTCTTCAGACATTCAGTTATCAGGCGAGTACATTCTCTGACCGTTTCATACTTGTTCAGGCTTTACTTCTCGCTCTAGATTACTTTACTTGTTGCTGTCACGTTGGTAACACGGATTGGTACTATATGGATCTTTACATGAGATGTTATCCCCCTCGGGAGCATCGGGTACTTCATGTTATGTGTGTTTCACTATCATCATGTACTCCTATGCTTTCATTATTCATGTACACTCATGTGATCATGTACTCTCATGTTTACTGAGCTCTCATGTATACTATCATGTGCACCCTTTTATGGGCCCCATGTGATATCATGTACAATAACGTAACTTGTATAGATCCTTGTGTATTGATTGGGGTACGGGGGAGTAGAAGTGGACATGTGAATAATTCCAAAGTAGTGTAGTCATGTACAAACTCAGTAGTATAGTCATGTATAAATTCTAGCCATTCACATGCCTATCTTATGCTCTACATCACTAGTCACTTACAGTTCTCTATATACAGTAGATATTTCATTACAGCTATCTCTTTTACAGCGTATATTTCCTTTCAGCAGTTCATGTATCTTACTCTATTGCCTGTATCGTATTTCCTAACCTGATATGCACTGCGTGAGATGTATTGTGCTCGTTCCCGTCCTGATTGGACCTGTTGAAAATATTACAGAGGATGAGGATGAGGCCCTGGTGTCTACCTATTATGGAGCAGGACTAGATGATACTTATGTTGTGAACCCTCAGCAAGATCCACCTACAGCTGAGGAGGATGTTCCAGTAGTCTAGACCAGTTTAGTCTAGGCAGTCTTTCTATATTTACATTTTTGTCTCACATTCTGTGTTGTATTTTTGAGATATGGAGATGTATAGACTCTTAGACTTTTTGTATTATGAGTTGTCAGTTCTGGATATTGTGTTGTACTAGACACTTAGACTTATTCATCTATAATATGGTTCTCTTGAGTTACTATCTATCTATCTATCTGTCTGTCTTTCGTTCTTCTACCCTAGATGTGATTGAGATGTATATTGTTATGTCACCTCCGTTCGGAGATTATAAACTGTACAGGTACTTGATATTGATAGATGATTGACCTAGGACAGCGTTCTACCGCCGACACTGCGGCGTAGGCTGGGCGTTGTTACGTTCTCGTACCCTAACAGTGGGTGCGGGTCGTGACACGTTTTTAGTGGTGGCCCATGCAGGTCGAGTTTATGTAGTGATATTCGAACTAGAGTATCACTACAGCCTGCGATAGGATTAGAGGAATAGGCTTAGAGAGAGTGGATACTCAATCACTGCTAGGATACTTTGAGAGATTCCTGGGATGACCCTTGAGAATCTCATTTGAAATTACGATTTAAACTCCTTTTCCCTTGATTGAATTTGGTTTTGGAGGATTCACCGTAGAACTTTGAATCCTGGTATTAGTTGATGATTTTGAAATTTTTGTAGTTGTTGATTTTAATTTCTTAGTGTTAGATTAATATCTTTTATTTTTAGGGTACTCAATCACAATTATGAGAAAACTCTTATTTGTTTCTTGCCATCTAATCCTCTTGCTAATTGCCTTTCATTAAAATGAACTGTCCTCTCTATTTTGCACCTTGCTTAAACTCTTTCTACCAAACTATGTGACTGTAACCCAAACCTGACTTACTCGACTTTTCCTCAAATAAAGACTCATTGAGACCTTCTAACCTTGACCTTGATTGGTCGAACCCTAACTATATTCATCTAGTAGCCTATAAATCCCTAGGACTGTGTTCCTAAATTATTTACTGGACTCCTGATTTATTTTATTCCATGAGTTAAATTGATCTTCTTCAATTTTGCATCAATTTGTCACGTCTCGAACTCCCACTTTCTATTCTAGATCATTGGACGTCCTTTACCATGACTTAGATATTCAGAGTATAATACTAGCTGTTACCTCCCAACAAACTTCACATGTAAGACCTAGACTAGCCTACCTTCATGTAGGTATTCCATGTCCCACTAAAACCCATCTCCTTGTACTCTATTTTCTTGATATGATTTTCTGGTCAAGTGGCTAAACTATAACCTCTACTATGATACTAAATTTATTTTATATTTCAATTAGAAATCCACCTTGGTTCAATTCTTTCGACCTAGCATGTGATGGTGTTCTGCTTGAATCCTTAAATACTTAACCTTATACCTTATCTGATTACTTGACCCGTTGGCTAAGAAACTTGGACTATGTAATTCTTTTCATCATTACCACCCTTATATCTTGTGCTGCTAAATTAGCCTTAGTTTTGCAAGCTTATCTATTTTCGAGCTTGGTCATGACATATTTTATTGGGTGGCCACCCACTAACATATTGTCTAATCAGAACCGGTACATGATGGTCTGATCAACCTATTGCACTTTGGTTCGCTTTTTCATGTATCAATCTACGTGGATGGACACAGTTAAACTTATCCTAGAATCTTATCCACAACAGCCTTGACAATTCTCCTGGGAATTATTTATCGCCTATGAACCTCGTATTCGTATCCAGTTGAATTAAATTTAATCATGACCTGGATCTTCATCATTGGATGTTCATGCTCATACTCGATTTCATTGATTTTCCATCTTGCCCAAATCTCGATTTATCCTGAAATTGATCAACTTAGATCGTGTCAAGACAAAAATCTATTTGTGATTGTTGTGCCTAATTTTTTAATTTTCTTTTACCATTTTATGGAATGGTAACTTTTAATGATTCTCACTTACTTGTTAATGACCCATTTTCATATAGGATGGTAGACGACCCTATAGCCTTGCTGATTGTTGTTCCCTTACCTTTCCAATTAGGACACCTTAGATTGCCTGTACGCATTGATACCATAGGACAGTATTGATCTAGAAATGACTAGTGCACCTAGATGAGACCACAGACTGTTCCATTTAACCTGTCCCCCTGGTACCACTATTTCATCACGATTTTTGGTTCAATTTAGGCCATAGACCTTTCCCACTCTAACTTATGATCATCGTAGGTACATTACCGTGACTTTTAAATTGGAGCACAAGACTAGTTGTTTTCTCAAAACTGACTTCACATACATGACCTAGACATGACATACTACACCCATGACCTTAGTGTCCCACTCAGACATACCATTATGTGTTTTATTTGCTTAGTACGATTTTCCTGACCCGAGACTCCATCCTGATTTATCCCATGGAGTTACTTTTGGTTTCGATTTGAATTCAGGACACCTTATGACCTGAAACTGCCAGCCAATTCTTGGACATGACCCAGTATAGGTCTACTACCCCTATTTTGCTTGTTGACCTTGTATGTTGCCCAGGTAGTGGCTTCGTCCTTGATTGTTGGAGGTTGACCTAGAAGGAGTACGACCATCTAAATTTCGAGGACGAAATTATTTTAAGGTGGGTAGACTTGTAACACCCTGTTTTCAGAATTTGGGGATTTTTGAAAAATTATTATTTTTATTATTTAATAATGGTGATTAGGGCATGATATGGTTTATAGTGATTATTAGTGTAATTAGAACCATCTTCTAAGTCATGTTAAGTCATGACTTATGACTTTGTGATTTTGGTTAGTATAACTTAGTGTAAACCCTAGTTTTCCTTAACCTAGAAGTTGCTATGACCATGTGAGCTTAGTCATAGGCTTAGAACCTCGAATTAGTGATTTTTAGCCTAAAGGGTATTTTGGTAATTTTCTAGGATTTATTTGGAATTATTTGTAATTATGTGATTTTAATATTATTTAATTATTGTTAAGTGTCATGAGAGCCCCTAACCTAGTTTAGCCCTAATCTAGAGGTTAGCCACTAACCTAGAGACTTGAGGATAGATATTTTGCATTGGTTAAAGTAGGATAAATATCATGATATTTACTTTAAGGATATTTTCCTTAAAAACCTCAAAATATCTAAACCCTTTACACCAAAGTCCTTCCCTTAGCTTGTAAGCAACCCAAGGACAACCCCCCCTACCCCATGGCAGCCAAGAAACCCCCCCTTGGCAGCCCACAATTCTATAAAACCCATTGTATTAATTCATGAATAATTTACATGAATTTAATTCATAGAAAATCCCATTTTCTTCAAACACCCATAACTTGATCATTTGTGATCCAAATTGACTCTAGTCTTTTGCATTGGAACCCTACAACATCTAGGGAGCTAAGGGAAGCAAGAAATCTAGAATTTGGGAGCTTGGGCATCGTCGAGTTCGAGATCACAACACCCTCTTTTCATTGATTTTCCTTGGAATTTCACCAATAGGTAAATATGTCCAAACCTAGTCTAATTCCTGTTTTTATTTCATAAATGCATTCATATAAGGTTAACCATACTGTGGGTAAAGTTTGGTGGGATTTTGGTGTGTTTTGGTGTCCGTATCGGACACGTATCCTAGACTAGGAAATTGTGTTTGATTAAATGTCTCAATGGATTCAAATATTGTGTTTTGTAAAACTTTTTACACAAACACCTAGCCCTGGACTTGCTAACCCTAACCCCACTTGACTGAGCACGCATCGTGTCCCTTTTCGTGTCCAAATCGGACACGAACTCGAGTATTGACAGTGCACAGACACACTGTTCATCCCCTGCTCACTGACACTTCATACTCACTGTAGACACGACGTGGACACGTGAAAATTGGTGTGGACACGGGGGCAGTGTCTGCGCACACTCCCCCAAGGTTTCACGATACTTTGTGTCGTGTGGAGGACACACGGACACGTGCACTGGTCGTGCACTGACAATACACACACGCACAGACACCAACTTCGAGTGTCTCGTGTCGCACGGACACGACACAATGACACCTCGTGGTGACACGATTGTGTAGCCCAACACGTGGGCTACACGTGGACATGAGCACGAGGCCCCATGTGGCTCGTGTCGTGTCCACGAGACACGAGAACCCATGCACGACGCGGTGCAGAACACTGAGTATCAGTCAATTTTCTTCGACTGATACAGAGTTTGTGCCGTGTCCTGAGGACACGTGGACACGAGACAGGCTACCTAAACCCTAGACCAACCCTAGGCGAACCTACCCACACGTGCACGAGACTTCTAGACACGTGTGTCGTGTCCTAGAGTGAACTGCACGCGTGCACGACGCTGTGCACGCGTGGGTGTATCAGGAATTTACCCGAGCCATGTTTTTGAGTGTTTGGACACATAAATCCGTGTCAGGGTGTCGTGTCAGGTATGTAGGACACTAGGGTATGTTGGGGGGGTTAGTTACCAACCGTTAGTATCGAGTCTTAGCTCGATTAGGTTGTGTTATTCGAATTACCCCTCTCGAGTGCAACTGTGCACTGTCACAGTTTTGAGATTATTTCCAGGTTTTTGAAAATCGAATTTTGATTCGATTTTATTAATGATTTATGTATTAGACTAGTGTATTCTAGTGAGTATATGTGTAGTATACATGTAATTGTGAGTGTGGGTCGATTTTGGGGAGTTTTGGGTGTGTGTGTATAGTTATATATGTATATACATATGTATGTATATATGTTATATAGTGTGTGTGTGTTGGGAGCCATAGTGGTTCCAGTTTCCTGGAACCCTCCCCCCTGCCTACTGTCCAGACCCCCCCTCTCTTTCACAGTCTCTCACACTCTCTCTCATTGTCTCACTCTCTCTCTATGTTTCTATATATATAGAGTATATATATATAGAGTATATATATATATGAGTTTATATATATGTGTATACATATATGATATATATATGTATATTTGTGTTAGGTTACCTTAGGTCAATATATATATATATATGTATGTGGTTGTATATATATATGTTATGCATTTTTGGGTATAGGGATAGTGTATATCTATATATGTAGATATATACATATATATATATGACTTTAGTTATAGGTTATATTTAAAACCTAGACTATGGCCTATGGCCAAGGTTATTGGCCTATGGTTGGGGTTAGCCCTAATGACCCAAAAACCATTGTTGACCATTGTTGACCATGGTTGACTAAAGTCAACTATTAGTCAAACCATGACCTAATTGACCTAATAAATGACTAGTTCAACTAGTCAGACCATGTTTGACCTAATTACCCTAACTGACTAGTCTTTGTTTGACCAATGCCTTAGTTGGTCTAAGTTTGATCTAGACTTGATCCAGATTGATCATGTTGACTAGTAATTAACTAGTTTGATTAGAGTGTTGACCAGGAGTTGACTTTAACCTAGATTAAACTTGTTTGACCTTGTTTGATCTTGTTTGACCTTATTTGGCTTAGTATGACTTCCTGTGACCTGGTTTGACTATTAGAGTTGACCAAGAGTTGACTTTTGACCAGTTTGACCTAGAATCATGTAGTATGCATTGTATACTTTATTTTTACCATTGTGGATACATTGTGACTTGTATTGCTCTGATTAGGAGCCAGACACCTCTCCTCAGGCAGTATATCCTCTTCAGACATTCAGTTATCAGGCGAGTACATTCTCTGACCGTTTCATACTTGTTCAGGCTTTACTTCTCGCTCTAGATTACTTTACTTGTTGCTGTCACGTTGGTAACACGGATTGGTACTATATGGATCTTTACATGAGATGTTATCCCCCTCGGGAGCATCGGGTACTTCATGTTATGTGTGTTTCACTATCATCATGTACTCCTATGCTTTCATTATTCATGTACACTCATGTGATCATGTACTCTCATGTTTACTGAGCTCTCATGTATACTATCATGTGCACCCTTTTATGGGCCCCATGTGATATCATGTACAATAACGTAACTTGTATAGATCCTTGTGTATTGATTGGGGTACGGGGGAGTAGAAGTGGACATGTGAATAATTCCAAAGTAGTGTAGTCATGTACAAACTCAGTAGTATAGTCATGTATAAATTCTAGCCATTCACATGCCTATCTTATGCTCTACATCACTAGTCACTTACAGTTCTCTATATACAGTAGATATTTCATTACAGCTATCTCTTTTACAGCGTATATTTCCTTTCAGCAGTTCATGTATCTTACTCTATTGCCTGTATCGTATTTCCTAACCTGATATGCACTGCGTGAGATGTATTGTGCTCGTTCCCGTCCTGATTGGACCTGTTGAAAATATTACAGAGGATGAGGATGAGGCCCTGGTGTCTACCTATTATGGAGCAGGACTAGATGATACTTATGTTGTGAACCCTCAGCAGGATCCACCTACAGCTGAGGAGGATGTTCCAGTAGTCTAGACCAGTTTAGTCTAGGCAGTCTTTCTATATTTACATTTTTGTCTCACATTCTGTGTTGTATTTTTGAGATGTGGAGATGTATAGACTCTTAGACTTTTTGTATTATGAGTTGTCAGTTCTGGATATTGTGTTGTACTAGACACTTAGACTTATTCATCTATAATACGGTTCTCTTGAGTTACTATCTATCTATCTATCTGTCTGTCTTTCGTTCTTCTACCCTAGATGTGATTGAGATGTATATTGTTATGTCACCTCCGTTCGGAGATTATAAACTGTACAGGTACTTGATATTGATAGATGATTGACCTAGGACAGCGTTCTACCGCCGACACTGCGGCGTAGGCTGGGCGTTGTTACGTTCTCGTACCCTAACAGTGGGTGCGGGTCGTGACACGGCTGGAAAGGCCATGCGGCCAGAGACTTGCCGCATGAAGATTCATGCGGTCAAGTACTGCTCTTCTTCTCCACTGGTCCGAGAAGAGGAGCCAAGCAACCATGGCTTCCAAGCTACACAAAACCTTCATCCGGAGCCCAAATCGGAACTTCCTTAGGTCAAAATGGGATAGAACGAGATCTTCTACAACATGGAACCATCAAAACTAGGGAATGACAAGATTAAGTAGATCAAAACCCAAGAAATCCGAAAATAAAGTAAACCTAGATCTACAAAAATTAAAGCTTCAAAATGGAAACTTCCAAGTTCTAAACTAGTATAGGTTGAGGAGAAGAACATGTTTTGGCAAATAGTTTTGTAAGAAATCATTGACAAAATTATGGATCCATCTCTTGAGCAAGTTGGTACTTGCCTTGGTTGATGGAGAAAATATTTGGTTGGTGGAGGAAATAAATGAGAGGAAGTAAATGAGAGGAGAGAGAATGAGATGAGTTATATATATAGATCTTGGACCCATGGGTTCATGATGAACCATTGGTGAACCAAGAATAGGTTACCCAAATGAGCCAAAACTGTAGGCCCAAATGCAGAAAATAAATTAGAAAATAATATTTTGTCGAATATTTTGGGAAATGCATGAAAAAATACAGCATAATAAATATAGTAAAAATACAAGGTAAATACAATTTATCGGTTTACGTATTAAAATACGTATTCCAGGATCGGGGAGTGACATAAGGTAAGAGGTAAAAAGTTATTCAGGATTTCTAGATAACATTGTGTGTAATAATTGACATCAATATACTGCAAAGGAGATCGAAGCTACTTTATTGATATTTACATCATCATTTACAAAAGTGTTTTTAACCTTAGCCGATGGCTGGATAAGATTAATAATAAGATGAGGAGAAGAAAAAGGTTTGTTACGATGAAGGTCGATAACAGGAGGCTTAGAAGAGATGAGCTCCCTATGCTCTATCTTTTCAGCAGGAGGATGCTTGGTAGAAGGGAGAGATTGATGGTCAATGTGAGAAGACGATAGACGAGAAGTGTGTCCCTTGACTGGAATCACTATAATATCGTCCGGACTCCCTTTTCGGTCTTCTTCGGTGTCCATAGCCAGTACAACTTTTATGAACTCTTCTTTATACATCCCGGAGTCTATATAATATGCCTCGATGCCTTGGAAGGGATTAAGATCAGCCACATCCTTCCGTACTTCTCCGTTGTCATCAACATATTTGAAGCATTGATGGAGAGTAGATGGCACGATGTTATGTTCATGCAACCACGGTCTTCCTAACAATATACTGTAGGAGACATGATTGTCAATCACATAGAATGTGACCTTCATACGAAGATTGCCAATTTGGACTTTGAGGCAAATCTTTCCCAGCGGTTCACTTCTTCCAGAATTGAACCCCAGAATAGTCGTAATCGTTGTTGAGAGAATATGGACTGGGATCTTCAGTGCATCCAATAGAATCTTCGACATAATATTGAGTACAGATCCCGGATCGACTAGAATACGATCGACCTTTATTGTATCAACATACCCCGTATAGTAGAGAGGTCGGTCATGTCGATTGTCCTCCAGAAGCATATCATCCTGAGTAAAGGTGATATCGGGAATCAGTTATATTCACACTATGACAGTATGAATACGCCACTGATTCCTTGTCTGGTTTCTTGAGATAGGTCGGACAAGCGTCAGCTTACATTAAAGCCTCACTTAATGTTTTTCGAGTTTCCTTTGGTAGTATAATAGAATGTCACTAATAAGATTATCTAGGGATCCCTAACCCATCAAGTCGACCAAAGCCTTCGACAAGAAGACAGTAGGACGATGGTATAGGCACAAAATATCGAAAATGACTTAGATTCTTAAGATCCTTGAATTATTTATGTTTTCTTTCACCATTATCTCGCTTACATATATTTTTGGACTAGCTTGACTAGTGTTGCTATTATAGCCTACTTTTGTGAGCTTGGTTTCTTTATCGAGCTTGATTAAGGACAGTATTTTATTGGAGGCCTCCACTAACATATTGTCTAATCAGAACCGGTGCATGATGGTCTGATCAACCTAAGTGCACTTGGTTCGCTCTTCTTAATCTACGTGGATTGAGATATGGTTAAATATACTTGCCCTCTAGGATCTCATCCGCGACTGCCTTGACAATTCTCCTTTGAATTATTCAGTCGTCTTTGAACCACGTGTTCGTATTCAATAACACATTCTCGAACTCTTTATCGCTTTTTGTCTTTCACTCATTTTAGAAAGACAAAACCCTCTCTACTTAATAGATAGGAACGAAGTATTCTCCTGGTTGTATAAGCGAGCATAGCTAGACCATCGACCAAGACATGTGACTGTTACCTTACCTTGAGTTACTCGACCTTCTCTCAAATCTAGATCTTTTATCGTGACCATCTAATCGTTTGAAACTTGAAAAGGATAAGAATTGTTCCTTGATCGTATACCCACCAAAGAGACTATCTTCTCTCTAGAACCCGTGTCTCTAATTTCCTTTATCTTTATCTACTTGATTTTTAATTTGAGTTTTATCTTGATTACTTAACCCTTATTCTTTTATTTTTCGTGCGTCAACTAATAGCTCTCATTCATTGCCCAAACCTTACCACGATCTTTAAACCTAACCATAAGGAATTCTTTCCCTCCCAATTTAATTATTTCACTTATTAGAGATTTTATTTAAACTCCTCCATGATTCATGCAACCCTTGTTTCTTATATAATTTCCTTGTAGAAAGATAAAAATTTTGATCATGACACCCTTCTGTTATACGGGGCTGGATTAGAAGACCCCATAGAGAAAGTTATTGGTAGAATTAGAAAAGATGATGGTAAGTTGAAATACATGGTATTTAGTTACTAAGTTACAAGGATAATCAATTGTGACATTAGAATTTTTGTTCTTGATGCTTGAAGGGACTAAATCTTGAAGTTTATAAGAGTTGATTTTCACTTCCACCATTTAAAGATATTGGATTTCAATTTCAAGGAAGTTAAAAAAAATTGCTTGAGGTAAACCAAAGTTATAGATATGTTGGAAAAGAAAGAAGATTAGAGATTACTAAATTCAAAAGTTTTTTTTTATTTAAGTTTTTTTTATTTACGAGATATAGGATTTAAGACATATTTGTAAGGAATCAAAATCTTTGGAATTGAAATATTGTTTTGACGGTCGATATCTACATAAGTATACTTCGAAGAATTTTAACAGTTTATGAGATTTATTTTTTGAGAATAGTTATCAAATCAAATAAAGGAAAAGGGTTTCAAAATTTTTTTATGGAATATGAATATTCGAGGGGATTCAAATTTCGAAAATGAAATAAAGAAGAAAAGAAAAAGTGTTTTAAGGAAGTTCAAGTTTTATGGAATATGAATCTTGAGACAATATTTAACATGGAGTTGGTAATCTTAGGATGACATAAAGAAGGATATTAACAATCTTTGAGATTTTATCAACTCTAGGATTGATGGTAGTATGATCGAATTTAGGTACTAATGGGGTTGTCATGCACAAAATTATTTTAAAACTACGTCCGCTGATTTTATTTTTCTCGAACTAGTAATCTAAGTTATTGTTTCATTAATTTCTTATTCAAACTCCCTGCTCAATAATTTAGTCGTGACTTCTTATCATCGAGCTCTTTCTATCTTCTCAACTCTACCTACCATAGTTATTTCTAAATTTTGAGGTCGAAATTCTTGTAAGTTGGGTAGGATGTAAACCCCCTAAGTTTTACTATAATTTTTTTAAATTTTTTTGGTATTTAAAATTTTGGTATTTGTACGTCAAGAGAAGACGTAAATTATGAAGTATTAGTTTATTTGTGTACAAATTTTTTTTTTATAAATATAGAAATAGATATCATGATCAAAATAGTATAAGTAAATATATATATGCATCTCCTTGATTCGCCAAACATTAAATTATTTTTAAAAGACTATTTTATTTTACCATATGTGTATAATTAGTAACTTAGTAAATAATGCTCTATGTAGATATTCTATTTTGCATACTAGTACATGAAATCTAATTCATGTATATATTTTAATTTTTAAAATTTTAAAATTATTTATTATATCATTTTTAAAATTTATAAAAAGAATAGTTTAAACTAGTTTATTACGAATAAATCAAAATTTGATTTTATGGAATAAACTTATTATAGTTTTTGAATTAAAGGTAAGATTATTTAGTTTTATAGAGATATTATTAAATTGAATTTTTAAGTTGCTTAAATTAAGAGGGTGACTTATCCATTGGAATTTAAACTAGTATTAGTCCTTATCCTTCTAGGAGCCCGACCTCCTATATAAGGAGAGGCTCCATTCCATGAAAAATTTCACAAGCCAAATTTCTACTACCATTGTACATCGTGTCCGTGCCCTCCCATCCATTATTTTTCCTCCAATACAAATACATATTTTTTATGTCCGACAATCCCGGACACAACCATCCTCCGTACCCTGACTTCCCTGCCACCAACGCCATAACCGCCCCCAATTTCCCACAGTTCCTTATGTCCACCCACGCCATCACCGCAGACATACACCTGCGGCTGCTCCCAGCAACCACCGCTACTCCTATGCACACCGACCAACCACCACATTCACCATCACCAACTCGACTCTTCGGAGAACCCAGTACCACCCCAAACAAACCATCGCGGCCAGCCTCATCACCATCATCGTCATCATCACAACTACCACAATCACCTGGCCTCCACCAAACCGCCTCGGCACCTGGCCAACTGCCAAATCCACAGTACACGCACACACCACCACCGACAGTAATAACCCATCATCATCGTCTCCATCATTAACAGCCTATCACCACCACCACCAACATCGTTCCAGCACCACACCTCTTTGGTCGACCATCCCCGGGTCGTCACCACGAAACACAAAGCCCCACGACTACCACCACCGACACACTCCTCCTCCTTCTCGACCAACATCCCCAAACTCCCCGACCAACTTCCTCCGCAACCCAGAAATCCACCACCACCACGGAAAGAAGAAAGAGGTTTCCCTTACCTGTCCTCCGCCACTGACTTTCCAGAGCGCCGCCTCGCACCGGTGAGCGCCGCCGCAGTACTCTCCTCCGGCCAGCGCCCAAGATTCCGGAGCAGTACCTCTCGCCTACATGTCGCACCGGCGTGTGCGCCTCCACCGACCGAGTCACCGGAGAGCGCCTCGCTCTCACGGTCGCGATCCACCACGTGGACGACCATCCACGCTGTACCATCGCGGCAAGTCTCGGCCTCCCCCAGCTGACAGATCCACCGCGCTCGGAGGCAGCTTCACCATGCCGCCGGCCCATCTGGGCCAGCACCGCTCTAGGTCGCATTAGGCAGCCAGCGGTAACCCCATTCTTCTCCCTTTACTCTCTTTTTTCCTTTCTTCCCGTCTCTTTCTTCGTCATTTGAAAAAAAAGGGGAACAGTCGACTTGAATCCACAACAGTCATCATTACAAGAGAACATACAATTCTCGACTGTGTGTTCTGTTTATTTATTTACTTCTATTATTATTTTTATATATAACCAATAGTAAATATCAAATCAAACTTATGAGTACAATATTTTCTTAATGCTACTCACATTATTATTATTATTATTATTATTATTATTATTATTATTATTATTATTATTATTATTATTATTATTTTATTCTAATTATAGTATATTGATTAAAGTAAATTATCTATATTATTAGTATTTATACTTGTTACAAGAATTATTATTATTATTATTATTATTGTAAGAATAAATAAACAATAAATAAATATTTTCAATATTTGGGTTTGAAGCCCTAATTGCATTTGCTATATTATTTTGTGGCATTTTAAAAGTATAGCTTTACTAAAATCATTCTTTGTAACAACACTTGGTTTTGTTTTCTAAATATACAAACAATTATCAAATATATTTTAACTAATAAAGATATAGTTTATCCTACCTAAAAATATAATTTGACAAACTTAGTATATTTTGCCTTAAAATGAGTTGTATATATAACTACCTATATATTTTGAATAATAAAAGATATATTTCAAGCATTATAAGTATTTCTAAACATGGTATATTTATTTATTTATTCTTTCTAGATTCCTACGATCACCATCCTATCCATGACTAATCCCACTATTCTTATTCCTTCGCCAATTCTGTACTACATGTCCACCCTAACTAATTCGACTGCCTTTGACCCCATTGAATTGTCCGTGCCATCGTCAGAGGCCGTTTTGTGTAGTCGTATCACTGAAGTCATACGCTGTGCCACCTTGATTATCGTACCACCTCAAGCGTCAACCAGGCAAGATACCTTACCTTATTTACTGTTTATAATTAGTTGCATCTTTCTTTATTTACTGCATATTTATTTCTTATTTATTTTCAGTTGGATCCATGACTTGCTTAGTTTACTTTATTTTGCTTTCAATTAATTTTCTTGCTTGTCTTTTAATATGCATATGGACCTAGTCTTAGCAGACTACCTTTTGTCAATGACCCTTGGAAAGGTAAAAACAGTTAGATGTATGGGCTACCCAATTCCAAAAGCCATAGTAACTGCGTACTATAGTAGTTATGTCGCGACGGTCACTAGCCTCGAGTTATGTGAACTGACGGGTCACGTTGGCCGCTAGCCTCGAGTTATGCCGGCTGATAGTATTGGTACTTGACGTGTGCGTGTGTCGTGAATTATGAGTTAGTCTTGGGCGAGTCAGCCTTCACCTACCCATTCATCAAGATGGCTTCTAAATTGCATATTAGAATGGTTAGGTGACTTTAGTTAATGTCATGTCACACTTCGTTCTATTCATGGCATGGGGTAATTTCACATCGCAAAATAGTGCGCTACCCCTTGCCCTTGTTTGATTGTAGGGGTAGTCTACTGATTCGATGATGGGACATTGGGCTGTGTTATGGTTGGGACACTTTACTTTTACTTTGTGACTTTATGGCATATTTTATATTCAATTTATATGGCTTGTACTTCATGTATTTTGTTATGTCCCTCTGAGGACCTGGTGATCTCTCCAGGTATGTGTTCTTATCTTTCGCAGGTATTCTCGCCGAGATCGTGATCTTCTCCACTCTTTCGAAGATGACGTGTCTTGGATCTTTTTTGCTACCTTCGCTAAAACATTTCAAATGTCATGTACTTCTTTTCTTTAAATTGGTTGGTAGCGGATGTGTCTCCGTCTAACATCTTGTATAAAGAAAATTTTTTGTTGATTATATGATATCATTTATTCTCTTATATTTTTGTGGATGAGATTAGTTGTCATGGTTACTACATTTTACAGCTTACGTATATTTATTATACGGCTGGCATGTCTACGTTCCTAGTCCTAAGTATCTTGGGACTGGGGCATTACAAGCTAATCTGAGAATACATTGATGTATTTGCTTGGAGCTACGAAGACATGCCAGATTTAGACCCGCAAGTCACGATACACCGACTCAACATCCTGCCCGATACTAAACCTGTCAAACAACAAAAGTGCCGCTTCCGTCCAACATCATGGATGCTTTCGAGAAAGGAGTTGACAAACTCATAGAGAGTAGCTTCATTCGCGAAGAGCAACATCTAGATTGGGTGGCCAACATTGTCCCAGTCACTAAAAAGAATAGAAAATTTTGAGTCTGTATAGACTTCAGCGATCTCAACTCGGCCTGCCCAAAAGACAAGTTTCTCCTCCCGATCACTGACGTAATGATCGATAATACTTGTGGCTTCGAGCGTATGTCCTTCATAGACAGGTTCTCAGGCTACAACCGGATCAAGATGTTCCCTGAAGACGAAAATCATACTTTATTCTGAACTATAAAAGGGATCTATTGTTATACAATGATGCCCTTCGGTTTAATAAATACGGGAGCAACATACCAGCGGGCTATGAGTACCATATTCCGTAAACACCTCCGAAAAATGGTCGAATGTTATGTTGATGAAATTGTCGTTAAAAACAGGAGGAAATCTAGCCATTTGGACGACTTGAGGGCGGTGTTCGACTTGATGCGAACATACCGACTAAAGATGAACCCTACTAAGTCTTTCTTGGGAGTTTCCAGTGGTAAGTTCTTGGGCTTCATCGTCACGGCCAAGGGTATTCATATTGACCCTGAAAAGACTAAGGCGATCTTGGACATGGCTCGCACAAAAAATCATCGTAAGCTTGGAGGCCTATAAGGACACTTGGCCTATATCAGAAGGTTCATTGCAAATCTCTCTGGACAGTGCCAATCCTTTACCAAAGTGATGAAGAAAGGGATTTCGTATGTCTGGACCGAATAATGCCAGCGCACTTTCGACGACATCAAGAAATACCTCATTAGTCTCCTAGTACTTGTAGCACCGGTTGTGGGGAGACCCTTTCTGCTATATGTCCGAGCTATGGACCATTCTCTTGGTGCTTTACTAGCTCAGAGTAGCAATGAAGGCCACGAACAAGCAATCTACTATCTGAGTAGAACCATGATTGGTGCCGAGCATCGCTATAATCCTGTCGAAAAGGAGTGTCTCACTCTAGTCTTCGCTATTAAAAAGACATGCCATTAGTGGCTGGACAAATAATTTATGTCATCTCCTGAGTGAACCCCCACAGAGTCCTCATGACCAAGCCAGGGGCACTCAATTCATGGCTAGCTACATAGGCAATCCTCTAGACGCCTTATGACATGGTCTTTGTCCCACAAAAGGCAACTAAAGGACAAGAATGGCCGATTTCTTGGCAGCAAATCCTATACTAGAGATGTCGAAACTCTATAAAGATAACCCGGATGAAGTCCTGGAGTATAATGTAGTCTCAGACAATCTTGTTTGGCGTATGTTCTTCAACGGTGCTTCAAGAACAAGTCCCAAAGGTGAGATCATCGTTGGGGTCGGAGTCATTCTCGTCACTCCCGATGGCTTAGTTATTCAACGTGCCTGTTCTCTCATGGAGTCATGCACCAATGATGTTGCTGAGTACAACGCTCTCATCATCGGGCTCCAGCTCGCTAAATAGTTGGGGTCGACTACATCAAGGCCTACGGCAACTCGAAGCTGATTATCAACCAAGTTCGAGGGCAATATGAGGTTCAACACGAAGATCTGATTCCTAACCACCAGGCAGCAATCGATATCATTTCTACCTTCACAGGGTTCTTTATAGAACATGTACGTCAATTACCAAACTTGGAGGCTGATGCAATAGCTGGTCTCGTCGCTTCTCTCGCAGCTCCTGTCAAAACTCAGTACTCTGTCATAGTGACGGGTCAAGAGCTAGTCTGCCGAAAGAAAGACCTATACGCGTACCTAAGCTACACTGTACAGGTGGACAGTAATGTGGATATTTAGGACTAGCGATTCCCATTCATAGACTACGTAGTCTACGAAATCCTACCTGAAGACCCGAAGGAAGCTACTTCTGTCAAGGGATGCTCGCTCCAGTTCTTCTACGACACAGCTACCAAAATGATGTATCGTCGTTCATACGATGGACTTCTCCTACAATGTCTATCCAAGACAGAAGCACAGGAAGCACTTCGAGAGACACATAATGGCACCCGCGGAGCCTATCAACCTGGTCCCAAGTTGTAAGCCCGATTGCGTCGTATAGGCTATTATTGGCCCACTATGATGGCAGATACCATAGATTATGTAAAGAAGTGTCGGGTATGTCAGTTGCATGCTGACTTCATCCACCAATCTTCAGAGTTTCTAAACCCCACTGCAACCACCTGGCCATTTGAAGCATGAGGAATGAACATTATTGGACAGATCAGCCCTCCATCCTCCAAAGAGCACCGGTTCATCATCGCCATCACTGACTATTTTTCTAAGTGGACGAAAGCAGTGCCTCTAGTAGAGGTGAAAACCTCGAACATGATCAGCTTTGTCAAGCATAACGTCATTTATCGTTTCGAAGTTCCTCGAAGGATTATCCACAACAATGGCCCTCAGTTTGTGAGCCATGTATTCCATCAGTTCTGTGATAATAACCGGATACAGAATATAGCATGGCCTATAATCCTGCAGCAAATGGATTGGCCGAAGAGTTTAACAAGACGATCGTCAAATTGCTCAAAAAAATCGTGTCTTCCAAAAAGTGCGACTGGAATGAGAAACTCGACGAGTGTCTATGGGCTTACCGTACGACCGTTCGGACACCTACTTGCAACATGCCATTCTTCCGTATCAACGGGAATGAGGCGGTACTTCCCCTAAAAATCTAGATTCCATCTCTACGAGTAGCCGTCACCAACCAGCTGACAGTCGAAGACAATTAATGCCGTCGGCTACAGGAGTTGGAAGCTTTAGACGAAAGATGCCTACTAGCTCAACAACGTATCAAACTCTATCATGTTCGGATTTTCGGAGCCTTCAACAAAAAGGTTCGGGAAAGAACATTCCAAGTAGGTGACCACTACCAGAATCTGTCGAATTAGCGACGTTCCTAAACGTCGCTAAACCCAGTAAAAACGTCGCTAATCGAAAAAATGTTTCTAGCGACGTTTCTAACGACCTTATATAAACGACGAAAAAAAGCGTGTCGCTAATCGAAAAAATGTCGCAAAACGTCGCTATGGCGACGTTAATTAGCGACGTTAGGTTAGCGACGTTATTTGCGACGTTTGTGTGTGGTCGCTAATTAGCGACACTTTAGCGACATTTTGGTGACGATGTGGTGACATCAGATTCGGTGCCACATCAGCAATTTGGCGACATCATTCGCAACGTTTCTTTGATACGTCAGTAACTTAGCGACATCTGTAGCGACGTTAAGAGACGTCGCTACAGTGTAGCGACGTCTATTAATGTCGCTAAAAATGTCGCTAAGTTAAAAAAATATAAAAAAATACAGAATCCAGAATACAAATGGAGCTTGAGCCAAAATACAGAATCCAAAATACAAAATAAAGAATCCAATCCCTGGGTTCGCCGACCCCCTCGGTGGAACACTCAACACCGGCACGCACAATACAATCCAGAATAGACAAAATATAAAGAAAAAGTAATATCCTAAATGAATAGTATAAGGTACAAATACAAAAAAAAAGTCCAATATCCTCAAATACGTACAAAGTAAAAATATAAAGTCCTCAGTTCGAAAATACAAAAACAAAACTACTGATCGCCTTGAGCTGAAGCTGGAGGAGGAGCGCCACCAGATGACTGTCGTCGCAATGCCAGGATCGTATGATACTCCTTCGGTGACAACAGGTTGACGAGCATGTCCTTTCGTGCATCGCCGGATGTAGATGATGCTCCCGGAATACCAGCAGACGGTCGCTCCGTAGCCATCTTGCAGAACTGCTGCATCTGCTCGACCAACCGCTGCGTAGTCTCCTAGTAGCGCGGGTTATCTATCGCAGCGCCTCAGTCGTCTTCTCAAGTCTCTCAAAATGTGAGATGAGCGCAGAATCATCCATATGCGGCTGCGGATGCGACTGCGATGCCACCATCTTCTGCAGTATCTCGTCACGTAGAGCTGCGATCTGCGCATCGATACTCTGCTGGTGGAGGAGCGACTCCTTAGTCTGTACGGGGTCGGGCATACTAGTTGCGGTCGTAGAGGCCTGTGACGCAATGAAGGAACCATAGGAGCCTGTACCATAGTACGTATTCCTGTGCATGCCACCAACGGCCCTCATCCACAGCTCATCATTTGACTGAGCTACGGAGGCCGGGGGCTGCTGGGAAGTGCTAGCACCAGCTTCCTCTGACCGTGTCGGCCCGGCCTCCCTAAGCCTCAAAACTCGGTCTAGAAATAACATCTATATGAATTCTCTACGTAACTAAAAATTAATATTAATAAACTAGCATTAAGTAAAACTTCAAAAACTCGGCCTAAAAATAACATCTATATGAATTCTCTTCGTAACTAAAAATTAATATTAATGAACTAGCATTAAGTAAAACTTACGTAGGTGTCCTGGGCCTTGTCTTCAACGAACCGCTCCTCCTTCGTGTGTGTGGCGAGGAACAAGGTCACCATATTCGGGTCCTCTCCCGATTCAACTAGTTACAGAATTATTATATGATTTTTTAGTTAAGTTGAAAGAAATATATTACTATAAAGTATTAGTGAGATATGTACCATATGAGTGAAAAAATCCATGATGGACCGTGACCCACCACACCACTGCGACCCCGCCTGTCGTGCTCTTTTAGACTTTGCAAACTTCTCCTTGTAGGTTCCCTCCTCGAATCTCCTCTTCATTGCCGCCCAATCGACGGAAGAGATCCAACCCTGAATAGGCTCTCCCCGGTACTCGCGATCCTTTTGGTCGAGTATCGCATCCCTAATGAGCTTGCTGGCGATGCTGGAAAAAATAGACTCGACAGCAACGGCACGGTGGGGAGGGAAGAAGTAAGTCCGCTGAAAAAATCATAGTAGTACGTATGACATAGTAAATGTTAAAAGGAAATAAACTTTTACGTACCGAGAAGTGCTCAAACTAAAAGGCCTTCTTGTCGGCCGGGACATCCCTCCAGTTGATCCAGGTCCCCCCGTAGTTCTGCCACAGGAATATACCCAGCGACCGGTGTACGAAGGAGGGATAATACCTATAAAATGGAAATTAAAATTTATTAAACAAGTTTATAATAAATTTAAACAAATTAAATGTAACAATTTTACTTACCGCTTGGTTCGAGTACAGGCCCAAATCTCCAACCTCATATCCTCCTCCGTGCGACACGGAGGATCTGTCTCAAATGGGAGCTGCAGCCTGACCCTGCCCCTACCCCTGCCCCTGTCCACAGCCTGCCCCTCGGCCTCGGCCACGCCCTCGCCCTCACCCTCGACGTGGGCCTCGGCCTCGGCCTGCTCCTCATTTGTGGGGTCCGCCTCTGGAATACTCGACGGTACTGGCTGCGTAGAAGAAGAAGGCCCTAGCCTGGAACTTCTAGAGCCGGGTATGGAGCCACTACCGGCGACTAGACCGCTAGTATATACTGGAGAGCGGAAGGATGAGGAGGAGTCGGTAGGAGGAGTGGTAGATGGAGACTGTCGACCTCGTCGACTCCCACCAGCACCGGAACCAAAGGATCTACGTTGAGCCATATCTGAAAAATACAGAAGTAAACCATACTACATCTGGAAAAAAAAAAGTAAACCATAATACATCTGGAAAAAAAAATAAAAGTAAACCATATTGCATCTGAAAATTAAACATATTCAATCCTCTTCTAAAAATTCATCTTGTTCCTCTTCATTTTCCTCTTTTTCTTCCTCTTCCTCTTCACTTCTATCAACTTCCTCTTTCTTTTCTGATACTTCTACCTCTTCCAATTGATGAACCATGTCATGAGGAACTTCCGTTGAGTCCACATCGACAATATTTGTAATAAGAGGTAGTTCGTCTTCCTGATAAGCTATCTCGTCGACATCGAAGGTATTCTGAGCTTTAGTCTTACAGACTACCCACCAATCTGATCTTCCGGCTCCTCGCTTTGGATATATAGCTGGTAAAGTAAACTAGCTGAGCCTGGCTTGCTAGAATAAACGGCTCATAAGCTTGATATCGACGGTGATAATTTATGTCAACAAGACCATGTTTGTCAACTCTCCAACCTCGACCTTGGATCGGATCGAACCAGTCACATCTGAACAAGACGATCTTACATGGTTCTATAGAATAATTGTATGTCAGTTCTACAATCTCCCGTAAGATGCCAAAGAAGTTATTGCCTGGGTCGACGTCTTTGTACTTTGAAGATTTTATGCACAAACAGCTATTCTTCGTAGAATCCAAATCCAAGAAGTCGTCTCTTATTCGAGCATTTGTTGACTTGAACCTGAAGCCATTTACGTAGTAACTTGGCCAGGTCTTCACTTGATAAATTGGTCCCTTGGCTAGAGTTTTAATATACTCATTCTCAAGGATTGCCTCCGGACGATCAACCTAAATACCAAATAAACGATGCTAACTTAATTATTTTGTACAAGTATATACATACAGAAAAAGTAAATTGTGAAGATATCTGTACATATGTTCTCAACCTAAAAGGAAAATAAAGTCTCATTTGCTGTTCTACTTCTTCCTCGGTTGCTTACGGATTGTTGGACATTACCTCATCCTTAAACATGCTGAAAAGCAACGAAGCATAGGTATATTAGTTATATTGAGAAGCAACGAAGCACACGAAATAATTTTACTTATCCCTCTAGCTTGTCCACTTCTTCCTCGTCGCAGTTGAGCAATACAGATAACATTGCAGCGCTAACCTCGTCGTCATTTAGATATCTTTTTTTATTTTACCAGATAGTTTTCCGTAGGTAGTAAATACTTCCAGCTTTGCCTCATTACCAACTTTATAGCCGTCGTCATTTCTGGGAGTTATTATTCTGTTTGTAGCAATATGAGGCTGAAAATACATGGAACATAAGTTTAAAATCTCATCAAGGACATATGCTTCACAAATAGAACCCTCCACCCGTGCCTTACTTTTTACCTTCCTCTTGAGGTGGTTCAACTGTCGCTCGAACGAGTACATCCAACGATAATCGACAGGTCCAGCAACAAGAGCCTCATGGATAAAATGAATCGGCAAATGCTCCATTGAGTCGAAGAATGCAGGAGAAAAAAATTTCTCAAGTTTGTAAAGTGTTACCACAATGTCCTTCTCTTGCTTTTCTAAACGATCGACGAGCAACTTGCAAGAACAAAGATCTCTGAAGAATATGCTAAGTTCTGTTAATGGATCTCAGACTACCGGTGGTAATAATTCTTAAAATACAACATGAATTAACCTCTCCATAAATACGTAGCAATCGTGGCTCTTCATTTCGGTCAATTTACACTCCTTTATGTCGATACATCTTCTTAGATTGGAGACGTATTCGTCCGAAAATTTTAAGTCCTAGATCCATCTACAAAGTCTCACTTTGTCCTCCTTGTCCAACGAGTAGATTTCCTTAGGCCGCAAAAGCTTCCCCTTCCCGTTGTCTATCATGTGCAATGTAGGGCGTCTGCATATTTCGGCTAAGTCCAATCTAGCCTTCTGATTGTCTTTTGTCTTTCCCTTGACGTCCATTACAGTATTAATTATGTTATCAAACACGTTCTTCTCGATATGCATAACGTCAAGGTTATTAATCAGATTTGTGCTCCAATATGGAAGATCCCAGAATATACTCCTTTTGGTCCAGTTATGATCTTCGCCAAATCCTTCGCAACGGCTGCTCGTTGTAGGATCTTCAATAGCACTTAGGATTTCTTTTACTTGCTTCCATATGTCCTCTCCGGACCACATTGGCCGTAGATCGCCCTTCTCTATAGCTCCGGCATGGAAAGCAGTTCTGTTCCAACGGTACGGATGGACTTTCGCCAAGAACTGCCGGTGACAATCAAAGAAACATGGCTTTCCTCCGTGTCTCAAACGAAAAGCCTTAGTACGTTCCATGCAATACGGACATGAAAGCCGACCATGAGTGCTCCATCTAGATAACATTCCATAAGCCAGAAAGTTATTGATTGTCCACATTAGTTCTGCCCGTATCTAAAAATTCTATTTTTTCGAAGCATCATACGTGTCCGCCCCTGTTTCCCATAGCTGCTTCAGCTCATCTATCAACGGCTGTAAGTATACGTCAACGTTCTTCTTCGGGTTGTTCGGACCGGGGATGATAGTAGTTAAGAACATGTAAGGTGTCTTCATGCACATCCAAGGCGGTAGGTTGTACGGAGTGAGGATTATCGGCCAGCATGAATATTGGGAGCCTGAAAGACCAAATAGGGTGAAACCATCAAAGCAGAGCCCCAACCTTACATTACACGCATCAGAAGCAAAATTAGGATATGCTCGATCGAAGTGCTTTTACGCTTCTCCATCAGATGGGTGATCCAACACTCCTTCGGTCTGTTTTGGCTTGTGTCAACTCATATTTTTGGCAGTCTCTTTCACCATGAACAACATCTGCAACCGCGGCGTCAACGACAAGTAGTACATTGAAGCAGTCGGTCTTCTAGACTTGCCTGCAGCTGTTGGCTTGTAGCGTTCAGCTCCACAGAATTCGTACACTTCTGCATCCTTGTGATCTTTGTAGTAAAGCATGCATCCGTTTTGACAGCAATCGATCTTGTCGTATCCCATCCAGAGGGATCTCACCATCCTCTTAGAGTGGTAGAAGTCTTTCGGTAACTTGGCATCCTCTGGCAAGATATCTGTAATCAACTCGAGCACTTTATTGTAGCATTCTTGCGATATGTTAAAGTCAGACTTTATGCTCAAGAGCCGAGTGATCACCTCTAACGGTGAATGGTCCTCACAGCCAGGGTACAAAGGAGTCCTTGCATTCTCCAGCAACTCTATGAACTTCGCGGCATCGGTATTCGGTGCCTCCTCAGCTGCGTCACGATTGTATAGATCGAAACTAGGCCCCGCAGCGTCGAAGACCATGTTCACGTACTCGTTGTCGACACCAGTTCGGTTGTGGACATTCATATAAGGCTCCACATAAGGCTCAACATAAGGCTCCACATAAGGCTCCGATTGGAATGCTAGAGGTACAAGCTCTCTGTATGCGGTCCATTGGTAGTAATTTGAAAGGAAACCCTTTGTGTATAAGTGATACGTCATATCCAATTCTGGTTGAAACTTCATGTTCTGACATTTTGCATACGGACACTTAATGTCCATGCTGTCCATGGATTGAGGAAACGCCTTCGTGAATTGGAGGAATTGTTCTACTCCGGCGATGTATTCATCTCGCACACCGTACCTGTCATCTTGAATGCGGTTGTACATCCACGAACGGTCTAGCAGATACATGGATATAGCCATTTCTAGATATCTGTAAATATGAATAAACTTCAAAACTGAAACAAATATACTACTTACTACATACATACATATATATATACTGCAATTCCTCTCGGGGACCCACCCCAAGCAGCAGACCCCCCAACCCCACGAGCAGCAAGAAGGTCCTAACCCGACGTACAGCCGTGACTCGGGACCATTCCTATGAGTATCAGGATCAAGGAAAATAGACGACGGCATTAACCAACAAACAAAACTACTTGTTACAAATATCGACACTATCGGTGGTTTTGAATCAGAGTATCAGATTTTTCGGTGTCAGAAAACAAATAATTATTACTAAATTATCAGATTTTTCGACACTATCGGTGCCCCTGACCCATCCCCCCCCGCACCCCTCCCCCCTACACCACCCCTAACCCTAACCCGAACCCTATCCCTAACCCCTCCCCCACTAGTCCCCCTCGAGCTGCATGGTACAGCTTCACTTTGAACCGCATGGGAAGTCTTCACTTCGAGCCGCATAAGCACACCCACGTGGCAGGGCCACGTGGCATTTTGTTGCTCTCGGGGGATCGTGTCAGAGATTTCTTTCTCTTCCCTAGAGATTCATCATCATGACAGAGTCATAATTACCTGCTTTGGTGTCAGGTTTGTCAACTTTTCAGAGGGGTCAGCCGTCAAAGCAATTAATGCAGCATGGATCGGAGGGGAGCACTGTCACGCCATATGTCTTCTGAGCCGCATGGAATGCCTCCGGCCGCATAGCTCCTTATGCCGCATGACTCCCTGAGCCGCATGCGTTTTCTGAGCCGCATGGGTCTTTCTTGGCCGCATGAGTCAATTTCTTTAGTATTTTCCATGCTTCTACATCCCCCTTCCCTCCCCAGCCCCCCACCCCCTGCTCCCCTCCCCCACCAACCACCCCTAACCCTAACCCGAACCCTAACCATAATCCTCCCCCCCAGCACCCCCTTCTCACCCCCAGCCGCCCTCACCCCCCAGCCCCTCCCCTCTACACATGTAAAACCCCCTATTTTTTAATTATTTTTTTCTTATTTTATTAGACTTAAAATTATTTTTGTGAAATTTAATAGGCATTTTATTATTGTTGATATTATTTGATATTATGTGATATTATTATTGTTACCTTTTATGGCAATTTAAATATGTGTATATATGCAAAAAAAAAATATTTTAGATGCATCATATATATAGTTAGATAATATTAAACTTTATTTCAAATTTTTGGAGATTTAGTAAACATGTTTTTCTATTTAACTATTATTATTATTTTGAATTGAATTATTAAAGATTGAATTTATATATATGTAGATATGTTTAAATACATTAAATAATTGGATTAGATAATATTTAATTTGTTATTTGGATTTTAAATAGATTTTGGTGTATATATATATATATATATATATATATATATATATATATATATATATATATATATATATATATATATATATATATATTGAAGTTTTAGAATAAGATAAGAAAAGAAAAAGAAAAAAAATATATAAATAACCTATTGGGTGGTCGGCCCCACCCGACCACCCCAATCTAAGCGGCAAGCAGAGCCAGAGCATCCATAGGATGCACCCCTCTCATTAAGCAGTAGCAAGCTGCTAACTACAAAAGGGCCGACCCCTTTTTTTTTATATACAAACAACATCACTTAATATGGAGGCCGACCCCCCCATAATATATATATATATATATATATATATATATATATATATATATATATATATATATATATATATATATACATATATATATATATATATATATATATATATATGTTTTGGAAAAACCCTAAATTTTCTTCCACCTCCTTCCTCTCCTCCTTCCTCCTCCCCACTCCACGGCGAAGCTCGGACGCACCATGGCGAAGCCATGCTCGCGAAGAAGACAAAGGAACCATCGACAACGGCAGCGGTAACGGAACAACGAGGTACTCACCTTCTCTCCTAGTTTTCTCCCATCTAATTCGATCATTTTTCGATCTACGAATTTCTATGCGTAGCCCACATGACCCTCTTCAAGATCCCCCAAGTGGATTTTGACATGGCCCTCCAACTTGCTCGAAAAATCGAGACGAAGATGGAGAAAAACCTATTTTTTTGAATATTAAAAACTGTTTCAAAACACCAACTTGTCGGCCACTTTTCTCGCTGTCCATTAAACTTTCATAAAAACTAATTTAAGTTAGCCAAAGACAACATAACTGAGATTGTAACGCACCTTTTGGATTCACTTTTCATCTAGTATGTAGAAAGTTACACGTTGTTAAAGTTTCCCAAAAAATTGTAAATTATGTTTTCGAAAATTAGAAAAATACTCCGATACGACGTCCGTCCCGACAACCCGGGCGACATTGTCGCACACTATACGCATCGAAAGGCGCGTATGGATGTTGTCGACGTGTGAGAACTGACGGAACCCGATTTTGTTACATGTGCGCGACGAAATCAATGCGTATACGTCGAGATACCCCGTATCGACTCTTTGCAAATTAAGTCACAACTTTGTGCACACTCATCATTTCGCGATGAAACTTGCGCCATTGGACTCAAAATATTTTTTTGGTCCTGTGAGCCAAGTTTGGTCCGATTCTGAGACCGTTGATCGGAACGCTATTTTGGCGGGCCCACAATCCCACTCAACGGGCGATTTTGTGCACAGCCCACCGGAATCCAAAATTGAACATACCGTTGGGTTCGTCTCATCAAATCAAATTCGTAGATATATAGTTTGACGACTTTGAGACAGTAGGTTCTGGCGTGCATTTCGGTGCAAAGCGGGTCCAACGGCGGACATCATTTTGACCCAAAATTACGATTTTACCCCTGTTTCAGAATTTAACTTTTGGACAGGAGTTTCCTAGGCATATCTTATATTCCAAACTCGTTCGTGATGTTTGTTGCAGCATCCGGAGTCATCTGCGGCATTTGGCTTTTCTTGCTTCATCCATTGGTCTGTTCGAGCTACTGGATTATTCCTTTTTGCACATAACCTCAGGCAAGACACCTTGCCTTTACTGTTTAATTTCTTGCTCAATATCATGTATGCTTTTTCTTTATGTTGTTCTTTCAAAAATATATATATATGCAAATTATTATACTTATGCAATTGGCTTAGAGTTAAGGGACCACCGTAGGTTTAGTGCATCTCATAAACTGTCACGATGTGCCACGGATTATGTATGAGTTATGAGTCGCATATAGATGCGGACTTGCGTGCTAACTGATCATTGGCGCGTACAGGCCGTGCGTTAGGATATAAATGCTAATAGATTTGTGTAGAAGACTTGGCAGTTATTAAGGATTAAACAGTGTCGTGGAGTCGATACATGTATAGTATCATTAGGGGGAGGGGACAGTTATTAGCCTAGGGGTTACATTTTATTTTTACACATATTTTGGGCCGAGGGTGACTCTCATGAGCACTACCTTCTGCCCAGGTCGATAGCATCTCGGATTAGCGCTACTTGCTGGCCACTCTCTATTACTTGCTTGCGTGAATCCGTTACAGCCCCTGCGTAGAACATTGTCCTCAAAGTGTATATCACCTAGAATGGGTAGGAACCTTTACTCATGCATACTTTTCTGTTGAGCTTATTTATTCAGTTTATTGGCATGATATTATGTGTCTTGTTACGTCCCTCTGAGGACCTGGTTTTTCTTCAGGTGTGTGTTCATGTTTCCTGCAGGTGTTCTAGCCAAGGCCGTAGTCTTCTTCATTCCTTCAAAGACAATTGCGCTTGGTTCGTTTTATCATTTTGTCGATCGCTTTCTTGTATATTTATATCATTGAGATAGTTGGTAGTGGACTTTGTTTCCGTCCAACGATTGTATCATAAATGTTCAAGTTGAATTTTTCCATTATTATTCTTTTCATTGTGGATGAGATTTAGTTTGTCTTGGAATACTATATTATACAGCTTATGTATAGATACGAGTCTTCTTATATTGGAGTAGACTTCGTATGTATACAGCTGGCATGATACGTATCTAGTCCCAAGTATTTTGGGACTGGGACGTTACATGTTTTTGTGGTGGCCCATGCAGGTCAAGTTTGTCATTTTGGTTACGTAATTGTACCGATGTGAGCCTGCAACATAGGATTAGAATCTAGGAATCTCATCCATACAGCTTGACCTCTTTCCTTGGCTTCAAATTTCGAACTCTCGTTCGACTTCCTTGAACTGCATCTTGCTTGATTCCTTTCTACCGTCGATTCATATTTTCGTGCTTAGTATCAACTAGGAAGATGACTACACTAGTATATGCTCATAGGTCAAACACATGGCTAGAATGGTTATATTGGCAATTGGAATACATTCAAGACTAATTGAGTTAAAAAGGGGCTTTTTGTGTGAATTAATGATTAGTAATTTGTAAAGTATGATACTACCAAGAAAGGTTTTTATCTTGAGAATTCTAAATAGTAAACACCAGAGGATTTATAGAATTTCATACTTGGTTTAAGAAATTGATTGGCTTTTTGAGATTTGATATTTATGATTTATTAGGTTATAGTTATACATCCTTGCACAAGTATAAAATTGATTTGCTTTTCGAGTTGTGATATTTACAAGTTTTGGGTGATAGATATACATCTTTGAACAAATATAAAATTTATTGATTTTTGAGTTTTAATGTTTATGATTTATTGTATTATAGTTATACACCTTTGAACAGTTATGAATTTGGTTTGAAAATGATCTTAGCTTTTAAAAATGGCCATAGAAATTATTTAAATTTGAGTTGTACAACTTGCGATTTTCGTGTTTATTAAATTTTGAATTGTAATTGGAAGTAATGACGGAGAATTTTGGTTTAAAATATTTGAAAGTTATGAAAACGATTTTTGAGAAATTTTGATTTTAAATGGTGTCCTATGATTGAGGATTACAAATCTATTTAGATTTTGGTATATATATATATATATATATATATATATATATATATATATATATATTTTTTTTTTTTTTTTTTTTGACTGATAAGATTAATTAAAAATTTAGTTTAATGTGAGATTGCTAATATTAAAATTTTTGGAAGAATTTCGAAGGATGTGATGGAAAGTTATTTTGATTGATTAAAGGAAGTTACCATTTAGAAGTTGTGATTTTGTTGGAATAACTTAGCATGAATAGAAGTTAAAATTGATGAGAGCATTGAGCTTAATTTTTGGAATTGCTTTTAATATGCTAGGAGTTTTATTATGAGTTGTTTGAAAAAATTTAGAGTGTTAAATTTTTGATTAATTGTGAAATTTTTAAGGATTCGTAAATTATGAACTCTTGAGTTAAATAGTTGAATTTAAATGTTAATTTTGGAAAAGGTTAGTAGTAACGTGATAAAATTTTGCTTTGAGATTTTATGAGAGTGATTTAAATTTTTATGATGAATTTGAACGGCTTGGAGTGAATACAAATTTTGGTGGTTTATTTTTGAAAGTTTATTTTTGAAACTTTTTGGAGGAAACTCGAGTTAAAATATTAATGGTAGGCCACAAAGGTAGCCCTAATGAGTTAGAAGTATTCCACATTAATTGCCATGACACTCATAACCATGATAGTAGTATATACATAAGTGTTGTTAGTCATCTACCCAGCTATGTGACTGTATTTCCACCTCGGCTTACTCGACCTTCCTTCAATTCTAGATCTTTTAATTGCGACCTTCTAACCCATTTACAATTTGAATAATGAGTTAATGGTTCCTTAACTGTATTCATCTAGAAGACTATCTTCTCACTAGAACTGTGCCCCTAACTTATTATTTTACTGGATTCTTTAATTAATTTTATTTCATGCTTTAACTTGATCTTCTTTATTTTGTGCATTAATTATCATCTCGTGAACTCCCACTTTCTATTTTTGATCTTCAGGCGTCCTCCACCGTGACTTGTATATTTGGAGTATAACACTAGACTATTTCCTCCAACAAATTTCATATGTAAGGCCTAGACGAGCCCACCTTCCTGTAGACATATCATGTCCCACCAAAACCCATCTCCTTGTACTCTATTTCTTGATATGACCTTATGGTCAAAATGGCCAAACTATAATCTTTGCCATGAAACCGATATATTTTCATCCACGGATAGGGATTCAACCTCGACTCAATTCCTTCGACCTGATATATGATTGTGTTCTACTAAATTCCTTAAATGCTTAAATTTGTACTTTATCTTGGTTGCTTGACCCATTGTCCCATGATACTATTAGTTTAACTCTTGTAAGTTGGGTAGAATACCTCACCACCTAACAAACCTTTTTTCTTGTGAACCACATTGGTAAGTTCACTTAGACTATAAATTCAGAGAACCCTACCTTATCTAGTCTACTAAGTCATAAATGAAGAAAATACTAGGACAACTGTATAGGCCCAAACTTTGGGCGAGCCTTGATTTTAAAAGATCCTTGACTATTTAAAATTTCCTTTATCAGTACCTCCCTTGCTCATATTTGGACTATCTCACGCTGCTAACGTAGCTTCAGTTTTGCAAGCTTATTTCGTTATCAAGCTTGATCATGACATATTTTATTGGGTGCACCCATTAACATATTGTCTAATCAGAACCGGTGCATGATGGTCTGATCAACCTATTGCACTTTGGTTCGCTTATCACATATTATTCTACGTGGATGGAGACATAGTAAACTTGCCTTAGAGTCTCATCCGCGACCGTCTTGGCAATTCTTTTATGAATTATTTTTGCCGCCTATGAACCCCGCAATTCGTACTCAATATATAACACCGTCTTTGAAACCTTTGTTGTTCTTGTCTTTTACTTATTTTGGAAAGACAAGGCACTGTACTTGCTAAGATAGACTCAAGGTATCATCTCTGGTTGCCCTATCAGTTATCTATACATAAATGTAGATAGCCACCGACCGACTCGTGTGGCTGAATCCTCGCCCATAACTACTCCTCATTTTCTCAACCCTAGAATTATTATCGTGTCCTTCCAATTATTCTTGAGCACTCGAGAATGATTCTAATCATTCACTTCAATCAAACTCTCAATCGAGGCGATTAGTCTCCAGTTTCTCTCTAGGAACCACATCTCCCAAATGTCTAAATTATTCTCTTTGATCTACTCAAATCCTTATTACTCTCCAAATTGGATTATCGAAATTTGCTACCTTCACTAGCGACCGTTATTCAATTCCATAACCATGATATATTTTTGTATATATCGACTGCACAATTTTCTATTGCATGGTGGTGTTGAACGTTGCTTTATCGTCTCCTCCAAATTAAATGGTATTTTGGTATTGACGAACTCTTCCTATCCCTCAAACCTATCTACCCTAAAAATCCTAAATTTCGAGGGCGAAATTCTTGTAAGTTGGGTAGGATGTAAAACCCCCTATTTTTTAATTATTTTTTATTATTTTATTAGACTTAAAATTATTTTTGTGAAATTTAATAGGCATTTTATTATTGTTGATATTATTTGATATTATGTGATATTATTATTGTTACCTTTTATGGCAATTTAAATTTGTGTTTATATGCAAAAAAAGAAAAAAAAAATTAGATGCATCATATATATAGTTAGATAATATTAAACTTTATTTCAAATTTTTGGAGATTTAGTAAACATGTTTTTCTATTTAACTATTATTATTATTTTGAATTGAATTATTAAAGATTGAATTTATATATATGTAGATATGTTTAAATACATTAAATAATTGGATTAGATAATATTTAATTTGTTATTTGGATTTTAAATAGATTTTGGTGTATTTATGGATATATATATATATATATATATATATATATATATATATATATATATATATATATATATATATATATATATATTGAAGTTTTAGAATAAGATAAGAAAAGAAAAAGAAAAAAAATATATATAAATAACCTAATGGGTGGTCGGCCCCACCCGACCACCCCAATCTAAGCGGCAAGCAGAGCCAGAGCATCCATAGGATGCACCCCTCTCATTAAGCAGCAGCAAGCTGCTAACTACAAAAGGGCCGACCCCTTTTTTTTTATATACAAACAACAGCACTTAATATGGTGGCCGACCCCCCCATAATATATATATATATATATATATATATATATATATATATATATATATATATATATATGTATATATATATATATATATATATATATATATATGTTTTGGAAAAATCCTAAATTTTCTTCCACCTCCTTCCTCCTCCCCACTCCACGGCGAAGCTCGGACGCACCATGGCGAAGCCATGCTCGCGAAGAAGACAAAGGAACCATCGACAACGGCAGCGGTAACGGAACAACGAGGTACTCACCTTCTCTCCTAGTTTCCTCCCATCTAGTTCGATCATTTTTCGATCTACGAATTTCTACGCGTAGCCCCCATGACCCTCTTCAAGATCCCCCAAGTGGATTTTGACATGGCCATCCAGCTTGCTCGAAAAATCGAGACGAAGATGGAGAAAAACCCACTTTTCTGAATATTAAAAACTGTTTCAAAACACCAACTTGTCGGCCACTTTTCTCGCTGTCCATTAAACTTTCATTAAAACTAATTTAAGTTATCCAAAGACAACATAACCGAGATTGTAATGCACCTTTTGGATTCACTTTTCATCTAGTATGTAGAAAGTTACACGTTGTTAAAGTTTCCCAAAAAATTGTAAATTCTATTTTTGAAAATTAGAAAAATACTCCGATACGGCGTCCGTCCCGACAACCCGGGCGATGTGGTCGCGCACTATACGCATCGAAAGGCGCGTATGGATGTTGTCGACGTGTGGGAACTGACGGAACCCGATTTTGTTACATGTGCGCGACGAAATCAATGCGTATTCGTCGAGATACCCCGTATCGACTCTTTGCAAATTAAGTCACAACTTTGTGCACACTCATCATATCGCGATGAAACTTGCGCCATTGGACTCAAAATACTTTTCTGGTCCTGTGATCCAAGTTTGGTCCGATTCTGAGACCATTGATCGGAACGCTCTTTTGGCGGGCCCACAATCCCACTCAACGGGCAATTTTGTGTACAGCCTACCGGAATCCAAAATTGGACATACCGTTGGGTTCGTCTCATCAAAACAAATCCGTAGACATATAGTTTGACGACTTTAGAGATAGTAGGTTCTGGCACGCATTTCGGTACAAAGCGGGTCCAACGGCGGACATCGTTTTGACCCAAAATTACGATTTTGCCCCTGTTTTAGAATTTAACTTTTGGACAGGCATTTCCTAGGCATATCTTATATTCCAAACTCGTTCGTGATGTTTGTTGCAGCATCCGGAGTCATCTGCGACATTTGGCTTTTCTTGCTTCATCTATTGGTCTGTTCGAGCTACTGGATTATTCCCTTTTGCACATAACCTCAGGCAAGACACCTTGCCTTTACTGTTTAATTTCTTGCTCAATATCATGTATGCTTTTTCTTTATGTTGTTCTTTCAAAAACATATATATATGAAAATTATTATACTTATGCAATTGGCTTAGAGTTAAGGGACCACCGTAGGTTTAGTGCATCACATAAACTGTCACGATGTGCCACGGATTATGTGTGAGTTGTGAGTCGCATATAGATGCGGACTTGCGTGCTGATTGATCATTGGCGCGTACAGGCCGTACGTTAGGATATAACTGCTAATAGATTTATGTCGAAGACTTGGCAGTTATTAAGGATTAAACAGTGTCGTGGAGTCGACACATGTATAGTATCATTGGGGAGAGGGGACAATTATTAGCGTAGGGGCTACATTTTATTTTTACACACATTTTGGGCCGAGGGTGACTCTCATGAGCACTACCTTCTGCCCAGGTCGATAGCGTCTCGGATGAGCGCTACTTGCTGGCCACTCTCTATTACTTGCTTGCGTGAATCTGTTACAGCCCCTGCGTAGAACGTTGTCCTCAAAGTACATATCACCTAGAATAGGTAGGAACCTTTACTCATGCATACTTTTCTGTTGAGCTTATTTATTCAGTTTATTGGCATGATATTATGTGTCTTGTTACGTCCCTCTGAGGACCTGGTTTTTTCCCAGGTGTGTGTTCATGTTTCCTGCAGGTGTTCTAGCCAAGGCCGTGGTCTTCTTCATTCCTTCGAAGACAATTACGTTTAGTTCATTTTATCATTTTGTCGATCGCTTTCTTGTACATTTATATCATTAAGATAGTTTATAGTGGACTTTGTATCCGCCCAACGATTGTATCATAAATGTTCAAGTTGAATTTTTCTATTATTATTCTTTTCATTGTGGATGAGATTTAGTTTGTCTTGGAATACTACATTATACAGCTTATGTATAGATACGAGTCTTCTTATATTGGAGTAGACTTCGTATGTATGCAGCTGGCATGATACGTATCTAGTCCCAAGTATTTTGGGACTGGGACGTTACAACACACACACCCACCCCTAACTCGAACCCTATCCCTTCCTTTTCCCCCAGCCCCTCTTTCTCACCCCCAGCCCCTCTTTCTCACCCCCAGCCACCCTCACCCCCTGTCCCACCCCTCCAGCCAACCCCCACTCACCACCCAACCACCTGCATTCCCCTCTGCCCCTCACCCTCCCCCATCGGACCATTCCTCACCCCCAGCCACCCGCACCCCCTGTCCCTCCCCCCGAGCCACCCGTACCTTCCAACCACCAATAACCAAAATAGGGAGAGAAAGAGAGAGGGGGGAGTCACGTACTAGAGAGGGAGGAGGGTCGTCGGAGAGAGTGAGAGTCGCCAGAGAGAGTGAGAGCGCCGGAGAGAGTGAAAGCACCGGAGGGGGGAAGGAGAGAGAGTGAGAGAGTAAAATGGATGGAATTGAATTGGAGGGGGGAATTTAATTAGAATTTAGCGACATTCATCCTAATGTCGCTAAATTAGACGCTATTAGCGACGTCATAGCGATGTTTCACGACGATTAGCTCATATAACTAATATACGTCATTGTCACGTCGCTATGTTCGTCGCTAGTAGCGACTGTTAGCGATGTTTCACTTAAACGTCGCTAATGTGCAAAATTTAGCGACGTTATGCGGATGTCGCTAAATTTACGTCGCTAATGGAGCAGATTTTAGTAGTGGACCTAATCTTATCAGTTCGAAGACCGATGGTAATGACCCATAAGATAGCTGGGAAATTCGAGCCTAAGTGGGAAGGACCCTTCATCATGGAGACAGTCTATTCCAATGGTACTTACCGGCTGGCCCAACCTAACGACGAGTTGCTAATGATACCGATCAATGGTAAATTCTTAAAAAAAATATTATGTCTGAAGCAAAAAATTAGCATATATTCCTACAGTCCCTACAAAGGTTGATGAATTCTATTAACAAGTTTATCCCTTTCCTATTTCTCCAATAGAAAACACTCAATGTCCATATTACCTCTGAGTTATTTTTCTATTCCCCAACGAAGTTCATGCCTACCATGTCCATATTACCTCTGAGTATACATTTCTACTATGACAAACCTCGCATTGTCATGATTATCTATAGAACATTTTATGTCCATATTACCCCTTAGTCGTTCTATACACCCGCAGAATCTATTCTTACCATGAACATATAACCTCTAAGTAAGGAAAATTTTATCACAAAGTTTTCGTGCTTATCATGTCCATATTAACTCTTAGTAAACACCCTATTCCCAGTGGAGTTACCTCCATCCCCTCATGTTATACTACCTCTGAGGGAATTCTCATTATTGTATAAGAATGTTCACAACAAATGGACAAGCAAAGAAGCAAGACTAAAATTGTTCATTCATAAAATGGAAAAGTTCTTCTTTGCTACAAATGGTTCTCTCAAAAAGAGAGGGACAAAACACAAAGGACATCAGTATTGAGACGACCGATACATGAGTTCCTCCAACCGACTCCTAAAAAGAGCAACCTGGGGCCCGAGCAACTCTTTGGCTCGGTGCTCCAATTCTTGTCGTCGGGCGGCCTCATCCTCAAGATGGGACAAGTTCTGTCGTGCAAGGTCCAGCTCTACCTGATGAACGTCAATACTTTTCTTCTCCCGAGCTAGGGTCTCAAAACATTAGCGAAGTACCTCCTGCTGGTCCCTAGACTTTTCCAACTCACTCTCGACGAAATCCAATATCTCTTCTAGCTGTCGAATCTGCTCCCGTAGGGTCTCACACTGTTCCTCCAAGGCTGTTCGATGGCAGACCTGAACCTCTTCGACATTGGTCACCTCTTCAATTTTGGCTTCCCCCTCGGCGAGTTTGCGAGTTAGAGCCTGACGTCTCTGCTCGTGATGGAAAAGATCAGTAGCCATTTTCTCTAGCTCGGCGGCCATCAGCGATGAAATATCGTGCTCAAGATCTTGAAGCTCCGAGACGGTGGCTTCTAATTATGTCAAGAGAGCCTCTATCGCGTCCACCTTCGCCTTATACTCTGGATATTCGCACAATGCCACTAGTTGGGCCCTTACTACAGACTGAGCCCATCTAAGCGATTGGTTGTTCCACAAGACACCCTCTATATCGTGCTTCAAGGCATAATAAATGGTGCCCAAGATGAGGTTGGTATAGTACGCATTATCAGCCAAACCCATCGGGGTCATCGGAGATGCCATGATAGAAGGTCCTGAAGCGACAGCAGCGACTAATATATGACTAGGTACGGTAACTAGAGCAGGTGGAGCCATGGCTGGAACTGAAACCGTCGACGGGATAGAGACGGAACAAGCCAACGCTGTCTGAGTCATGGCCGGCTCTTCAATAAACTCTCTCGTCGGTGCTTCAACAATTTCTACAACTGAAGCTACGTAGACTGGCACTTGAACACTCTCAGTGACCGACTTGTTTGCCATCTGCGCTTCTATCGACAGCCAGATGTATAGCTCCCCTTTCCGAAAATTTTATAATATTTTTATTATTGTTTATTTTATTTAAATGGTGATTTTTAGATTTTTATAGATAATTCATTAGTTAATTATTACGATAGATGATTTTAGTCATGGTAAGGAATTTGAGTACAAGGTGACTAGAAATCATGGTACGGATAGTGCAGTGGCGTGCTGTGACTAGTATATTAGCCCTGTTAGGGAAGGCCATAATGATGTCCTAACTAGGAAGACCAGGCCAAGTTGTGACATAACCATTATAAATATTTTAATTATTTATTATTAATACTATTTGACGTTTAAGTGACCCGGTTGTACCAAACAAGCCGGACTGGACCCGAACCAAGCTCAAGCCCGGGTAGGCATGTAGTGAGACCAAGGACGTCCTTGAGGACGTACTTTATCTGTATGCAAACATTTTGTATCTATTTAGGAATTAATATATGTTTCTAGATATTTGCTGTAAACGTAGAAAATAGCTATTATTAACAATAACTGGCGTTTTAGAATATATGTACAATTTCTGGAGCCTGTTGCAGTTAACTGCTCTATACATGCTCTAGATGTACTGAACTGTGAGTAATTCCTCAAGTTCCTGCGGTAAGTATACAATTGAACATTGGAGTAATGGAAGACTACAGTTTAGTAGCATACTATACACAGTGTATATTTGGTTTGTGGTAAAAGACTGGATAATAATTGTGTGTTGGCATAAAGCTTGATTCGTCGGTTCAATTATCATTGTAGTAAAATCCACAGCTCAATTAAATATGAAATGGCATGTAGTATACATTACTATAAAGTATAAACTATATCCTTAATATGTGTAAAACACATCTAGATATTTTGAAAGGCTTAATAATCTTGTTCATGCAGCAGGTATATACAATCTAAACATGCTTTGAACATTCCATTAAAAAGGCGTCCAGATTATAGATTGAGAAATTGTTCGGGTGAGAAGGAAGCTGACTGACCTAGAATGACTGCAATGAGTAGTTCAATATGTAGAACTTAGCTTGAGAGTTTTGAAGGACTCAGCGTAGATAATCCGATGATGAAATATAGAGGTCCAATAAGAATTCTGCTTCTAGGGAAGGCCAAAGCTTTAGAGCTCCAAACAATATCAACTATGGTAGTGCTTTTATAGATCAAAAAGGTCAAAGCAAGAGATACATCTATAAGCAAAAACAGGAAGCCCGAGCCCACCCGCACAGGCCTGAGCCCTAATCCGAACGGAACAGGGAGCCCGGCCACCACACAACTATGTATATATATATATAGATGAGGGAGAGATCGAGAGAATCTCATAAAAAACCTAAACCCTAACTCCCAGCGACCCTCCGGTCTCCGTGCGCCACCCCGACGAGGCCAGGACATATGACAACCGCCGCAACAGGGCCGTGTGCACGTGCACAGGCGAATTCAACAGCAGCAGTCAGTAGCAAGACGAGGAGATGATTTTGATACGCAATATCTCAACGATCGTTCGATCTCTTCACGTCCCATAAACTCTGGTATGATCACAATATAACCATCTTTAATCCCTGCTAATTGGTTTAAATTCTAGTGACCCAAAACTCGAGAGAAATCGAGTTGAAGTTGATAAAAAAAACTGTCGAAACAGGACACATGAACCAGTCCAACTACTCTAGTTCGCGGTCAGTTTTCTCCCAAACCATGCACAATTTCAAAAATCTAATTAAAGGAAGTTATAGACAACATATAGGGCTTCACAACCCTTTTTGTGGATTTGGAAATCATCGACTATGTGTCGAGAAATTGAATCCTAATGTTTACCAAAAACCTGTTTTAAAAACTAAAAAAATCCTTCGATACGACGTGCGTCCTGCCAATCCGAGCGACATGGTCGCGAACCGAAAGAATCAAAAGTTGTGTAATGGCTTCGTGGATGTGTGGGCTTTGACGGAATTTAAACTGGTTGCATATGCGCGACGAATTTGATGCGTATCCGTCGAAATTTATCGTATCGGCATCTGTGCAAATTTTCTAATTACTTTGTGCACGTTTGTCAGATCGAGATGAAACTTACGCCAACAAGACCGCATTGTCTTTCTGGTCCCGTATGCCAAGTTTGGTCTAATTCTGAGACAGTTGACCGGATCATCGTTTTGTGGGCCCTACAGTCCAACTCAACGGGCAATTTTGTGCACGGCCCGTCGGAATCCAACTTTAGACATACGGTTGGGTTCGTATCAGAAAACGGACCTGTAGATATATAGTTTGATGATTTTAGAGGCTATAGACTTTGGCACACTTTTTGGTACAAAGCGGGTCCAACGACGGACACTGTTTTGCCCCTGTGTCCATAATTGGACTTAAGAATAGACAATTCTAGCTAATTTGACTATTCTGAAAATGTTGGTAATATTTATTTCAACATCTGGATACTTCTGCATGTGTTGACTGATTGTGGCTCATTGAGTGGTATAGTGTTATCGGTTTCACCAGCACAGGACCTCAGGCGAGTACATCTCTGATAGTTTTCATAATTGATTATCTCTATATTTCCCGTATTTAATAATTTTTTACATTGATATCATGTTGATTCTTGACACGCTTGTCACCCGAGATAGTAGTTATGGATTCTTGCATGTTGTTCGTGACCAATACATTTTCGTGTTCGTGACCTGTTTGAATCCATGGGTACTAGCCGGGTGGGGAAGTACATTAGTAGACATGTAAACATACCCAAAAATATCTCTAAAATATCTATTCTTGCCTGATAGCAGTCGTACAATTCACGTGCGGGGTGCCAGATTTACCCCTTAGCCGTTTACAAGTCGAAAGTGTATTTCAAATCACTTGTTAGATATAGTCTAGCAGCATTATAGTTTCTTGTCATTACTTGTCTTGTGTACCATGTCTTCCTGCTTTTACTCGCGTGATTCCTACCATGATTTCCTGTTTATTCCTTATAATGTATCTCAGTATTATTACAGACTTATGGATTTCGTCATTTATTGATTCTGTTGTGAGAATGTACTCGTTCCATTCCTGACTGGAAACTAATATTTTTCAGGTTTAGCCGCGATCACTCTTAGCATTGGGAAGGCATGGGTATGCTGAGATCAACCTAGATAGTTGAATTAGTTGTCTTTTCTATTTTGTAAGACATTGTATTTTCTAGCAAATATGAAGTTGTGAAACCTGGTAATTTGTAAAATTGATTTAGTAATGTGAATGAGCTTATATGTTACATTTTATGATTTTGTGCATCTTGGCCGTGACAGCGCTCTACCGCCGACTCTGCGGCGTAGGCTGACTTGGACTTAAAACATGTCACGCCCCAGAACCAGAATACTGGAGAGCGGTGGCGAACATAGCCAGCTACGTATATTGAAATGAAGTCTATCTCACTATACGGTCACGGCTATCTAGATATGAGGGTTTACTACAAGCCAACAGTCTCTTAAGGTCAAGCCTACTATCTCAATCTCAAGCAAGTAATACAATTACAAGATGTTTGATCACCAAATACACAATAAAAGGCGTCCCAAATATTACATATCAGCTGATCATGAAGCTAGTCGTACAAAATGCAAGGACTAGCAAGAGTTAAGTCATACATGATCAACCCTAGGATTTGTTAATCATGTTTACAGCCCGTAGGCAGACAGTAAGTAAAGGTGCATCGAGCTAACAGGTGCTCGTCGGCTAAACGCCTCAAAAGAATAAATTTACAATAGAGTGAGCGAAAAAAATAGAAAACCCACTCGTAGCCCGGGTTCCTTCTAGTCGCCACCATCGGGCTGGAGGTTCGGTAGATCCTCGGGTGCTGCTCCAAAATCTGGCCACACAAAACCAGCTGGGTCAAACCCCAGAAAGAGCAAGTGCTACAAAGGAGGCCACGAAATAAGAACAAGCCAGCATATCAGAACATAAAAAATGAAAGAAAAGTACAAGTAATAAAAGCACATCAGGACAATAAACGACTAGGGACGTGGAACCATTCTGGGAGCCAGGTTACAACCCGTAAACCAAACAAGGACCGGGGTTGTAATCCTTCGCCTGAATAGCTCCTTGTCTCTACCCAATTATTGTTACATCTAGTAAAACAATCATGTTCGGGAGTACCAGGGTACAGGGACTAGACAAGACTAGACGGGGCTAGACATCATCCATTCACAAGCGGCTAAGCAATTACTACGGCTTACTACTTCAACTAACTAGGGTTATCACAAGCCTAATTACTAACAAGATGCAATGAGAATTTTCCAGTCCCAAGCCCTGCAGACCATCCAGTTATCCTTCCGCGGGTTGAGAGTATGGTTGGGTACATCGCCCCGAAGACGATATACCCTTAGGTGACTTAGAGGGTGCAACACATGACAGTGTGCTGGAAATGTGCTCTACTCGTCGGCAAGCTACAAGTCCAATTAAAGCGCCCAGATAACGAGACTGCCTGTGACTGGAAATTCTCCATGAACTATAGTTAGAACTAGTCATTAGCCTAATCCATGTTCAATACGAATCCCTGACCGTAGGAAACCAGGAAGTCACGTCCTAGACATGATGCAAGACAAGACAAGTGGATTGCACAAGTAAGCAAACAGGAACACCCACGGTGTCAAGGTTGATTATACAAGTCAAGTTACAAGTCGAGTAGCAAGTTACAAGTCAAGAGTGCGCCGCCACGGCCACTATCAAGTTATCAGGTTACAAGCCAAGAGTGCACCCCATCGGATCACTATCAAGAAGATCAGAAAGTACCAGGATCGTAAATCACAGTAAACCATGAAAGCCGTACTAGTCATAGCAAATACTGAAAATCGTGTCAAGTCGTGTTGTGTGGAACAAAATCTCAAAACCCAATCCACAAAAGAGAAGCCAAGCTTAAAGAAATAAAACCAAAACTCCAAGAGCCAATGGGTTGCGCAAGGGGTCAGGGGGTTGGATTGCGCAGGGTGTCAGCTACGCAGGGTGCCAAGTGCGCAGGGGCACAGGGCATAGGGTTGGGTGGCGCATGAACAGACTGCGCATGAGCAGACTGTGCAGCAGCAGACTGCGTAGGAGCAGACTGCGCATGGATGGATGGCGCATGAACAGACTGCGCATGAGCAGACTGCGTAGGAGCAGACTGCGCATGGATGGATGCGCGCTGGGGTTGAGCACAGTTCGCCAAGGGGTAAGCAGCGCGGTCGACGCTGTGCTAAAGAGCGCAGGCCGAGAGGGGGATACGCAGTCTAGCACTGCGCTAAAGAGCGCAGGCTACAGTCTTCTTCTCCAGGCCGAGAGCAAGCATCAAGAACACCAAAAATTCCATTGTTCATATCTTGGTCAATCCAAAGCCAAATCTAGATTTTCAAAGTTCTAACTTGAGTAAAATTGAGTTCTCTTCCACATGGAAGCATCAAAACCCACAAAAACCCAACTAAAATAGATCAAAACCATGTAAATCCGAAAATAGAGAAAACTTAGATCTAGAACAAAGGAGACACCAAATCACAAAATGTCAAGTTCTAATATTGATCTCCATGGCCTAATCTAGCTAATGGACAATTAAAAAGTGGTTCTCATGTGGTGGCAAGGTGCACTTGCCTTTGGTGTTGGTGAGTTGTGTAGAGGAAGGAAGAAGAAGGAGATGGAGAAAATAAATAAAAGAGTTATGAGGAGAGAGAAAAGGTTGGTAGGGTGTAATGCCTGTGGTTCGTATTACGTATTTCTGGAATACGTGTACGTATTTATTCTTGTATTGCATGATTTCCTTGCTTTATTTCCTCCCTAGGCTTGGTTCATTCTTGGTTGGTTTGGCTTGGTCTCCTTGGGGTTGGTTTGGTTCGACTAGGCTTGGTTGCCTTGGTTCATCATGAACCAAGGGGTGAACCCCCTACCTACCACCACCACTCCTATTTATTACCTATTCTTCTTCTCTCTCTTCATTACTCTCTTCTCCTTCTCCATTAAACCTACCACCAACAAAGAACACCCCTTAGGCAAGTGCAACTTGCTTCCACAAGAGGGCTCGTTTTTATTGTTCTATTAGCTTCTCCCCATGTTTCTAAGACACTTTAGAACTTATCATTTTCCATTTTAAAGCTTTAATTTTCGTAGATCTAGAAATTAGTTATTTTCGGATTTTGGTGGTTTTGATCTATCAAGCTTCCTTGTTTTCAAGTTTTTATGGTTCCATGTTGTAGAAAATTTTATTCTACCCAATTTTGACCTTTGAAAAGTTGGATTTGGACTTATTTTGACCAAGTTATGGACTTTTGAAGCTTTGGGTTCAACCATGGAGTTCTTGCTGATTTGGAGAAGACAGTGAGCAGTGCACGAGCTTTTTAGCTTGTGCCACTGAGTTGCGTGCGCTCTTTAGCGCAGTGCAGTCCCCATACGCTGCCTTTTGGGAGCGTATGACTCGCATACGCTCGCTTGCTTGACAAGGAGTCTATGGACCCCATACGCTGCCTTTTGGGAGCGTATGACTCGCATACGCTCGCTTGCTTCACAAGGAGTCGTATGGACCCCATACGCTGCCTTTTGGAAGCGTATGACTTGCATACGCTTGACCTGAGCGTGGCTTGACCTGAGCGTAGTTGGCCTGAGCGTATGACTTGCACTGAGCGTATGGCCTTTGGCTGACTTGGTCTCATGTCAGCGTGTCAGATTGGGTTTTATTTTCCTTAAGCTTGGCTCTTCTATAGCCCTGTATATTGATATTTTATTAGATATTTTATGCCCATTTTATATCCTTACGCCTTTTGTCCTGAACTTGATAATCACAAATTTACTTGATATGTTTGGATTTGATAATTGAGCATGACGTGATAGTGACCCGTAGTGGTGCACTCCTGACATAATAACCTGACATGACCTGATAGTGGCCCGTCTTGGCGTACTCCTGACTAGTACACTTGACCTGATAACCTGACATGTTATATCTTGATAAGCTGTTGCGACGGCTACTTGGTATAATATGACCTGTATAATTAATCTGGACACCGTGGGCGATTGTGCTTGTATAAATTAACCAGTCCTGTCTTGTATCATATCTAGGACAGGGACTCCTGAGTACCACGGTCAGGAGTACCTACTAAAATGGACTAAGGCTAATAACTAGAATAACACAGTAGTCATGAAGAGATTTCCCAGCTACAGGCAATCCCGTTACCTGGGCGCGCCTGGGATCTGTAGCCTGCCGTCGAGTAGGGCACATTTCCAGCACACTGTCATGTGTTGCACCCTTTAAGCTACCTAAGGGTACATGTATTTCCTGGACAATATACCCACCTGAATTCTACCCTAATCTTTCGTCCTGGGTAACCTGGATGGTCTGCAGGGCTTGTGGCTGTGGAATAATCTCGCTACATCTTGTTAGTAATTAGGCTTGTGACAACCCTAGTTAGTTAAAGTATCAAGCCGTAATTCTTGCTTGGCCGTAAAATGATTGGATGGAGTCTAACCTGTCTAGCCTTGCCCTGATCCTGTTCCAGATTGCTGCATGACCAGAATGCTTGTATTTATTTTATCGATAAATGGTGAGAATTCTAAGTTCTGTTCAGACGAAGGGTTACAACCCCGGTCCTTGTTTGGTTTACGGGTTGTAACCTGGTTATCTGAACGGTTCCATGGTTATCTCGTCGTATATCATCCTGGTGTACTTTCCTTATTTCTAGTTCTTACTTTTATTTATATCTTGTGCTGATTGCTGGTTTTAGCTCTTAAGTGAAGCCTTCTTTGTGGCACTTGCTCTTTCTGGGGTCTGACCCAGCTGGTTTTGTATGGCCAGATTTCGGAGCGGCTCCCGAGGATCTATCGACTTTCCAGCCAGATGGTGGCCACTAGACGGAATCCTGGCAACAAGTAGGTTATTTTTGGCTCTCCCACTCTATTGTAAAAATATTCTTTTGAGGCATTTAGCCGACGAGCACCTGTTTAGCTCGATAGCATTTACTTACTATCTGTCTACGGGCTGTAACATGATTGACAAATCCTAGGGTTGATCATGTATGACTAAACTCTTGCTAGTCCTGACATTTTGTAACGACTAGCTTCATGATCAGCTGAATATGTAATGTTTGGGACGCCTTACTATTGTATATTTAGTGATCATACATCTTGTAACTTTTACTTATTTGCTTGTAATTGAGACAATAGGCTTGTTCATGACCTTAAGAGACTGCAGGCTTGTAGTTAAACCCCCATATATCTCGACAGCCGTGACCGTAGGGTGAGATGGATTCCATTTTATTATACGTAGCTGGCTATGTCTGCCCCTGCTCTCCAGTATTCTGGTTCTGGGGCGTGACATGGTTTAAGTGGTGGCCCATGCAGGTCTTGTAAATCAAGATATGTGAGGGTTTACCGAATAGATGTCTCAATCAGTATTCGTCCTTGACCTCTGCTCGTATCTTCTGAATTCCTGGATTCTTGTCCGGATCATATGCTTGTATCGTTGATCTGTCCTGGTCCTTCCTTATTGTTTCCTATGTCGTCTTCTTCAGCGGCATTGTTCGTGGTCCTACCGACCAGCAAGGCGGAGCACCTCCCGCGGACCAGCAGCAACCTGGAGATCAAGCCCAGCATTCCGGAGTAGCCTCCAGAGTCGTACCTTCTGGCGGAGAGCCACCAGTCCAGCCAGTTCAACCTGTAGAACATGATGATGGCACTTTGGTAGGACTCGTCAGGACCTTGATAGCTTCTCAAGATCGTCGTGGAGATGCCTTGGAACAGGCAGTGACGGATGCTTTGACCCGGGATGGTCATCAGGGTAACAACGCGGCCAACAGCTTCAAGCGCTTAAACCCTCCATTCTTTGACGGTAGTGAAGATGCTATCGCAGCAGATGCATGGCTTCAGGACAAAGAGGTGGTTCTAGAAGCAGCCAGGACTCCAGAGAACGAGAAGGTGGCCGTTGTGCGCCTGCAGCTATTAGATCTTGCCCGCAGCTGGTGGGCAGCGCAGGCCGTTGGATTAGCAGCACCCATTCTATGGGCAGTGTTCAGAGAGAGATTCCAGACCAAGTATTTTGATGCTGTAGCTCGGTACGACCTGCAGACGAGGTTCACAAATCTGAAGCAAGGTGGCAGGACGGTCGACGGATATGCGGCCGAGTTTTCCAGACTCAGTCGGTTTGCTCCCACTTTGGTGGCAACCGAGTATGATAGAGCCCAGCAATTCCAGCAGGGACTTCATCTGGAGATTCTATTGGCGGTTGAGCAGTTTGAGCATCAGACTTTTGATGCAGTCTTGAGAGCAGCCCGGAGGCATGAGTATACCTCCCAGAGGATTGTGGACAGGATCGGAGGTCGGAAGAGATCTCACGGCCAGATGAATCAGTCTTCAGCACCAGCCCCGGCAGCCAGGGCCTTGACTATTGGAGCTCCGAGGCGAGCGGCCTCAGTGACGTCGGTTCAGCATTCCACTCCGATGCACCCTCAGCAGCAGCAGCAGAAGCAGAAGCAGTCTTCCGCAGTGGGATGTTCTCATTGTAGGAAGCCAGGCCATGTGGTGGCAGAATGTCGTAGGGTACAGGGATTATGCCTAGTTTGTGGAGCAGCAGACCATAGGGTTGGGTCCTGCCCGAACAGGGGAGGTTCATCATCATCCAACCTTTCTAGCACTTCGGTGAGAGGACCAGCACCAGTCCAGCAGCAGCAGCAGTATCCATTGATGAGGCCTTTGTCGCCTCAGTCCCAGGCGTTTCAGCAGCAGAGCCCCCAACAGTATGCGCAAGCCCAGGCTTTGAGTCAGAATAGGCAGCGAGGATATCAGCAGAGGGGACCAGCACCCCGAGGGCACGGTCAGGCTATGGTGATGACCGTGGAGGAAGGATTGGCACCAGGTGAGGTAGTGGCAGGTACTATTCTCGTCAACTCCTTTCCAGCTTCAGCTTTATTTGATTATGGTGCATCGCATTCATTTATGTCTGCACGATTCGCGACACGGGTAGGACTGGAGCCCGAGTCATTATCAGTAAGGCTCAATATACTTACTGGTAACGGACTTGTGGGTGTAGATAGAGTGTTTTCCTCGTGTCGGATCGTAGTTAGCGGTAGAGAATTCCCCGCTAGGTTGATAGAGTTCCCGATGGCCGATTATGATGTGGTCCTAGGGATGGATTGGTTAAGGAACCAGTATGCTAGAATAGACTGCCACATTGGCAGGGTTCTTTTTAGCATTCCAGGAGAGCCAGAGTTTTCTTTCTCCCGAGGCGAAGTTGAGTCATCTCCTCCAGTATTGCGGATGGCAGTAGCAGCAGTTCAGTTGCCCAGGATAGTCGAGGAGTTTCCAGATGTTTTCCCAGAAGAACTTCCAGGTATGCCTCCGAAGCGGGAGATCGAGTTCACTATAGACTTGATTCCTGGGACAGCCCCAGTGTCAGAGAGAGTCTACAGGATGGCACCATCAGAGTTGGAGATCTTGTACAAGATGATTGAAGAGCTTAGAACCAAGGGATTCATTCGTGCTAGTGGATCGCCTTGGGGAGCCCCGATGCTTTTTGTGAAAAAGAAGGATGGTACGTCCAGGTTATGTATTGATTATCGTACCTTGAACTCAGTGACAATCAAGAATATATACCCTCTTTCGAGGATAGATGACTTGTTTGATCAACTCAAGGGGGCTTCAGTGTTCTCGAAGATAGACTTGCGCTCAGGATATCATCAGATCAGAGTCAAAGAGCAGGACATCCCGAAGACAGCTTTTAGATCGAGATATGGGCATTGGGAATTCCTTGTTATGCCTTTTGGAGCAACCAACGCGCCGACAGTATTCATGGACCTCATGAATCGCATCTTCATGCCTTACTTGGATCAGTTTGTGATTGTGTTCTTAGATGACATTCTGGTCTACAGCAAGAGTGAGGCGGAGCATGAACAGCATCTCCGTATAGTTCTTCAGATCTTCAGAGAGCACCAGTTATATGCCAAGTTCAGTAAATGCGAGTTCTGGCTCGATCGTATTTCGTACTTGGGTCATATCATCACTCGAGGAGGAGTAGAAGTGGATCCCCAGAAGATTGTGGCTATTGAGTCATGGCCAGTGCCCAGCACAGTTGCAGAGGTTCGTAGTTTTCTTGGATTGGCCGGCTACTACCGGCTGTTTGTTTCGGATTTTGCTCGAATTTCAGTGCCATTGACGCAGTTGACCCGCAAGGATGCGCAGTTTTCTTGGACAGCAGAGTGTCAGAGTTTTTTTGAGCAGTTGAAGCGAGGCTTGATAACGGCTCCTATTCTCACGCTTCCAGATGGAACCGGAGGATTCTCAGTGTATTATGATGCTTCAGGCAGAGGTTTAGGGTATATTCTGATGCAGCATGGGAAGGTAATAGCTTATGCGTCACGACAACTTCGTGATCATGAGAGAAATTATCCAACCCATGACTTGGAGCTGGCAGCAGTGGTGTTTTTACTAAAGTTATGGAGGCACTATTTGTACGGAGATAGGGTGGAGATTTTCACCGACCACAAGAGCCTGAAGTAAGTTTTCACCCAAAAGGATCTTAACATGCGTCAGAGGAGGTGGCTAGAGCTTCTTGTTGATTATGATGTCAACCTGCAGTATTATCCTGGGAAGGCTAATGTTGTTGCGGATGCATTTAGCAGGAGAGCGAGAGTTTATTTCCTAACAGTACAACCAGAGCTGTTAGCAGATCTTCAGAAAATGGGTATTGAAGTTGTTCTCCCTTCCAGTGTAGCATTGATGGCCAGTATGCAAGTTCAGTCCACTATAGTCGGGAGGATCCGGATGGCGCAGTCGGCAGATTCCAAGCTTCAGCGACTCAGAGCAGAGTGTGAGGCAGGACGAAGACCAGAGTTATGCATTCATGAGGATGGTACACTTCGACATGGTAAGCGTCTTTGTGTACCCAGCGGAGATATCCGGCAGAAGATCATGTCAGAAGCGCATAGTTCGCAGTATTCCATCCATCCCGGCAGTACGAAGATGTACCATGATATCCGACAGCATTTCTGGTGGAATGGCATGAAGCGGGAGATAGCTCGGTTTGTCTCTCGGTGTTTGGTTTGCCAACAAGTTAAAGCCGAACATCAGAGGCCGACTGGACTTCTTCAGCCCTTACCGATTCCAGAATAGAAGTGGGAGCATGTGACCATGGATTTTGTGACTGGACTACCTAGATCCCCAGCTGGTAGAGATGCTATCTGGGTTATAGTTGACAGGCTCACGAAAGTGGCTCACTTTCTTCCATTCAGAGTTGGTCAGTCGACGGCTCAGTTAGCAGAGATGTACCTCAGGCAGATTGTCAGATTGTACGGTGTTCCAGTCAGTATCACCTCGGACCAAGATTCAAGATTTACGTCGCACTTTTGGCGTAGCCTGCAAGAGAGCTTGGGAACCCATCTCCAGTTCAGTTCAGCATATCACCCGTAGACGGATGGCCAGTCGGAGCGCACGATCCAGACTCTTGAAGACATGTTGCAGTCTTGCACACTTGACTTCGGTGGTTCATAGGAAGATCACTTGCACCTGGTGGAATTCTCGTACAACAATAGTTTCCAGGCCAGTATCCAGATGGCACCGTTCGAGGCGCTGTATGATAGAAAGTGCAGATCCCCGTTAGCCTGGGATGATGTTGGAGAGAGGCAGATGCTCGGTCCAGAAATGATTGCTCAGACCATTGAAGTAGTCAGGCGAGTCAGAGATAACCTTCGAGTTGCCCAAGATCGCCAGCGCCATTGGGTCGATTCTCATCGGCTCTCTCTCGAGTTTTCGGTCGGCGATCATGTATTCCTGAGGATTTCGCCTAACCGTGGCGTCATTCGTTTCGGCGTACGGGGAAAGCTTAGTCCTAGGTATATAGGACCGTTTGACATTCTGGAGCGAGTAGGAGATGTATCCTATCGTCTCGCTCTTCCGTCGTCGCTAAGCGAGGTACATGACGTGTTTTATGTATCCCAATTACGACGGTATATCCCGGATCCGAGCCACATCCGGGATCATTCGGAATTGGTTGTTGGTACCAACCTTTCGTATGAGGAGAGGCCCGTGTCTATATTGGACCAAAGAGAGAAGATCCTCAAGAATAAGACTATCAAGTTAGTCCGAGTTGCTTGGGGTCATCACTCTTTGGGTGAGTCAACTTGGGAGCGTGAGAATGATATCCGATCGCGATATCCCGACTTATTTGACTCGTGAGGTATAATGTCTTTCTTACGCCTTATGCCTTCGATTCCTTGCTTGAATGAGTGATTGTCTGCCTAGTTATAGCTTGCATGTGATTAATGTAGCTTGTCATTGCTCCTCTAGCCTCTTGATTAAATTCCGAGGACGAAATTCTTTTAAGGTGGGTAGAGTTGTAATGCCTGTGGTTCGTATTACGTACTTCTGGAATACGTGTACGTATTTATTCTTGTATTGCATGATTTCCTTGCTTTATTTCCTCCCTGGGCTTGGTTTATTCTTGGTTGCTTTGGCTTGGTCTCCTTGGGGTTGGTTTGGTTCGGCTAGGCTTGGTTGCCTTGGTTCATCATGAACCAAGGGGTGAACCCCCTACCTACCACCACCACTCCTATTTATTACCTATTCTTCTTCTCTCTCTTCATTACTCTCTTCTCCTTCTCCATTAAACCCACCACCAACAAAGAACACCCCTTAGGCAAGTGCAACTTGCTTCTACAAGAGGGCTCGTTTTTATTGTTATATTAGCTTCTTCCCATGTTTCTAAGACACTTTAGAACTTGTCATTTTCCATTTTGAAGCTTTAATTTTCATAGATCTAGAAATTAGTTATTTTTGGATTTTGGTGATTTTGATCTATCAAGCTTCCTTGTTTTCAAGTTTTTATGGTTCCATGTTGTAGAGAATTTTATTCTACCCAATTTTGACCTTTGAAAAGTTGGATTTGGACTTATTTTGACCAAGTTATGGACTCTTGAAGCTTTGGGTTCAACCATAGAGTTCTTGCTGATTTGGAGAAGACAGTGAGCAGTGTGCGAGCTTTTTAGCTTGCGTCACTGAGTTGCGTGCGCTCTTTAGCGCAGCGCAGTCCCCATACGCTGCCTTTTGGGAGCGTATGACTCGCATACGCTCGCTTGCTTGATAAGGAGTCGTATGGATCCCATACGCTGCCTTTTGGGAGCGTATGACTCGCATACGCTCGCTTGCTTGACAAGGAGTCGTATGGACCCCATACGCTGCCTTTTGGGAGCGTATAACTCGTATACGCTTGCTTGCTTGACAAGGAGTCGTATGGACCCCATACGCTGCCTTTTGGAATCGTATGACTTGCATACGCTTGACCTGAGCGTGGCTTGACCTGAGCGTAGGTTGGCCTGAGCGTATGACTTGCACTGAGCGTATGGCCTTTGGCTGACTTGGTCTCATGTCAGCGTGTCAGATTGGGTTTTATTTTCCTTAACTTGATATGTTTGGATTTGATAATTGAGCATGACGTGATAGTGACCCGTAGTGGTGCACTCCTGACATAATAACCTAACATGACCTGATAGTGGCCCGTCGTGGCGCACTCCTGACTAGTACACTTGACCTGATAACCTGACATGTTATATCTTGATAAGCTGTTGCGACGGCTACTTGGTATAATATGACCTGTATAATTAATCTGGACACCGTGGGCGATTGTGCTTGTATAAATTAACCAGTCCTGTCTTGCATCATATATAGGACAGGAACTCCTGAGTACCACGGTCAGGAGTACCTACTAAAATGGACTAAGGCTAATAACTAGAATAACACAGTAGTCATGAAGAGATTTCCCAGCTACAGGCAATCCCGTTACCTGGGCGCGCCTGGGATCTGTAGCCTGCCGTCGAGTAGGGCACATTTCCAGCACACTGTCATGTGTTGCACCCTTTAAGCTACCTAAGGGTACATGCATTTCCTGGACGATGTACCCACCTGAATTCCACCCTAATCTTTCGTCCTGGGTAACCTGGATGGTCTGCAGGGCTTGTGGCTGTAGAATAATCTCGCTGCATCTTGTTAGTAATTAGGCTTGTGACAACCCTAGTTAGTTAAAGTATCAAGCCATAATTCTTGCTTGTCCGTGAAATGATTGGATGGAGTCTAACCTGTCTAGCCTTGCCCTGATCCTGTTCCAGATTGTTGCATGACCAGAATGCTTGTATTTATTTTACCGATAAATGGTGAGAATTCCATGTTCTGTTCAGACGAAGGGTTACAACCCCGGTCCTTGTTTGGTTTACGGGTTGTAACCTGGTTATCTGAACTGTTCCATGGTTATCTCGTCGTATATCATCCTGGTGTACTTTCCTTATTTCCAGTTCTTACTTTTATTTATATCTTGTGCTGATTGCTGGTTTTAGCTCTTAAGTGAAGCCTTCTTTGTGGCACTTGCTCTTTCTGGGGTCTGACCTAGCTGGTTTTGTATGGCCAGATTTTGGAGCGGCTTCCGAGGATCTACCGACTTTTCAGCCAGATGGTGGCCACTAGACGGAATCCTGGCAACGAGTGGGTTATTTTTGGCTCTCCCACTCTATTGTAAAATTATTCTTTTGAGGCGTTTAGCCGACGAGCACCTGTTTAGCTCGATAGCATTTACTTACTGTCTGTCTACTGGCTGTAACATGATTGACAAATCCTAGGGTTGATCATGTATGACTAAACTCTTGCTAGTCCTGACATTTTGTAACGACTAGCTTCATGATCAGCTGAATATGTAATGTTTGGGATGCCTTACTATTATATATTTAGTGATCATACATCTTGTAACTTTTACTTATTTGCTTGTGATTGAGACAATAGGCTTGTTCATGACCTTAAGAGACTGCTGGCTTGTAGTTAAACCCCTATATATCTAGACAGCCGTGACCGTAGGGTGAGATGGATTCCATTTCATTATACGTAGCTGGCTATGTCTGCCCCCGCTCTCCAGTATTCGGGTTCTGGAGCGTGACATGGTTTAAGTGGTGACCCATGCAGGTCTTGTAAATCAAGATATGTGAGGGTTTACCGAATAGATGTCTCAATCAGTATTCGTCCTTGACCTCTGCTCGTATCTTCTGAATTCTTGGATTCTTGTCCTAATCATATGCTTGTATCGTTGATCTGTCCTGGTCCTTCCTTATTGTTCCCTATGTCGTCTTCTTCAGCGGCATTGTTCGTGGTCCTACCGACCAGCAAGGCGGAGCACCTCCCGCTGACCAGCAGCAACCTAGAGATCAAGCCCAGCATTCCGGAGTAGCCTCCAGAGTCGTACCTTCTGGCGGAGAGCCACTAGTCCAGCCAGTTCAACCTGTAGAACATGATGACGGCACTTTGGTAGGACTCGTCAGGACCTTGATAGCTTCTCAAGATCGTCGTAGAGATGCCTTGGAACAGGCAGTGACGGATGCTTTAACCCGGGGTGGTCATCAGGGTAACAATGCGGCCAACAGCTTCAAGCGCTTGAACCCTCCATTCTTCGACGGTAGTGAAGATGCTATCACAGCAGATGCATGGCTTCAGGACACAGAGGTGGTTCTAGAAGCAGCCAGTACTCCAGAGAACGAGAAGGTGGCCGTTGTGCGCCTACAGCTATTAGATCTTGCCCGTAGCTGGTGGGCAGCGCAGGCCGTTGGATTAGCAGCACCCATTCCATGGGCAGTATTCAGAGAGAGATTCCAGACCAAGTATTTTGATGCTGTAGCTCGGTACGACCTGCAGACGAGGTTCACAAATCTGAAGCAAGGTGGCAGGACGGTCGACGGATATGCGGCCGAGTTTTCCAGACTCAGTCGGTTTGCTTCCACTTTGGTGGCAACCGAGTATGATAGAGCCCAGCGATTCCAGCAGGGACTTCATCTGGAGATTCTATTGGCGGTTGAGCAGTTTGAGCATCAGACTTTTGATGCAGTCTTGAGAGCAGCCCGGAGGCATGAGTATACCTCCCAGAGGATTGTGGACAGGGTCGGAGGTCGGAAGAGATCTCACGGCCAGATGAATCAGTCTTCAGCACCAGCCCCGGCAGCCAGGGCCTTGACTATTGGAGCTCCGAGGCGAGCGGCCTCAGTGACGTCGGTTCAGCATTCCACTCCGATGCACCCTCAGCAGAAGCAGCAGAAGCAGAAGCAGTCTTCCGCAGTAGGATGTTCTCATTGTGGGAAGCCAGGCCATATGGTGGCAGAATATCGTAGGGCACAGGGATTGTGCCTAGTTTGTGGAGCATCAGACCATAGGGTTGGATCCTGCCTGAACAGGGAAGGTTCATCATCATCCAACCTTTCTAGCACTTCGGTGAGAGGACCAGCACCAGTCCAGCAGCAGCAGCAGTATCCATTGATGAGGCCCTTGCCGCCTCAGTCCCAGGCGTTTCAGCAGCAGAGCCCCCAGCAGTATGCGCAAGCCCAGGCTTTGAGTCAGAATAGGCAGCGAGGATATCAGCAGAGGGGACCAGCACCCCGAGGGCACGGTCAGGCTATGGTGATGACCGTGGAGGAAGGATTGGCACCAGGTGAGGTAGTAGTAGGTACTATTCTCGTCAACTCCTTCCCAGCTTCAGCTTTATTTGATTCTGGTGCATCGCATTCATTTATGTCTGCACGATTCGCGACACGGGTAGGACTGGAGCCCGAGTCATTATCAGTAAGGCTCAATATACTTACTGGTAACGGACTTGTGGGTGTAGATAGAGTGTTTTCCTCGTGTCGGATCATAGTTAGCGGTAGAGAATTCCCCGCTAGGTTGATAGAGTTCCCGATGGCCGATTATGATGTGGTCCTAGGGATGGATTGGTTAAGGAACCAGTATGCTAGAATAGACTGCCACATTGGCAGGGTTGTTTTTAGCATTTCAGGAGAGCCGGAGTTTTCTTTCACTCGAGGCGAAGTTGAGTCATCTCCTCCAGTATTGCGGATGGCAGTAGCAGCAGTTCAGTTGTCCAGGATAGTCGAAAAGTTTCCAGATATTTTCCCAGAAGAACTTCCAGGTATGCCTCCGGAGCGGGAGATCGAGTTCACTATAGACTTGATTCCTGGAACAGCCCCAGTATCAGAGAGAGTCTACAGGATGGCGCCATCAGAGTTGGAGATCTTGTACAAGATGATTGAAGAGCTTAGAACCAAGGGATTCATTCGTGCTAGTGGATCGCCTTAGGGAGCCCCGATGCTTCTTGTGAAAAAGAAGGATGGTACGTCCAGGTTATGTGTTGATTATCGTACCTTGAACTCAGTGACAATCAAGAACAGATACCCTCTTCCGAGGATAGATGACTTGTTTGATCAACTCAAGGGGGCTTCAGTATTCTCGAAGATAGACTTGCGCTCAGGATATCATCAGATCAGAGTCAGAGAGCAGGACATCCCAAAGACAGCTTTTAGATCGAGATATGGGCATTGGGAATTCCTTGTTATGTCTTTTGTAGCAACCAACGCGCCGGCAGTATTCATGGACCTCATGAATCGCATCTTCATACCTTACTTGGATCAGTTTGTGATTGTGTTCTTGGATGACATTCTGGTCTACAGCAAGAGTGAGGCGGAGCATGAACAACATCTCCGTATAGTTCTTCAGATCCTCAGAGAGCACCAGTTATATGCCAAGTTCAGTAAATGCGAGTTCTGGCTCGATCGCATTTCGTACTTGGGTCATATCATCACTCGAGGAGGAGTAGAAGTAGATCCCCAGAAGATTATGGCTATTGAGTCATGGCCAGTGCCCAGCACAGTTGCAGAGGTTCGTAGTTTTCTTGGATTGGCCGGCTACTACCGGTGGTTTGTTTCGGATTTTGCTCGAATTTTAGCGCCATTGACGCAGTTGACCCGCAAGGATGCGCAGTTTGCTTTGACAGCAGAGTGTCAGAGTTCTTTTGAGCAGTTGAAGCGAGGCTTGATAAAGGCTCCTATTCTCACGCTTCCAGATGGAACCGGAGGATTCTCAGTGTATTGTGATGCTTCAGGCAGAGGTTTAGGGTGTGTTCTGATGCAGCATGGGAAGGTAATAGCTTATGCGTCATGACAACTTCGTGATCATGAGAGGAATTACCCAACCTATGACTTGGAGCTGGCAGCAGTGGTGTTTGCACTTAAGTTATGGAGGCACTATTTGTACGGAGATAGGGTAGAGATTTTCACCGACCACAAGAGCCTGAAGTATGTTTTTACCCAAAAGGATCTTAACATGCGTCAGAGGAGGTGGCTGGAGCTTCTTTATGATTATGTTGTCAACCTGCAGTATCATCCTGGGAAGGCCAATGTTGTTGCGAATGCATTGAGGAGGAGAGCGGGAGTTTATTTCCTAACAGCGCAACCAGAGCTGTTAGCAGATCTTCAAAAAATGGGTATTGAAGTTGTTCTCCCTTCCAGTGTAGCATTGATGGCCAGTATGCAAATTCAGTCCACTATAGTCGAGAGGATCCGGATGGCGCAGTCGACAGATTCCAAGCTTCAGCGACTCAAAGCAGAGTGTGAGGCAGGATAAAGACCAGAGTTATGCATTCATGAGGATGGTATACTTCGACATAGTAAGCGTCTTTGTGTACCCAGCGGAGATATCCGACAGAAGATCATGTCAGAAGCGCATAGTTCGCAGTATTCCATCCATCCCGGCAATACGAAGATGTACCGTGATATCCGGTAGCATTTCTGGTGGAATGGCATGAAGCGGGAGATAGCTCGGTTTGTCTCTCGGTGTTTGGTTTGCCAACAAGTTAAAGCCGAACATCAGAGGCCGGCTGGACTTCTTCAGCCCTTATCGATTCCAGAATGGAAGTGGGAGCATGTGACCATGGATTTTGTGACTGGACTACCTAGATCCCCAGCTGGTAGAGATGCTATCTGGGTTATAGTTGACAGGCTCACGAAAGTGGCTCACTTTCTTCCATTCAGAGTTAGTCAGTCGACGGCTCAGTTAGCAGAGATGTACCTCAGGCAGATTGTCAGATTGTACGGTATTCCAGTCAGTATCACCTCGGACCGAGATTCAAGATTTACGTCGCACTTTTGGCGTAGCCTGCAAGAGAGCTTGGAAACCCATCTCCAGTTCAGTTCAGCATATCACCCGCAGACGGATGGCCAGTCGGAGCACACGATCCAGACTCTTGAAGACATGTTGCAGTCTTGCACACTTGACTTCGGTGGTTCATGGGAAGATCACTTGCACCTGGTGGAATTCTCGTACAACAATAGTTTCCAGGCCAGTATCCAGATGGCACCGTTCGAGGCGCTGTATGGCAGAAAGTGCAGATCCCCGTTAGCCTGGGATAATGTTGGAGAGAGGCAGATGCTCAGTCTAGAAATGATTGCTCAGACCATTGAAGTAGTCAGGCGAGTCAGAGATCACCTTCGAGTTGCCCAAGATCGCCAGCACCATTGGGTCGATTCTCATCGGCGCCCTCTCGAGTTTTCGGTCGGCGATCATGTATTCCTGAGGATTTCGCCTAACCGTGGCGTCATTCGTCTCGGCGTACGGGGAAAGCTTAGTCCTAGGTATATAGGATCGTTTGACATTCTGGAGTGAGTAGGAGATGTATCCTATCGTCTCGCTCTTCCGCCGTCGCTAAGCGAGGTACATGACGTGTTCCATGTATCCCAATTATGACGGTATATCCCGGACCCGAGCCACATCCTGGATCATTCGGAATTGGTTGTTGGTACCAACCTTTCGTATGAGGAGAGGCCCGTGTCTATATTGGACCAAAGAGAGAAGATCCTCAAGAACAAGACTATCAAGTTAGTCCGAGTTGCTTGGGGTCATCACTCTTTGGGTGAGTCAACATGGGAGCGTGAGAATGATATCCGATCGCGATATCCCGACTTGTTTGACTCGTGAGGTATAATGTCTTTCTTATGCCTCATGCCTTCGATTCCTTGCTTGAATGAGTGATTGTCTGCCTAGTTATAGCTTGCATGTGATTAATGTAGCTTGTCATTGCTCCTCTAGCCTCTTGATTAAATTCCGAGGACGGAATTCTTTTAAGGTGGGTAGAGTTGTAATACCTCTGGTTCGTATTACGTATTTCTGGAATACGTGTACGTATTTATTCTTGTATTGCATGATTTCCTTGCTTTATTTCCTCCCTGGGCTTGGTTCATTCTTGGTTGGTTTGGCTTGGTCTCCTTGGGGTTGGTTTGGTTCGGCTAGGCTTGGTTGCCTTGGTTTATCATGAACCAAGGGGTGAACCCCCTACCTACCACCACCACTCATATTTATTACCTATTCTTCTTCTCTCTCTTTATTACTCTCTTCTCCTTCTCCATTAAACCCACCACCAACAAAGAACACCCCTTAGGCAAGTACAACTTGCTTCCACAAGAGGGCTCGTTTTTATTGTTCCATTAGCTTCTTTCCATGTTTCTAAGACACTTTAGAACTTGTCATTTTCTATTTTGAAGCTTTAATTTTCGTAGATCTAGAAATTAGTTATTTTTGGATTTTGGTGGTTTTAATCTATCAAGCTTTCTTGTTTTCAAGTTTTTATGGTTCCATGTTGTAGAGAATTTTATTTTACCCAATTTTAACCTTTGAAAAGTTGGATTTTGACTTATTTTGACCAAGTTATGGACTTTTGAAGCTTTGGGTTCAACCATGGAGTTCTTGCTGATTTGGAGAAGATAGTGAGCAGTGCGCGAGCTTTTTAGCTTGCGCCACTGAGTTGCGTGCGCTCTTTAGCGCAGCGCAGTCCCCATACGCTGCCTTTTGGGAGCGTATGACTCGCATACGCTCGCTTGCTTGACAAGGAGTCGTATGGACCCCATACACTGCCTTTTGGGAGCGTATGACTCACATACGCTCGCTTGCTTGACAAGGAGTCGTATGGACCCCATACGCTGCCTTTTGGGAGCGTATGACTCGCATACGCTCGCTTGCTTGACAAGGAGTCGTATGGACCCCATACGCTGCCTTTTGGAAGCGTATGACTTGCATACGCTTGACCTGAGCGTGGCTTGACCTGAGCGTAGGTTGGCCTGAGCGTATGACTTGCACTGAGCGTATGGCCTTTGGCTGACTTGGTCTCATGTCAGCGTGTCAGATTGGGTTTTATTTTCCTTAAGCTTGGCTCTTCTATAGCCCTGTATATTGATATTTTATTAGATATTTTATGCCCATTTTATATCCTTACGCCTTTTGTCCTGAACTTGATAATCACAAATTTACTTGATATGTTTGGATTTGATAATTGAGCATGACGTGATAGTGACCCGTAGTGGTGCACTCCTGACATAATAACCTGACATGATCTGATAGTGGCCCGTCGTGGCGCACTCCTGACTAGTACACTTGACCTGATAACCTGACATGTTATATCTTGATAAGCTGTTGCGACGGCTACTTGGTATAATATGACCTGTATAATTAATCTGGACACCGTGGGCGATTGTGCTTGTATAAATTAACCAGTCCTGTCTTGCATCATGTCTAGGACAGGAACTCCTGAGTACCACGGTCAGGAGTACCTACTAAAATGGACTAAGGCTAATAACTAGAATAACACAGTAGTCATGAAGAGATTTCCCAGCTACAGGCAATCCCGTTACCTGGGCGTGCCTGGGATCTGTAGCCTGCCGTCGAGTAGGGCACATTTCCAGCACACTGTCATGTGTTGCACCCTTTAAGCTACCTAAGGGTATATGCGTTTCCTGGACGATGTACCCACCTGAATTCCACCCTAATCTTTCGTCCTGGATAACCTGGATGGTCTGCAGGGCTTGTGGCTGTGGAATAATCTCGCTGCATCTTGTTAGTAATTAGGCTTGTGACAACCCTAGTTAGTTAAAGTATCAAGCCATAATTCTTGCTTGGCCCTGAAATGATTGGATGGAGTCTAACCTGTCTAGCCTTGCCCTGATCCTGTTCCAGATTGCTGCATGACCAGAATGCTTGTATTTATTTTACCGATAAATGGTGATAATTCCAAGTTCTGTTCAGACGAAGGGTTACAACCCCGGTCCTTGTTTGGTTTACGGGTTGTAACCTGGTTATCTGAACGATTCCATGGTTATCTCGTCGTATATCATCCTGGTGTACTTTCCTTATTTTCAGTTCTTACTTTTATTTATATCTTGTGCTGATTGCTGGTTTTAGCTCTTAAGTGAAGCCTTCTTTGTGGTACGTGCTCTTTCTGGGGTCTGACCCAGCTGGTTTTGTGTGGCCAGATTTTGGAGCGGCTCCCGAGGATCTACCGACTTTCCAGCCAGATGGTGGCTACTAGACGGAATCCTGGCAACGAGTGGGTTATTTTTGGCTCTCCCACTCTATTGTAAAAATATTCTTTTGAGGCGTTTAGCCGACGAGCACCTGTTTAGCTCGATAGCATTTACTTACTGTCTGCCTACGGGCTGTAACATGATTGACAAATCCTAGGGTTGATCATGTATGACTAAACTCTTGCTAGTCCTGACATTTTGTAACGACTAGCTTCATGATCAGCTGAATATGTAATATTTGGGACGCCTTACTATTGTATATTTAGTGATCATACATCTTGTAACTTTTACTTATTTGCTTGTGATTGAGACAATAGGCTTGTTCATGACCTTAAGAGACTGCTGGCTTGTAGTTAAACCCCCATATATCTAGACAGCCGTGACCGTAGGGTGAGATGGATTCCATTTCATTATACGTAGCTGGCTATGTCTGTCCCCGCTCTCCAGTATTCTGGTTCTGGGGTGTGACATAGGGTTTTAATGAGGGTGGTTGTGGTGTGTTGAGGGTGAAGCATAGGCTAAGGTGTTCCAAATGCATATTGAACCAAACCAACCAAACCAATCCTACTCCACAAAATAAAACCAAGCCAAGTCAAAACCCATTTTACGAGAAAACCAAAAATCTGCAAGTCGAGCCAAAAATACAATTACAGGCCAGAATTTGAGAAAATAAAATACAGGTCCAAGATACATATAGGCTTAATCAAAATACGTGTTCTGAGATATGGGTGTTACAACTCTTCCCACCTTAAGAGAATTCTGTCCTCGAAATTTAATCAAGGAGCTAGAGAGAGACAAGGACAAGTCATACTATTCACATGCAAGCTATACTAAGCAGTCAATCAAACAATCACGCATGCAAGCAAGGACGGAAGGCATAAGGCATAAGGAAGACATTATACCTTACGAGTCAAACAAGTCGGGATATCGCGATCGGATGTCGTCCTCACGCTCCCATGTTGACTCACCTAGAGATTGATGACCCCAAGCAACACGGACTAAGTTAATAGTCTTGTTCTTGAGTATCTTCTCCCTCCGGTCCAATATAGACACGGGCCTCTCCTCATACGAAAGGTTGGTACCAACAACCAATTCTGAATGGTCTAGGATATGGCTCGGGTCCGGGATATACCGTCGTAATTGGGACACATGGAATACATCATGCACCTCACTTAGAGACCGCGGAAGAGCAAGACGATAGGATACATCTCCTACTCGCTCCTGGATATCGAACGGCCCTATATACCTAGGACTAAGCTTTCCCCGTACGCCAAAGCGAATGACGCCGCGGTTAGGCGAGATCCTAAGGAATACATGGTCGCCGATAGCAAACTCTAAGGGACGCTGATGGGCATCGGCCCAATGTCGCTGGCGGTCTTGGGCAACTCGAAGACGATCCCTGATCCTTCTGACCACTTCAACTGTCTGGGCAATCATTTCTAGACCAAGCATCTGCCTCTCTCCAACATCATCCCACGCTAGCGGGGATCTGTACTTCCTACCGTACAGAGCCTCGAATGGTGCCATCTGGATGCTGGCCTGGAAGCTATTGTTGTACGAGAACTCCACCAGATGCAGGTGATCTTTCCACGAACCACCAAAGTCAAGGGTACAAGACCTCAATATGTCTTCAAGTGTCTGGATTGTGCGCTCTGACTGGCCATCTGTCTGCGGATGATAAGCTGAACTGAACTGGAGACGAGTCCCCAAACTCTCTTGTAGGCTACGCCAAAAGTGTGACGTGAATCTTGAATCTCGGTCCGAGGTAATACTGACTGGTACACCGTGAAGTCTGACAATCTGCCTGAGGTACACCTCTGCTAACTGAGCCGTAGACTGCCCAACTCTGAATGGGAGAAAATGAGCCACCTTCATGAGCCGGTCAACTATAACCCAAATAGCATCTCTACCAGCTGGGGATCTAGGCAATCCAGTCACGAAATCCATGGTCACATGTTCCCACTTCCATTCTGGAATCGGCAAGGGCTGAAGAAGTCCAACGGGCCTCTGATGTTCAGCTTTAACCTGCTAGTAAACCAAACACCGAGAGAGAAACCGGGCTATCTCTCTCTTCATGCTATTCTACCAGAAATGCTGACAAATATTACGGTACATCTTCGTGCCACTGGGATGAATTGAATACTGCGAGCTGTGAGCTTTCGCCATGACCTCTTGTCTGATATCTCTACTGGGTACACAAAGACGAGTGCCATGTCGAAGTGTACCATCTTCATGAATGCACAACTCTGGCCTTCTTCCTGCCTCACACTCCGCTCTGAGCCGCTGAACCTTAGAATCTGTAGACTGCGCCATCCGGATCCTCTCAACTATGCTGGACTGAACCTGTAGACTGGCCATCAACGCCACGTTGGTAGGAAGAACCACTTCAATTCCCATCTTCTGAAGATCTGACAATAACTCTGGTTGCGCCATTAGGAAGTAAACTCCAACTCTCCTGCTCAATGCATCTCTTACAACGTTGGCCTTCCTTGGGTGATACTGCAAATCCACATCGTAGTCCACCAATAGCTCAAGCCATCTTCTCTGTCGCATATTAAGGTCCTTCTGGGTGAAAACGTACTTCAGGCTCTTGTGATCAGTAAATATCTCCACTCTGTCTCCGTACAAGTAGTGTCTCCACAACTTAAGTGCAAACACTACTGCTGCCAGCTCCAAGTCGTGGGTCGGGTAATTCTTCTCATGATCACGAAGTTGACGTGATGCATAAGATATTACCTTCCCATGCTGCATCAAAACACACCCCAATCCTCTGCCTGAAGCGTCGCAATAAACTGTGAATCCTCCGGTCCCATCTGGAAGAGTGAGAATGGGAGCCGTTATCAAGCCTCGCTTCAACTTCTCAAATAATTCCTGGTACTCTGCTGTCCAAACAAACTGCACATCCTTGCGGGTCAACTGGGTCATCGGTGCTGAAATCCTAGCAAAATCTGAAACGAATCGCCGGTAGTAGCCGGCCAATCCAAGGAAGCTGCGAACCTCTGCCACTGAGCTAGGTACTGGCCACGACTCGATAGCCACAATCTTTTGGGGATCCACTTCCACTCCTCCTCGAGTAATGATGTGACCCAAGTACGAAATGCAATCGAACCAGAACTCGCATTTGCTAAACTTGGCGTACAACTGATGCTCCCTAAGCGTCTGATGGACGATTCTGAGATGCTGCTCGTGCTCTGCTTCGCTCTTGTTGTAGACCAGGATATCATCTAGGAATACGATCACGAACTGATCCAAGTAAGGCATGAAAATACGATTCATGAGGTCCATGAATACTGCTGGCGCATTGGTCGCTCCAAAGGGCATAACAAGAAACTCCCAATGTCCATACCTAAACCGAAAAGCTGTCTTCGAGATGTCCTGTTCTCTAACTCTGATCTGGTGGTATCCTGACCGCAAGTCTATCTTCGAGAACACTGAAGCCCCTCTGAGTTGATCAAACAAGTCATTTATCCTCGGAAGAGGGTATCTGTTCTTGATTGTCACTGAGTTCAAGGTACGATAATCTACACATAGCCTGGACGTACCATCCTTCTTTTTTAGAAGAAGCATCGGGGCTCCCCAAGGCGACCCACTTGCACGAATGAATCCCTTGGTCCTGAGTTCTTCAATCATCTTGTACAAAATCTCCAACTCTGAAGGCGCCATCCTGTAGACTCGCTCTGATACTGGTGCTGTTTCGGGGATCAAGTCTATAGTGAACTCGATCTCCCGTTCTGGCGGCATCCCTGGAAGTTCCTCTGGGAAGACATCTGGAAACTCTTCAACTATCTTGGGCAACTGCACTGCTGCTACTGCCATCCGCAATACTGGAAAAGATGGCTCTACCGTGCCTCTGGAAAATAAAAACTCTGGCTCGCCTGGGATACTAAAGATAACCCTGCCAACATGGCAGTCTATCCTAGCATACTGGTTCCTCAACCAATCCATGCCTAAGACTACATCATAGTCTGCCATAGGGAACTCTATAAATCTAGCGGAGAACTCTCTACCGCTAACTACGATCCGACACGAAGAAAATACTCGATCTACTCCTACAAGACCATTACCAGTAAGTATATTGAGTCTTACTGCTAATGACTCAGGCTCCAATCCTATCCGTGTCGCAAATCGTGCAGACATGAATGAATGCGATGCACCAGAATCAAATAATACCAATGCTGGAGAAGAGTTGACGAGAATAGTACCTGCCACTACCTCACCTGGTGCAACTTCTTCTTCCATAGCCATCATTATGGCCTGACCTCTAACTGCGGGTCCCCTCTGCTGGAAACCTCTCTGCCTGCTCTGCACATGGGCTTGGGTAAACTGCTGCTGGTTCTGCTGATGAAATACCTGGGCCTGAGGCAACAAGGGCCTCGGGTACTGCTGCTGCTGCTGCACAGGTGCTGGTCCCCTAACCGATGGACTGGTTAGGTTGGAAGAGAAAGAACTACCCCTATTCGGGCAAGCTCCTATCTTTTGATCTGTCGCTCCATAAGCTAGGCACAATCCTTGTGCCCTACGACAATCCGCCACCACATGGCCTGGCTTCCCGCAATGAGAACATCCCATCGCGGAAGTCTGCTTCTGCTTCTGCTGCTGTGGGTACGTCGGGGTCGAATGCTGAACCGACGTCACTGAGGCCGCCCGTCTCGGAGTTCTAATAGTCAAACTTCTAGCTGCCGGGGCTGGAGCTAATGATTGGTGCATCTGGCTGTGGGACCGCTTCCTACCTCTGGTCCTATCCACGATCCTCTGGGAGGTATACTCATGCCTCATAGCTGCTCTCAAAACTGCATCGAACGTCTAGTGTTCGAACTGCTCGACTGCCAACGAGATCTCCAAATGCAGTCCCTGCTGGAACCTCTGGGCCCTATCAAACTCGGTCGCCACCAAGGTGGGGGCAAACCTACTGAGTCTAGAAAACTCAGATGCATAACCGTCGACTGTTCTGCCTCCTTGCTTCAAGTTGGTAAATCTCGTCTGCAGGTCGTACCGGGCCACAGCATCGAAATACTTCGTCTGGAATCTCTCTCTAAATATTGCCCAAGCAATGGGTGCCACTAATCCCATGGCTTGCGCTGCCCACCAACTGCGAGCTAAGTCCAGCAACTGTAGCCGTACTACGGCCACCTTCTCATGCTCAGGTGTCCTGGCTACTTCCAGAATCACCTCGGTATCCTGAAGCCAAGCGTCCGCGGCAATCGCTTCTTCGCTGCCGTCAAAGAAGGGAGGGTTCAGGCGCTTGAAGCTGTTGGCCGTGCTGTTCCCTGGGTGACCGCCTCTGGTCAAGGCATCTGCTACTACCTGGTACAAGGCATCTCCTCGACGATCCTGGGAAGCTATCATGGTCCTGATGAGACCTACCAAAGTGCCATCATCCGGCTCGGCAGGCTGAACGGGCTGAACTGGAGGCTCTCCTCCAGGAGGCACAACTCTGGAGGCTACTCCGGAGTGCTGGGCTTGATCTCCAGGTTGCTGGTCCACGGGAGGTGCTCCGCCTTGCTGATCGGAGGGGTCAGGTACAGTGCCGCTGAAGAAGACGACACAGAAAAAAAAATAATAAGAAAGGACCAGGACAGATCAATGATACAAGCACACGATCAAGGCAAAAATCCGACAGAGGATATGAATGGAGATCAAGAACGAGTACTGATTGAGACATCTATCTAGTAAACCCTCACATTTCTTGATTGACAAGACCTGCATGGGCTACCACTTAAACCATGTCATGCCCTAGAACCAGAATACTGGAGAGCGGGGGCGAACATAGCCAGCTACGTATATTGAAATGAAGTCCATCTCACTATACAGTCACGGCTGTCTAGATATGAGGGTTTACTACAAGCCAACAGTCTCTTAAGGTCAAGCCTACTGTCTCAATCTCAAGCAAGTAATACAATTACAAGATGTTTGATCACCAAATATACAATAAAAGGCGTCCCAAATATTACATATCAGCTGATCATGAAGCTAGTCGTACAAAATGCAAGGACTAGCAAGAGTTAAGTCATGCATGATCAACCCTAGGATTTGTTAATCATATTTACAGCCCGTAGACAGACAGTAAGTAAAGGTGCATTGAGCTAACAGGTGCTCGTCGGCTAAACGCCTCAAAAGAATAAATTTACAATAGAGTGAGCAAAATAAAATAGAAAACCCACCCGTAGCCCGGGTTCCTTCTAGTCGCCACCATCGGGCTGGAGGTTCGGTAGATCCTCGGGTGCTGCTCCGAAATCTGGCCACACAAAACCAGCTGGATCAAACCCCAGAAAGAGCAAGTGCCACAAAGGAGGCCACGAAATAAGAACAAGCCAGCATATCAGAACATAAGAAAATGAAAGAAAAGTACAAGTAATAAAAGCACATCAGGACAATAAACGACTAGGGACGTGGAACCATTCTAGGTGCCAGGTTACAACCCGTAAACCCAACAAGGACCGGGGTTATAACCCTTCGCCTGAATAGCTCCTTGTCTCTACCCAATTATTGTTACAGCAAGTAAAACAACCATGTTCGGGAGTACCAGGGTACAGGGACTAGACAAGACTTAGACGGGGCTAGACATCATCCATTCACAAGCGGCCAAGCAATTACTATGGCATACTATTTCAACTAACTAGGGTTATCACAAGCCTAATTACTAACAAGATGCAATGAGAATTTCCCAGTCCCAAGCCCTGCAGACCATCCAGTTATCCTTCCGCGGGTTGAGAGTATGGTTGGGTACATCGCCCCGAAGACGATATACCCTTAGGTGACTTAGAGGGTGCAACACATGACAGTGTGCTGGAAATGTGCTCTACTCGTCGGCAAGCTACAAGTCCAATTAAAGCGCCCAGATAACGAGACTGCCTGTGACTGGAAATTCTCCATAAACTATAGTTAGAACTAGTCATTAGCCTAATCCATGTTCAGTACGAATCCCTGACCGTAGGAAACCAGGGAGTCACGTCCTAGACATGATGCAAGACAAGACAAGTGGATTGCACAAGCAAGCAAGCAGGAACACCCACGGTGTCAAGGTTGATTATACAAGTCAAGTTACAAGTCGAGTAGCAAGTTACAAGTCAAGAGTGCGCCGCCACGGCCACTATCAAGTTATCAGGTTACAAGTCAAGAGTGCACCCCATCGGGTCACTATCAAGAAGATCAGAAAGTACCAGGATCGTAAATCACAGAAAACTACGAAAGTCGTACTAGTCATAGCAAATACTGAAAATTGTGTCAAGTCGTGTTGTGTGGAACAAAATCTCAAAACCCAATCCACAAAAGAGAAGCCAAGCTTAAAGAAATAAAACCAAAACTCCAAGAGCCAATGGGTTACGCAAGGGATCAGGGGGTTGGATTACGCAGGGTGTCAGCTGCGCAGGGTGCCAAGTGCGCAGGGGCACAGGGTGCAGGGTTGGGTGGCACATGAACAGACTGCGCATGAACAGACTGCGCAGCAGCAGACTGCGCAGGAGCAGACTGCGCAGGAGCAGACTGCACATGGATGGATGGCGCATGAACAGACTGCGCATGAGCAGACTGCGCAGGAGCAGACTGCGCAGGAGCAGACTGCGCATGAATGGATGCGCGCTGGGGTTGAGCGCAGTTCGCCAAGGGGCAAGCAGCTCGGTCGGCGCTGCGCTAAAGAGCGCAGGCCGAGAGGGGGATGCGCAGTCCAGCACTGCGCTAAAGAGCGCAGGCTGCAGTCTTCTTCTCCAGGCCGAGAGCAAGCATCAAAAACACCAAAAATTCTATTGTTCATATCTTGGTCAATCCAAAGCCAAGTCTAGATTTTTAAAGTTCTAACTTGAGTAAAATTGAGTTCTCTTCCACATGGAAGCATCAAAACCCACAAAAACCCAACTAAAATAGATCAAAACCATGTAAATCCAAAAATAGAAAAAACTTAGATCTAGAACAAAGGAGACACCAAATCACAAAATGTCAAGTTCTAATGTTGATCTCCATGGCCTAATCTAGCTAATGGACAATTAAAAAGTGGTTCTCATGTGGTGGCAAGGTGCACTTTCCTATGGTGTTGGTGAGTTGTGTAGAGGAAGGAAGAAGAAGGAGATAGAGAAAATAAATAAAAGAGTTATGAGGAGAGAGAAAAGGTTGGTAGGGTTTTAATGAGGGTGGTTGTGGTGTGTTGAGTGTGAAGCATAGGCTAAGGTGTTCCAAATGCATATTGAACCAAACCAACCAAACCAATCCTACTCCACAAAATAAAACCAAGCCAAGTCAAAACCCATTTTACGAGAAAACCAAAAATCTGCAAGTCGAGCCAAAAATACAATTACAGGCCAGAATTTGAAAAAATAAAATACAGGTCCAAGATACATGCAGACTTAATCAAAATATGTGTTCTGAGATATGGGTGTTACATTGGACACGTCTCGTATCCGAAAAAGCGGTTACGGGTCTTGACAAGTTTTTGTGGTGGCCCATGCAGGTCAGTTTTTGCAAAATATACGAACTCGTGATGGTACTTAAGTTAGTCGTACCATTGCGAGCCTGCGACTAGAAAATGCTCTTTCACAACTAGGAGTAAATCAATTTTGAGAGAATGGTTAGGACTAGGAGTACCTAATTTAAATTGACCGTTGGGTAGTTAAGGTTGTCAGATAGGCCATGCAATTTAGAATTATTAAATTTAGATAGCCTGCCCGATCTCTATAGATACACTATTACTTTTGATATGACGATATGATCCAATGTGGATATACTATTCACTTGGTAAGTTAGGCTTTCCTAGAATTAAGGCTCTAATCTTGATAAAATTTTCAATTTTCTTTTGCTCTGTTAGATATAAACCTTATATCATAAGTTAGAATTGCCTATTTAAAATTATACTTTGCTGTAAGGAATTAGTCTATAATTTTTTATTATGTTATTCATATACAGATCTCGAGGTAGATTTGATTTAGAGCTTTCCTACAACCATTTGAAATACGTATGAAATAAAGATTAGGATGTTCTTACTTCCCTTGTCTTTAGTATTTCCTCCCCAATCAACCTTTTACTTTAAGGATTGAGACTTATAGGCAGATGTTTACGCTTTCTATCATAGTCAACTAGTTTGAATCCCTAGCAGCTCCTTGAAGTTCTTAGGAATATAGTTGGAGTAATTTAACGACTGCGATGGCTAGACAGCAGCGCACTAGCGAGGCACGACCCAAAGAGTTGAAATTGTTTTATGGAATCATAGTTTATGGACCATTGCTAAAACTATATCTTCATTGACCACTTTAGACCTTGTGTCAATATAACGTAGAGTATCTGATAGCGTATCACATTTGAATCACGGAACCAAGGGCTTACCACTACCAGAGCTTGCGGGCGAGGCATAATCCTCGATGAAATGACTTCAGACATGATTACAAGTTTAGGATACTATAGAAGATAATAGGAAGACTGTATAAGCAAGAACACCAGGTGAGTTTTTGATTCTCATAAAACTCGAACTACTTGTGCCCTTTCAAAAATCTTGCATACTTGTATTCTGATTATCTTGACCAATGCTGCTATTACAGTCTAGTTTTACAAGTTTACTCTTTTATCGAGCTTGATTCAAGACATATGTTTATTGGGGATGCCTACTAACATATTGTCTAATCAGAATCGATGTATTACGGTCTGATCAACTGTAGTGCACTCGGTACGCTCTCCCTCTGATTAGTCTACGTGGATTGAGACGTAGATGTCTCTAGGATCTCATCCGTGACTATATTGAAAATTCATCTTGAATTATACATTCGCCTTTGAATCACGTAATTGTATTCAGTAACATATCCCTTGAACACTTTATTTTTTTTGTCTTTCATTGATTTGGAAAGACGGAAGCTCATAATTTATAGAGAGATACAGAGTATCCCCCATGGCTATGATAGTTGTAGCTACCATCGGCCATTCCTGTGACTGGAACCTTGCCTTGATTTACTCGTCCTCCCTTCGATCCTAAACCTACTATCATGATCTTCTAGTCATTGGAGTCCGAGAATGCTTAGGATCTTTCCCTTGATCAAATGCCAATCTAGGAGACTATCTATTCTCAAGAAAATAATCGTTGTGAGTCTCTAATTATTTGCTTGAAGTTTGCTTTAACTAGAAACCCTTAAGCCTTAACCCAACCTTTCTTCGACCAAAGTCCACAGTTTAGACATGAGATGAATAGACAAAGGTAAGGACAATCGTTTACCAAGACTATGGTAGACACCCATCCCGAGATTAGTTTCTAACAAATATTACCCTAGTTATGTAAATTGTATTATTAAGACCTAACTAGTATTGGAACACCACAATCACTAGCTTAGCTAATACCATAGCTTAAATACCCTGTCATATTATGATCTACCAGTTATCAACAGTAATGCATAGTCACTACAGCCCATACCACTAGAACCCTTGTGACTATAGTCTGGCAGGCTTGACACAAATAGAAATTTACGACTCAGTTGTTAGAAATTTTTTTCATATGATGTGCCTTAGAGCTGGTTACCCCGTCGATGACTTGTATAGTATGGACGAATAAATCATTCTATTTTATCAACCATGTGTCCACACTCATTTTCTATTTATTGAGGAACGAACCTTGACCTGACTTATATCTACTGCATCCCGTTACGCCGTGCCTTATTCTTCGTTAACAAAAATTGAGGTAAATATTCGGACTTTAAAATTCTTATAACCTCATTATTCCTAAAACCATGTCCTAGCTTCTAAGGTGAGTAGACTATAAGCCTTCTAAAATTTTGAAATATACGAAGATTACCGATTGATTAGAATAATTCCCATTAGGATGATAATTAGTGCCCCATGGACTCCCACTTTCCATTTAGATCATTCGGTGTCCCCGGTCGTGTCGTTTATGTTCGGAGCACGAGACCAGCTGTTATCTTCCAACAAATTTCATATGAAAGGTCTAGACGAGTCCACCTTCATCTAGGTATATCATGTCCCACTTAAACACGTCCCTTTGTACTCTATTTTTGTAGTACGACTTTTAGGTCAAAAAGGACTAGTTATAACCCTTACCATAATACCGGTATACTTCCCGACTTCCACTAGAGCCTCAACCTCAACTCAATTCATTCGACCCAATATATGGTTGTGATCTACTCGAAGCCCACTATGCACATGCCACTAGTGTGCCACCCAATTGAGGCCTCAAGTGCTACTTAAACACAAAAGTCGCTAGAGGCACATTTTTGGGCTTTAGGGACCTAGCTAACCAACCTGACTGGCAACTAGCTCAACCACTTGGGTGGAAACCTATTCTAGGTTACCCTAACCTAGTAGAAATAGTTTTATCTTAAGATCTTGTCCAGTCAATATAGATTGAAATCTAAGGTTCATCCAACCAACGATTGAGGTCCAATCAGGGAACCCATTAAGACCCAGTAAAACCCATCCATACATACCACCATATTTGGACTATAAAACCAAACTATTTGAAATAGGTCCCTATACCTATTATGTAGTCTCCACCTCTTAGAATGTGAAGTCATTCGTAACCATTATTCCATCTACCTGGAAGTTGCGATACGATCTTGTATTGCATTTATATACCTTGCTCGTGTGTTTAGATAACCACGGATAGATCACAATCTCGATTTCTCAAATTCTGTTCTATTTTGGAATCTTGTTTAGAATTTCGAGAACAAAACTTCTGTATCGTACGGATTGCAAGCCCCTCTAAGAAATGAAGGGTTCTTCGATTTAGCAGGTGACTGGACTAGAGTAGCCTAATCTAGCAAATAAGTCAATGGTTCATAAACTTTCCTTCTATCTGCATCATTGGATACTCTCTACAGTTCATGAAACTTCATATTTGCTCTCGATTATTTTTTTTATCTTCCTGTCCTTCCTATTTTAGAGCGACGAATGGTCACGTCTATTAGAATTTAGTAATATTTCTTAGCTACTTGTGTAAATTCGTTGCTTGTTAAACTTTGGGTTGCTTGATAGATAGGAGAGGATTATAGATGCCGTAAGCAGTAGGTATCTATTGGTAGCAATTTTAGCGATTAGTTGGAAGATTATAAAATTTTAGCGACATAAGATTTGATAGAGTAGTGTAACCAAAGGTGGGTAGAAGTCCTCAAGCATTCGGAGTTATAAAATGGCTGGAGAAGGTTATAAAATATTTTAAGGAATTAAATTGAAGAGAATCAGGTAATAGTAGATTTTGATTTTAAAGAATAGTTATGAATTAGAATTTCAAGGACGAAATTATTTTTAAGATGGATAGATTTGTAGCTTCCCTTCCCGAAAATTTTGAAATATTTTTATTATTGTTTATTTTATTTAAATGGCAATTTTTAGATTTTTATATATAATTAATTAGTTAATTATTACGATAGATGATTTTAGTCATGGTAAGGAATTTGAGTACAAGGTGACTAGAAATCATGGCACGGATAGTGCAGTGGCGTGCTGTGACTAGTGTATTAGTCCTGGTAGGGAAGGCCAAGCCATAGTGATGTCCTAACTAGGAAGACCAGGCCAAGTTGTGACATGACCATTCTAAATAGTTTAATTATTTATTATTAATATTATTTGACGTTTAAGTGACCCGGTTGTACCAACCTAGCCGGACTGGACCCGAACCAAGCTCAAGCTCGGGTAGGCATGTAGTGAGACGAAGGACGTCCTTGAGGACGTACTTTATCTATATGCAAACATTTTGTATCTATTTAGGAATTAACATATGTTTCTAGATATTTGCTGTAAACGTAGAAAATAGCTATTATTAATCATAATTGGCGTTTTGGAATATATGTACAATTTCTGGAGCCTGTTGCCGTTAACTGGTCTATACATGCTCTAGATGTACTGAACTGTGAGTAATTCCTCAAGTTCCTACGATAAGTATACAATTGAACATTGGAGTAATGGAAGACTACAGTTTAGTAGCATACTATGCACAGTGTATATTTGGTTTGTGGTAAAAGACTGGATAATAATTGTGTGTTGGCATAAAGCTTGATTCGTCGGTTCAATTATCATTGTAGTAAAATCCACAACTCAGTTAAATGTGAAATGGCATGTAGTATACATTTACTATAAAGTATAAACTATATCCTTAACATGTGTAAAACACATCTAGATATTTTGAAAGGCTTAATAATCTTCTTCATGCAGCAGGTATATACAATCTAAACATGCTTTGAACATTCCATTAACAAGGCGTCCAGATTATAGATTGAGAAATTGTTCGGGTGAGAAGGAAGCTGACTGACCTAGAATGACTGCAATGAGTAGTTCAATATGTAGAACTTAGCTTGAGAGTTTTGAAGGACTCAGCATAGATAATCCGATGATAAAATATAGAGGTCCAATAAGAATTTCGCTTCTAAGGTAGGCCAAAGCTTTAGAGCTCCAAACAATATCAACTATTGTAGTGCTTTTATAGTTCAAAAAGGTCAAAGCAAAAGATACATCTATAAGCAAAAACAGGAAGCCCGAGCCCACCCGCACAGGCCTGAGCCCCAACCCGAGAGGAACAGGGAGCCCGGCCAACACACAACTGTGTATATATATATATAGATGAGGGAGGGATCGAGAGAATCTCATAAAGAACCTAAACCCTAACTGCCAGCGACCCCCCGGTCTGCGTGCGCTACCCCGACGTGGCCAGGACGTATAACAACCACCGCAACAGGACCGTGCGCACATGCACAGGCGGATTCAACAGCAGCAGTAGCAGGGCGAGGAGATGATTTCGATACGCAATATCTCAACGATCGTTCGATCTTTTCACATCCCGTAAACTCTGGTATGATCACAATATAACCATCTTTAATCCCTGCTAATTGGTTTAAATTCTAGTAACCCGAAACTTGAGAGAAATCGAGTTGAAGTTGATGAAAAAAAACTGTCAAAACAGGACACATGAACCAGTCCAACTACTCTAGTTCGCGGTCAGTTTTCTCCCAAACTATGCACAATTTCGAAAATCAAATAAAGGCAGTTATAGAAAATATATAGGGCTTCACAACCCTTTTTGTTGATTTGGAAATCATCGACTACGTGTCGAGAAATCGAATCCTAAAGTTTACCAAAAACCTGTTTTAAAAACTAGAAAATCCTTCGATACGACGTGCGTCCCATAAATCCGAGCGACATGGTCGCGAACCGAAATCATCGAAAGGTGCATTATGGCTTTACGGACGTGTGGGCTTTGACGGAATTCAAATTGGTTGTGTGTGCGCGACGAATTTGATGCATATCCGTCAAAATTTATCGTATCGGCCTCTATGCAAATTTCTTAATTACTTTGTACACGTTCGTCAGATCGAGACAAAACTTGCGCCAACAGGACAGTATCGTCTTTCTGGTCCCGTATGCCAAGTTTGGTCCAATTTTGAGACAGTTGACCGGATCGTCGTTTTTCGGGCCCTACGGTCCGACTCAATAGGCGATTTTGTGTACAGCCCGCCAGAATCTAACTTTGGACATACGGTTGGGTTCGTATCGAAAAATCAGACCTGTAGACATATAGTTTGATGACTTTAGAGATCGTAGACTTTGGCACGCTTTTCGGTGCAAAGCGGGTCCAACGGCAGACACCGTTTTGACCCAAAATTACCGTTTTACCCCTGTGTCCAGAATTGGACTTAAAGACAGGCAATGTTAGCTAATTTGACTATTCTGAAAATATTGGTAATGTTTATTTCAGCATCCGTAGACTTCTGCATGTGTTGACTGATTGTGGCTCATTGAGTGGTATAGTGTTATCGGTTTCACCAACACAGGACCTTAGGCGAGTACATCTCTGATAGTTTTCATAATTGATTATCTCTATATTTCTTATATTTAATAATATTTTATATTGATATCATGTTGATTCTTGACACGCTTGTCACACGAGATAGTAGTTATGGATTCTTGCATGTTGTTCGTGACCAATACATTTTCGTGTTCGTGACCTGTTTGAATCCATGGGTACTAGCCGGGTGGAGAAGTACATTAGTAGACATGTAAACATATCCAGAAATATCCCCAAAATATCTATTCTTGCCTGATAGAAGTCGCACAATTTACGTGCGGGGTGCCGGATTTACCCCTTAGCCGTTTACATGTCGAAAGTGTATTTTAAATCACTTGTTAGATATAGCATAGCTGCATTACAGTTTCTTGTCATTACTTGTCTTGTGTACCAGTCCTGCTTTTACTCGCATGATTTCGACCATGATTTCATGTTTATTCCTTATCATATATCGCAGTATTATTACAGACTTATGGATTTCATCATTTATTGATTCTGTTGTGAGAATGTACTCGTTCTATTCCTGACTGGAAACCAATATTTTTCAAGTTTAGCCGTGATCACCTTTAGCACTGGGAAGGCATGGGTATGCTGAGGTCAACCTAGATAGTTGAATTAGCTGTCTTTTCTATTTTGTGAGACATTGTATTTTCTAGCAAATGTGAAGTTGTGAAACCTTGTAATTTGTAAAATTAATTTAGTAATGTGAATGCGCATATATGTTACATTTTGTGATTTTGAGCATCTTGGCCGTGACAGCGCTCTACCGCCGACTCTGCGGCGTAGGCTGGCTTGGACACGTCTCGTATCCGAAAAAGCGGGTACGGGTCGTGACAAGATGATTATCAATGTTGATGGCTTCTGAGACTGGCCGCTTTCCTCAAGCCTTCTTTATGCTCACCGAAGCTGCTCTGGGAGCTTTCGGGGCTCTCGACTTCTTCGAAGCCATGGCGGGAAAGTGAAGGATTTTGAGGAAGAAGAAAACTCTGAAAGAAGCTTCGGTTGGAAGAGAAGACAGAAGGCAAGAAAATTTTCTCTCTTCGAACAACCCTTTACTTATAGGAAGGGGCCACGTCAGCAGGCAAAAATAAAACCCTTCGTATTCGAAGAGACTCTTCGAACATCGTGGGAATTAAAATTAAGATCATGATGACTGCTCCCTAAATACGAGGAGTTATCATTAACTTTAAATGAAACGATGGCTCAAGACATTTAGTGTTGAAGGATAGGCGTGACGACATCCTGTTAATGAGAGTGTTGTGCAGAAGCCACGTGTCATTTCATGCTTCTGTTCAAAATGTTTAGAACTAGTTTAATGTTTAAAATTTTTGAAGGGGGTCTTGTAAAAGCATAAAAATAAGCGCAGATGCACAGAAGTGCAGATGACAACACTCACTACATGTAGTCCACAAAAGCGCAGAAGTCAACACATATTCAAAAGTGCAGACAATAATAAAACGCAGAAGACGTACAAAGATGGTGCATAAAAAGAAGTTCTTTATTAAAATCATGACTATAAATATCTATTACAGACTCTTCATGATTACATATAAAGACTAAAACACCTAAAGTCTACAAGTGTGCAATCTTCAGAAAGTACGTAGCCCACCAAACGCACAGCAGTGTCAGAGCAAATTACTTCCTCGTCAGAGCGAGCCACTTTCTAGTCAAATGCGAAGAAACTCCAATATGGCTAATAAAGCAGCTATTGGCCCGAACGAAGAACGTAGCTCCTGCTCTTAACACCGCCTGCGGCTCTTCCAGCATAAGAGGACGTATAGCCCCTCCCCAATATGGCTAATGAAGCCATTATTGAGTGGGGCAGAGCATAACCTGTGGCTCTTCGGGTTGGCAATCAATCCAAACCCGGTAGCTTGGATCTCGAAGACCTCCAAGATGATATTCAGGTTCGAACTCCTTATGCCAAACGCTCAAGAGCATCTAAAAACTTATTAGTTGTCCTTCTACAAAGCTATAGCTTCTTTGAACGAAGAGATCTACAACCAACAGTCAACTTGTGCAAGGCCGATGGCCGTTCCAAGCTAAGTTAGGGTCGAGCATGACACAAAAATAATAAAGAAACTGTAAGCAAAGTGTTAACCAAAAAGCTCTTCTTTATATATGGGCCGTGTGGTCCAACCCACGTGCCATGTGGCAGTCGGTCAAAAGACTCCGAAGTAATTGGGTGAACCTAGGACTCGCCACAATGAATCTAATTAAATATATTCATTTAACTAAGTTTTAGTTACTGCTTCTCGAGCCCCCCAAATGGCGATAACTATGAGAGAATTTTTATTCATCCATTCAAGGGCAGTCATTAATTATTCTCACAGAAAATGACTTCGATAAAACTAGCTCCTTCAACTCAGAAGTGCAGCCACTTCGGTTCAACCCAGAAGCGCAACCCCTTCGGTTCAACCAGAAGCGCAGCTCTCTTGCTTTAACCCATAAGCGTAGCCCCTACGGTTCAAACAGAAGTGCAGCTCCCTCGCTTCAACCCAGAAGGGCAGCCCCTTCGGAAGCTTAGCTCATTCCATGCAATCCAGAAGCACAACCCATTCAATGGATCCTTCATTTGACACCTTGTTGCCTTGATACATTTAACTCGTTGCCCTAAAGCGTAGTGACTCCGTTGCCTCATCACAGTCAACTCGTCGCCCGAAAGCATAGTGACTCCATCGTCTCAGTACAGTCTACCCGTCGCCCAAAAGCGCAGTGACCTTGTGGCCTTCAAACCAACTATCTCCTCGCCACCTAAAACTGCAGTGACATCAAAACCTTACCAAAAGTGCAGCTCGTATAGACGTACAACTCTGTGAGTTGGCACCGTTCCATGTGGCCATTCTGACATTTATGTCTTTTCAGATATGATTCAATCGGTTTGTTTAAACCACCGCTCCAAAGATAAGAACAGAGTTTAATTCTGTTGATAGAGGCAATATCCTATTAGTTTGTTGAAACCACCGCAACCAAGGATAAGGACGAAGTATGTTCCTATGGAAAAGGGCATATCCAATCGGTTTGTTTAAACTAGGACTGTGAACAATTAAGTCAAATCGACCAAATTGAATCAAACCAAACCGAATCGATGGTTCGGTCGGTTTGGTTCGACTGCAAATTTTTTAAAACCGATCGGTTCGGTTTGGTTCACAGTTTGGTTATACCGAAAATCATTTAAAACCGAACCAACCCTATATGAGTGTTAAATAATTAAGGTTGGGTTACTAACTTGGGTATTGGATAGCGATTTGGTTCATTCAACAACAAACATCACACTTTGAAGGAGCCTCTCTCTTAAAGAGGAGTGACGCCTCCAATTTTACTATTACAAATTGATGTGCAATACTACAAAGTACAAGTTGTAGCTGAAGCTGCTGTTTGTTGAATGCATATTTTCATGTTCCATCACTGCTGTGCTGATGCTGGTTGAATGCATATGATTTTTTTTCTGTCATTGATTGACATTTATTCCATTTTTTCCTCATGTGATGACTGAAGTTTCACACAACAAAATGAGCATCAGTATCCTAAAAATTAATGACAGTCTATTTTTTTTCTATGATCAAAACCGACCAAGTCGAACAGATCCAAATCGAACGAAGTCGGTCGGTTTCTGTCACTCCCCGATCCTGGAATACGTATTTTAATACATAAACCGATAAATTGTATTTACCTTGTATTTTTACTATATTTATTATGCTGTATTTCTTCATGCATTTCCTAAAATATTCGACAAAATATTATTTCCTAACTTATTTTCTGCATTTGGGCCTACAGTTTTAGCTCATTTGGGTAACCTATTCTTGGTTCACCAATGGTTCATCATGAATCCATGGGTCCAAGATCTTTATATATATAACTCATTCTCTCTCCTCTCATTTACTTCCTCTCATTTATTTCCTCCACCAACCAAATATTTCTTCCACCAACCAAGGCAAGTACCAACTTGCTCAAGAGATGGATCCATAAATATTGTTGATGTTTTCTTACAAAATTATTTGTCAAAATATGTTCTTCTCCTTATTCTATACTAGTTTAGAACTTGAAGTTTTCCATTTTGAAGCTTTAATTTTTGTAGATCTAGGTTTTAACCATTTTTGGATCTTCTTGGTTTTGATCTAGCAAACTTCATTATTTTCAAGTTTTGATGGTTCCATGTTGTAGAGAATTTTGTTCTACCCCATTTTGATCTAAGAAAGTTCCGATTTGGGCTCCGGATGAAGTTTTTGTGTAGTTTGGAAGCCATGGTTGCTTGGCTCCTCTTCTCGGACAAGTGGAGAAGAAGAGCAGTACTTGACCGCATGAATCTTCATGCGGCAAGTCTCTGGCCGCATGGCCTTTCCAGCCGCATGAGACTCGTTCGAGCTCAGCCGCATGGAAGGTCCTTCCTAGCCGCATAAGACTTGCTTGAGTACTTGACCGCATGAATCTTCATGTGGCAAGTAATTGAGCCGCATAGCCTTGTTCAGACTCAGCCGCATGAGCCCCTGTTATCTTGAGTCGCATGGACTTCATGCGGCTAGCCTTCGAGCCGCATGAGTTCTTTTGCACCCAGTCGCATATGTGCTACTGTTTTTGGGCCGCATAAGGCCCATCCATCATCCAGCCGCATATGTATCGCCCATGCTCAGCCGCATAGGTCTTCGTCTGATCGCAGCCGCATACGCTGACATCCCTTCGTCCGCATGAACCCGCCATTCCAGCCGCATGCACCTTGGGGCTCCCTGAGCCGCATGAGCGTGTAGTCCCAGCCGCATGAACCAGTATTGATCCGGCCGTATGGACTCACTCCCCTTGGGCCGCATGGACTTTTGTGCCCTATATTGTTACCTTTTGTCCCGAGCATGATATGAGCACTAATGTGACCTCGGAGAACAAAGTGTTCCTCCTTGATACATGTACCTGAATGTCCCAGTTCTTGTTTATGCTCGACAAATGACTCGTAACTCCACGTGGCGTATTTGCAATGATACATTACACTAAGGAGGGTAGAACATGTTGACATACTGATTGACATGGATCCTCTTTGGGGTACTCGTACTAAAGTACGACTTTAGGAGGATAATCATGCAGGCTACAGCATGTGAGTCCAAGATTACACCTAGGGTTAAACTAGGCAACTAAACATACTAGATGCATAGAGAGGGCAAGAATCCCGAGATTGTGTTACACCAGCCGCCTTGAGATACTGTCTTGACGCGCCGACTGGTCTCCACGGATACTGTGTCATCTGCAACGAGTGGATGACTGTATCCGATTAATTCCTGCTATATATTATATGTTTTAGTAAGGTGGCCTTGCGAGGGACCTGTGCTCAATCATACCTGTCTACGCGAACCCCTGGGTTGGCTAGCCTTGCTGGAAAGATACGATCTGAAGATTTCTACATAACATGATGCGAGGATAATCTCGTCCCACTAGAAACTCGTAGACTTGATTGGCCGTGAAAACGACTTGCTTGTATCCTATTACCTTCCACGAGTAACTGAGGGAAGCGGACTGTCATGGTACGTGATCCAACCCATGTTCTTGTTTGATTGTTGGGTTGGTTATCATACTATGACAGGCTGTGGACCGAAGTTATGAACGGAAGACTTATTCTGATTATGGAGTGCTACTTCTGTGAATGACTGAGGAACATGGTCTATCATGGTACATGATCCAACCCATGTTCTTGTTTGATTGTTGGGTTGGTTATTGTGCTGTGATAGGCTATCGACCGAAGTCACGATCAGGAGATTTTATTGTTTATACCTTTTAACTTATGTGAAAGTTATAGAGTACGACACGTCCCGACTCCATACGGCACCTTTTGTCCTTGTTTGGTTGTAAGGGTGCCATATGGGTTCGAGGATGTTGCGCTACCCTATAATAGTAGCATAAGTATTACTATTATCAATCATTCTATTAACTGGGTTTTTAGTCTTAACTCTTGTGTCCCTTTGGCGGTACTTGCTATTCGGGGCTGACCCCGCTGGTTTTGTTTGGCCAGATCTCGTAGCAGAGCCAGAGGACACTATCTTCCTTCCTGACATCCATGGTGCATACTAGGAGCATGGCAGTTCGGGGACTCGAGTGGGTTTCTTCTCCACCACTCCTGCTTATACTTTTGCTGCGTTTAGCCACCGGCACCTGTTAGCCGGATTACTTGATATTTTATGTCAGTACATAATTGTAATTAAATAGACTGCAGCTGTGTATAATTTTGTACTCCTGACTCTCCGAGATAGCTAAATTATAAAGCTAGTCTCTCATGATCATTTTGATAAAGCGTCGGGGACGCCTTACTGCTTTATCTTTAATGTTCATTTATTTGCTGATGTGATTCGATTGATTGAGACATAGAACTCTGTGGGACCATAGGAGACTTGATTGTAGCATGTACCTCCTAGTCTCTCGACAGCCACGATCGCCGTATGACGTTACGTACCTCATATGGTGTAGCTGGCCTAGTCCGTCTCCGTATTTCGGTACTGGGACGTGACAAGGTTTTAGTGGTGGCCCATGCAGGTCTAATTTTTAGACTTGTGGGGTATTGTGAATTATTAGGAGTCTCAATCAAAACTTGTTCCTCTTGAAATTCCGTTTCGAATTCTCTGTCCTTGCCTTGATCTCTAACCTGACTTGCATCCTCGAAATCTTCCTCATCCGGACTTGATAATCTTATATTCTTCTCGATAGGGGTGCTTCATTCTCAGTAGCAGGTGAGGCCCATGAGGAAGAGCAGCAAGAGCATGGCTCGACTGGGCAGCAACAGGGAAGAGAACCTTCTCCAGTACAGGCACGAGCAGAAATGGAACCAGAGGCAGTGCAGCCGCAGGTTATTGAAACTCCTGCAGCACCAGCAGCGACGGCAGTACCAGACGCCGTAGCACTCCTGGAGATTATCCGGGGGTTTCTTGTCACTAACCAACAACAACAGACTCGGCAGCAGGAGCAGAACGTGTTGCTGAACTAAGGGATTCAGTTAGCTCTTGAGAGGAGTACCGGGGTTGACTCGGAAGCATCAGGAAGGTTCCGTCGCTTGAACCCGAGGTATTTTGATGGCACGGAGGATGCCATCACTGCGGATGCATGGATTCAAGACATCGAAGCCATTCTTGTGGCAGCCAAGGTTCAGATGATGAGAAGGTTGATCAGGTCAAACTGGTACTTCAGGATCTTGCCCGCGACTGGTGGGCATCAGAAGAAGTTGGTACAAGATGCCCTATTTATTGGACCACCTTCAGTGACAGATTCAAGGCCAAGTATTTTGGCGTAGTAGCTCGATATGAGCTCCAGCAGAAGTTCATCAGTCTCAAGCAAGCAGGCAAGACCGTAGATGGGTATGCAGCAGAGTTCTGCAGATTGTGCCGTTTCGCACCAGCAATAGTGGCAACGGAGCCAGAGAAAGCTATAAGGTTCCAGCAGGGACTTCATTTGGAATTATTGCAGCTTGTGGAGGGACACGACTACCAGATGTTTGACGCTGTCTTGACGGCAGCCCGGAGGCACGAGCTTACCCAGCAGAGGTTGGCATCGAGGACAGGAGGTCAGAAGAGATCTCATTCCCAGGTTGGAGGAGGAGCAATGCAGCGGACATCGGCACCAGCACCCGGTGTACGTATTCATGATGCAGGAGTGCCGCGGAGGACGACCGTGTCAACTAATACAGTGCCAGTTCGGCATCAGCAGCCGAGAAACCAGCAACAGCGTCAGGGAGCACCCCAGGGCTGTACATTCTGTGGGAAGGCAGGGCACACGAGGGAGGTGTGCCGGTCAGCGAATGGCTTATGCTTAAGGTGTGGTAGTTCAGACCACCGTATTTCCACTTGTCCTATGATGCAGAGGCCAGGAGGGCTAGCTCAGCAGTTTCTAGCATTGCCAGCTCCGGTGGCAACCCCGAGTGGAGGGCCAGTATTAGCAGTAAGGCCCCTAGCCCAGCGTCTACCAACGCAGGCTCAGATGTTCCGCCAGGCACAGGAAGCCGAAGGCCCTCAGAGGCAGCAACAGCATGGTCGAGGAAGGCCACAACAAGGGACTTCGCGGGGCCAGGCTCTCACATTGACCTTGGGAGAGGCTCTAGCGTCTAGTGACGTGGTGGCAGGTAAAATTCTCGTCACCTCATTTCCCGCTGTAGCATTGTTTGATTCAGGCGCTACTCATTCATTCATCTCTGCACAATATGCTACACGGATTGGATTAGAGTTTGAGGCATTGTCGGAGAGGATGGATATACTCACCGGCAATAGGCTCGTAGAAGTTAGTAGGGTACGCTTTTCATGTCCGATAGAGGTGTGTGGGCATTTATTGCCCGCATCATTGATTGAATTCCCTATAGGGAATTTTGATGTTGTTCTTGGCATGGACTGGTTGAGAGACAGTCATGCGACAATTGATTGTAGAGGAGGTAGGGTCATATTCAGCATTCCTGGGATGGAGCAGTTCATCTTTACTCGAACCTTGAAGAATCGGGCCGGAGGCGTCATCTCAGCAGTAGTGTCAGAGCCAGGACAGATTCCGAGAGTAGTCGAAGATTTTCTCGACGTCTTCCCTGATGAGCTCCCAGGGATACCCCCAGTCAGAGAGGTAGAATTTAGCATTGAGTTGAACCCAGGAACGAGGCCTATTGCAGACAGAGTTTACAGAATGTCGCCGTCAGAACAGGATAAGTTGTATCAACATGAAGAAGAGTTGAAGTCTAAAGGATTCATCCGAGACAGTAAATCGCCCTGGGCCGCGCCAGTGATTCTAGTTCCCAAGAAGGATGGGTCGACGAGGATGTGCATCGACTACCGCAAGCTGAATGCAGTAACAGTGAAGAATAAGTACCCGCTACCAAGGATTGATGACCTGTTTGACCAGTTGAGCGAGGCCAGTGTCTTTTCTAAGATCGATCTTCGGTCGGAATACTATCAAGTAAGAGTCCGGGAGCAAGACATACCGAAGACAGCATTCAGATCTAGATATGGGCATTATGAGTTTTTAGTAATGCCCTTTGGACTAACCAACGCCCCCGCAGTATTCATGAATTTAATGAACCGCATCTTTCTGCCGTACTTGGATAAATTTGTGGTGGTGTTCATAGATGACATTCTTGTCTATTCCAGCAGTGAAGAGGAGCATGAGAAACATCTTAGGACTGTCTTACAGACATTGAGGGAGCATCAACTTTATACGAAGCTCGACAAGTGTGAATTCTGGTTAGATCACATTTTGTTCCTGGGGCATGTAATTTCTGGGGCAGGAGTGTCAGTGGATCCGAAGAAGATTGAGGCCGTAGAGCATTGGTCAGTCCCAAGAACGGTTGCAGAAGTACGAAGTTTCTTAGGATTAGCTGGTTACTACAGAAGGTTCGTGGCAGACTTTGCCAAGATCTCTGCGCCCTTAACGCGTTTGACGCACAAGGACGTTGAGTTTGTTTGGTCAGCTAGCTGTCAGGCATCATTTGAAGAATTGAAGAAAAGATTGATCTCAGCCCCGATCTTGACGCTTCCAGTAGGAGCGGAAGGCTTTACAGTATATTGTGACGCATCAGGGAAGGGTCTTGGATGTGTATTGATGCAGCATGGAAAGGTGATAGCATATGCGTCTCGACAGCTTCGAGACCATGAGAAGAATTATTCGACTCACGATTTGGAGTTAGCAGCCGTGGTGTTTTCACTCAAGTTGTGGAGGCACTATTTATACGGAGATCGGGTAGAGATCTATACTGATCATAAGAGTTTGAAATACGTGTTCACGCAGCAAGATTTGAACATGAGGCAAAGAAGATGGTTAGAACTACTGAAGGATTTTGACTTGGATCTTCAGTATCATCCAGGCAAGGCAAATATAGTTGCAGATGTACTGAGTAGGAGATACAGTACCTTTATCTTGACCTCGCAGAAGCATATTTTAGAAGACCTTCAGAGTATAGGAATCGAAGTAGTTTTGCCAAAGGATATAGGAAGAATGACCAGTATGCAGATTCAGTCAACCTTAGTAGAGAGGATAAGGGCAGCATAAGCAGGAGACCCACAGATTCAGAAGTTGCGGTCGAAGTGTGAATCAGGCCGTAGGAAGGAGTTAGTGATTCATGAAGATGGTACGCTCAGGTTTGGAAACAGACTCTGTGTACCGAGTGGAGACCTTCGGCAAGAAGTTATGTCCGAAGCTCATTGTTCTATTTACTCCATTCATCCAGGAGGAACGAAGATGTATCGAGATATTAGGCAGTACTTTTGGTAGAATGGCATGAAAAGAGAGATAGCGAGATTTGTATCCAAGTGTCTGGTATGTCAGCAGGTAAAAGCCGAGCAGCAGAGACCAGCAGGGTTGCTTCAGTCGCTTCCTATCCCAGAATGGAAATGGGAGCACATCACGATGGATTTCGTGACCGGTCTACCTAGATCCCCGGCTGGCAAGAATGCAGTCTGGGTAATAGTAGATCGACTCACGAAGGTCGCTCATTTCCTTCCCTTCCGAGTTGGACAGACTACTGAGCAGTTAGCAGAAATATACATGAAGCAGATAGTAAGGTAGCACGGTATTCCAGTTAGTATAGTATCAGATCGGGATACGCAATTTACTTCCCATTTTTGGCGGAGCTTACACCAAAGTTTGGAAACCAAGTTAAGATTCAGTACTGCTTATCATCCACAAACTGACGGGCAATCAGAAAGAACCATTCAGACGTTAGAAGATATGCTACGGGCGTGTACCTTAGATTTTGGCGGATCTTGGGAGGATCACCTTCATCTAGTGGAGTTCTCCTATAACAACAGCTATCAGGCTAGCATTCAGATGGCCCCGTTCGAAGCATTGTACGGAAGGAAGTGCAGGTCCCCTTTGGCATGGGACGATGTCGGAGAACGGAAGTTGTTGGGGCCAGAGATGATCACGCAGACTGTGGAGATAGTTAAGTTGGTCAGAGAATGCCTTCGAGTTGCGCAGGACCGACATCGTCATTGGACAGATCAGCATCGTAGGCCTCTAGAGTTCAGAGTTAGCGACCAAGTGTTTCTGCGGATTTTGCCTACTCGGGGTATCATCAGATTTGGAACCCGAGGAAAGCTTAGTCCAAGATACGTTGGTCCATTTAAGATTCTCGCTCGGGTAGGCGATGTGGCTTATCGACTTGCCCTTCCGCCTTCGTTAACTGGCATACATGATGTGTTTCATGTGTCCCAGTTACGTGGGTATGTCCCGGATCCGAGTCATGTCCTCGATCATTATAAGTTAGTCATTGGTACCGACCTAACTTACGAGGAACAACCCGTATCTATTTTAGACCGGCGAGAGAAGGTACTCAAGAATCGGACGATAAGCCTTGTCCGTGTTTTTTGGAACCATCACTCTCCGGAAGAGTCAACCTGGGAGCGCGAGGACGAGATCATATCTCGGTATCCGCATTTGTTTGACTGATAAGGTATATTTTTGCACCTTATTGACACGATTCCATGCTTGTATGTGATTGAGCCTTGCTTGCCCTGATTTCACTATCCTGTCTTGGCTGGAATTCCGAGGACGAAATTTTTCTAAGAAGGGTAGAGATGTCACTCCCCGATCCTGGAATACGTATTTTAATACGTAAACCGATAAATTGTATTTACCTTGTATTTTTACTATATTTGTTATGCTGTATTTCTTCATGCATTTCCCAAAATATTCGACAAAATATTATTTTCTAATTTATTTTCTGCATTTGGGCCTACAGTTTTGGCTCATTTGGGTAACCTATTCTTGGTTCACCAATGGTTCATCATGAATCCATGGGTCCAAGATCTTTATATATATATAACTCATTCTCTCTCCTCTCATTTACTTCCTCTCATTTATTTCCTCCACCAACCAAATATTTCTTCCACCAACCAAGGCAAGTACCAACTTGCTCAAGAGATGGATCCATAAATGTTGTTGATGTTTTCTTACAAAATTATTTGTCAAAATATGTTCTTCTCCTTATTCTATACTAGTTTAGAACTTGAAGTTTTTCATTTTGAAGCTTTAATTTTTGTAGATCTAGGTTTTAACCATTTTCGGATCTTCTTAGTTTTGATCTAGCAAACTTCATTATTTTCAAGTTTTGATGGTTCCATGTTGTAGAGAATTTTGTTCTACCCTATTTTGACCTAAGGAAGTTCCGATTTGGGCTCCGGATGAAGTTTTTGTGTAGTTTGGAAGCCATGGTTGCTTGGCTCCTCTATTCGGACAAGTGGAGAAGAAGAGCAGTACTTGACCGCATGAATCTTCATGCGGCAAGTCTCTGGCCGTATGGCCTTTCCAGCTGCATGAGACTCGTTCGAGCTCAGCCGCATGGAAGGTCCTTCCTAGCCGCATAAGACTTGCTTGAGTACTTGACCGCATGAATCTTCATGCGGCAAGTAATTGAGCCGCATAGCCTTGTTCAGACTCAGCCGCATGAGCCCCTGTTATCTTGAGTCGCATGGACTTCATGCGGCTAGCCTTCGAGCCACATGAGTTCTTTTGCACCCAGCCGTATATGCGCTACTATTTTTGGGCCGCATAAGGCCCATCCATCATCCAGCCGCATATGTATCGCCCATGCTCAGCCGCATAGGACTTCGTCTGATCGCAGCCGCATACGCTGACACCCCTTCGTCCGCATGAACCCGCCCTTCCAGCCGCATGCGCCTTGGGGCTCCCAGAGTCGCATGAGCGTGTAGTCCCAGCCGCATGAACCAGTATTGACCCGGCCGCATGGACTCACTCCCCTTGGGCCGCATGGACTTTTGTGCCCTATATTGTTACCTTATTATTATTATTATTATTATTATATATATATATATATTATATGCCCATTTTATATCCTTACGCCTTTTGTCCCGAGCATGATATGAGCACTAATGTGACCTCGGAGAACAAAGTGTTCCTCCTTGATACATGTACCTGAATGTCCCAGTTCTTGTTCATGCTCGACAAATGACTCGTAACTCCACGTGGCGTATTTGCAATGATGCATTGCACTAAGGAGGGTAGAACATGTTGACATACTGATTGGCATGGATCCTCTTTGGGGTACTCGTACTAAAGTACGACTTTAGGAGGATAATTATACAGGCCACAGCATGTGAGTCCAAGATTACACGTAGGGTTAAACTAGGCAACTAAACATACTAGATGCATGGGGAGGGCAAGAATCCCGAGATCGTGTTACACCAGCCGCCTTAAGATACTGTCTTGACGCGCCGGCTGGTCTCCACGGATACTGTGTCATCTGCAACGAGTGGATGACTGTATCCGATTAATTCCTGCTATATATTATATGTTTTAGCAAGGTGGCCTTGCGAGGGACCTGTGCTCAATCATACCTGTCTACGCGAACCCCTGGGTTGGCTAGCCTTGCTGGAAAGATACGATCTGAGGATTTCTATATAACATGATACGAGGATAACCTCGTCCCACTAGAAACTCGTAGACTTGATTGGCCGTGAAAACGACTTGCTTGTATCCTATTACCTTCCGCGAGTAACTGAGGGAAGCGGACTGTCATGGTACGTGATCCAACCCATGTTCTTGTTTGATTGTTGGGTTGGTTATCGTACTATGACAGGCTGTGGACCGAAGTTATGAACGGAAGACTTATTCTGATTATGGAGTGCTACTTCTGTGAATGACTGAGGAACATGGTCTATTATGGTACATGATCCAACCCATATTCTTGTTTGATTGTTGGGTTGGTTATTGTGCTGCAATAGGCTATCGGCCGAAGTCACGATCAGGAGATTTTATTGTTTATACCGTTTAACTTATGTGAAAGTTATAGAGTACGACACGTCCCGACTCCATGCGGCACCTTTTGTCCTTGTTTGGTTGTAAGGGTGCCATATGGGTTCGAGGATGTTGCGCTACCCTATAATAGTAGCATAAGTATTACTATTATCAATCATTCTATTAACTGGGTTTTTAGTCTTAACTCTTGTGCCCCTTTGACGGTACTTGCTATTCGGGGCTGACCCCGCTGGTTTTGTTTGGCCAGATCTCGTAGCAGAGCCAGAGGACACTATCTTCCTCCCTGACATCCATGGTGCATACTAGGAGCATGGCAGTTCGGGGACTCGAGTGGATTTCTTCTCCACCACTCCTGCTTATACTTTTGCGGCGTTTAGCCACCGGCACCTGTTAGCCGGATTACTTGATATTTTGTGTCAGTACATAATTGTAATTAAACAGACTGCAGCTGTGTATAATTTTGTACTCCTGACTCTCCGAGATAGCTAAATTATAAAGCTAGTCTCTCATGATCATTTTGATAAAGCGTCGGGGACGCCTTACTGCTTTATCTTTAATGTTCATTTATTTGCTGATGTGATTCGATTGATTGAGACATAGAACTCTGTGGAACCATAGGAGACTTGATTGTAGCATGTACCCCCTAGTCTCTCGACAGCCACGATCGCCGTATGACGTTACGTACCTCATATGGTGTAGCTGGCCTAGTCCGTCTCCGTATTTCGGTACTGGGGCGTGACAGTTTCAAAACCGAACCGACCACTTGGTTGGTTTGGTTCGGTTTTGCTTATTTTCAAACCGATTAACTTCGGTTCGGCTTTGGTTGTGACCAAATAGGTCGACCACCGACCGATGCACACCCCTAGTTTAAACCGTGGCCTCTAAGATAAGGACAAAATCTGACTAAATCCATTCGGGTTTATCCAATCAAGATTATCGAGCAACGATTGCACGACATGTGTCGTTTATTCAGTTATGTTGATATCTACCCGAGGGCTTGATGGAAGATAATCTTAGTATTCGCCATGTGTCAGCTCAGCATCATCTCTTACCGTGCAATCACAATAGATTCTCTTATATCTCCACGCGCAGTGTTACTACACATCAGAAAAAAATCCTTATGCACATTGCATATGTGCCCGCATATAAATAGAAGTAGTCGTCCTTGGATCAAGAGACTTCGGAAACTCTTGATTGGCAACCCAGATTTCCACTCACAAGTACCAGAAAGTCAGAGCAAATTTAATTCATCGTCTAATCATCAACGGAGTGAGGAGTTGTTTGTCACGACCCGCACCCAGTGTAGGACACGAGAAGTGGGTACGTCCAGCCTACACCATAGTGTCGGCGGTAGAACGCTGTTCTAGGTCACAATTAAAACTAAATACAATATGATATACTCTCCGTACGGAGGACAATCACAGTAGGATACAACTCAATCACCAAACTAGAAGTAGCACGATAAGATAACTATGAATCCACAAGAGAGGTACAACAGAGAGAAATAAATCTCGATGTTATCAATACCAACTCAAACAAACATAAAATAAATACAACTGAAGACAACTAAAAATAAAATAAGAAAAACTCTAGCCATCTACTCCAACCTCTATTGTGTCTCCTCTATGTTAGAAGGCAACCTCCAAGCTATCTGTAAAATTTATCAACAGGTCCAGTCAGGACGGAAGCGAGCATAGTACATCTCATGCAGTTCATATCATGACAGGAATATAAAGCATATAATAGAGTAAGATACATGAATCGCTGAAAGAAAGGACATAAAATAAACAGATGACTGTAATGGAAATATCTACTGTAAGTAAAGAACTAACAGTGAACTAGTGATTTAGAGTACAAGATAGACATGTGAACGGCTTGATAATAAACATGAGAGTTTGTACATGGCTACACTACTTTGGAAATATTCACATGACCATTTCTACTCCCCCATCCCCAATCAATACACAAGGATCCGTTCAAGTTATGTTATTGTACATGATATCACATGGGGGCCCATAAATGGGTGCACATAAATGTAAACATGGGGGCTCCGTGAATATGAGAGTACATGAATCACGAAAGTGCACATGAATGATGAAAGCACATGAATATATGATGAAAGTGAAATGCACATGACATGATGTATCCGATGCTCCCGAGGGGGATAACTTCTCATGAAAAGATCCATATAGTACTATTCCGTGTTACCATCGTAAAACATCAAGTAAAGTAATCTAGAGCAAGAATATAGTCCTAGCAAGTATGAAACGGTCAGAGAATGTACTCGCCTGATACCCTGAACAGCTGATATGAAAAGATGGCCAACTAGAGTCACAGAGTCCTAGTTAGAGCAATACAGGTTATAAATAGTTCAATTTATATGGTAATTGAAATTATAATACAATCTACATGAGTCTAAGTCAATCTAGGTCAAAGTCAACTCTTGGTCAACTCTGGTCAACTATAAAGTCAAACTAGGTCAACTCTAGTCAACTATGGTCAAACTAGCTAGGGTTGGGCAAACAATGGTTAACTAGTCTAGGTTAGTCAATTCTAGGTCTAAACAAACTAAGTCTATGCAAATCAAGTATCCAAGATAGCTACTAACTCATAGCCTAAGTCACTTGCTAAACCAAGCACAAAACTAAACCATAAGCTAACAAGGCACACAAACTTAGTCATATAATGTATATATATTATTCACATTCACATATTCATATACATAAATATATATAGGAAAGCTATATATATAGGCACATATATATATATATATATATATATATATATATATATATATATATATATATAGATATATAGATATATATATATATATATAAGGAGAGGTAAAAGAATAAGTGAGTGTGTGTGTGTGTTTGGCATGTGTGTGAAAGGATATGTGTTAATGTTCTCAGATTTAGTGATAGGTAGGTGTATGTGACATGGGATATATGGTGTCAAAGGGTGTATGAATGCATGTGTGTAAAAGGTTATATGTTAACTCAGTTTATAGAAATGTATACATACATACTTGTATTGCATACATACATACATACATACATATCATGTATACATACATACATACATTGCATACATGTATAAATACATATCATATATGCATACTTGCATTCATTCATGCACCTATACATACATACATAGATGCATACGTACATATCATGTATACATACACACATTATATACATGCCTACATACATATCATATATGCATACTTGCATTCATTCATGTACCTATACATACATACATAGATGCATACATACATATTTGAATACATTATATACTTGCATACATTATATTCATATATGCATACTCTACATTATATTACATTCATTCTTGCATACATATAATCTATGCATACAAACTCATATATATGTGAATACATATATTATATTACCTTAACACATATATATATATATCATTCATTCATATCCCATATACATGCATACTTCAGTTCAGGTATTATATCCATTCACATATCATTAAGTTGCATACGTATACTTATTTTCATTACATACATGTCATTCATGCATATTACATACTTACATGCATCTATACATTATATACAACATGTAAAAATAGAAGAGGGGAAAAACTGAAATAGAAAGGGAAGGGAAGAAAAAATGTAAGGAAACGAGAAAACAGTGGACATATACATGCTTGCATCATATATTCTACATTACCATACATGCTATCATTATATATTGTATTATATTATGTATATATTATGCATTCATATCTATCATTACATGTATACCTTGCATTCATATCTAGCATTCATTATATACTTTCATGCATACATTGTATATCATTTTTTTATTCATGCATTTATGCATTGCTTACATACATTACATTGATTGCATTCCTACATGCTTGCATTCAACCATATATATACATTATTGTAAAGAGGATACATATCATATATATATATCATTTTATTCATCTGACATATCTTACATTACATACTCTACATTTATTTAATATCCATACTACATAGGCTCATAGGTTACACAAAATGCCTATGTCATATAGTTACTCTTCTACTTAAAACCAATACTGTACCAATTGGGCCTTCACTAAATTCTAGAATTAAAGTATGTCGTAACCCTTCGTGTTAGCTTTCCGAAACTTCAAACAGATCGTATTTTTGTGTCCGGAAGCTCCCAAAATTGCAAAAATACCGAAACACGTTTGTCTTTCGGACAGCTGATACTCAAATAGTTTTACAGAAAGTTCTAGAACGATTTTGGCTTATTAAAATATATATTTGGAAAGCTAACTTCGATACGGTTCTTTTAAAAATATGGAAGATTAATCGGAGTTCTAAGCTAAAAGTTATAACATTTTTAAGTTGCTTTGGTTAATAAAAACGTGGATAAATATTATGACGAATTTGAGTTGTTTTGGACAAAAGAAACACATGTAGGCCTAGATACTTGGATACCAACATAGGTATCCAATTGAAACTCATTCTAATCATCCTAACTAAGATCAATCCACTCTCTAACCATTCTAAAACTGAATTTAAATATCTATTTAAACTATTATCATACATACATATATACACATGGGGTGTCCTAATTTGGGATCTATCAAGTAGGACACAAGACACATATCTAAAATCCTCAAGAGAGCTCCAAATGGCCTCAAATTTGAATCTAAATGGGGTACATACATGAGAGTGGATCCTATGGATTGAAAACTAACTAATATGCATAGAAAATTAATTTAGAGGGTTGGTTTTACCTATTGGGAGTGGAATCCCAATAATAATCTAAAGGACACGGCTCCGACACGAAGATCTTCCAAAAAGGACACTCCTCCTTGCACTTTGCTCCAAATCTTTGCTAGCACCCTCCCTTGGTAGTATGAGAAGGTTGGATGGAAGTTTTGGTGGAGGAATGTAAGGATTTGGAGATCAAATCAAAGAGAGAAGCTCTCTAATTTGGGGAAGAATACTTTGTGAAGGAAAAGAGGCGAGATGGAATAAAATGAAAGGAAGGGAGGCTAACCTACCTATAGTGGCTGCCATTAAAACCTATTTGGGCCTTGGAGAAAAGCCCAATAAGGCCTCAACTAGTCCTCTTGGTTAATTTTAAGTTAGATTCAAGTTTGGGATCAAAAGGGTTAAATTTAAGCCTCTTACTTAACCAATCTAACAAGTGGGATTAGTCTAAACTCAATAACTTAATTAGTGGAGTTTGTGGGCCAAAACTAACTAATCTTGGGATTCCGTCTTTAGTCTAAGCTATCCGGGTCACTAACACAAGTCGGAACGAAACGAAACTCAAACCCGACTAACAAATCCCGTAAAATCAATATTAAAATATAAAAATTTCCAAAATATTAAAATATAAAAAATAACCAAAATCATAATACATCAATTTAAATATTATTAAAATAATCTAAAATTTACCAATTAATCAAAATCCTAAATAATTCAAAAGTCACAAAATGACCAAAACATCCTTAGCCTAAAAAGTTGTAAATAGTCATTCTAATCACATGGTTAGGTCCCCATGGTCATGGTTAGTCTCCAGGCTCAACAGTTTTAGGGTTCACTAGCTAACACATCAAAATTATAATTCACCAATTTTAAATAGTATTAAATTAGTTAAAAATCTCTATAAATCATAAATCCTATTATTAAATAATAAACTTTTACAAAAGTTCAAAATATCCACATTTTAGAAAAGTGTTACACTGTTGCATTGCTCGATCTCCACCGTTACACTTTCTCAGAAATTTTGTACTTAGATCTCCTATTTAGGAATCACTTGTACTCTTTTATACGTTTAATATACAAAAAGTTTGTATAACCTTTTGTCATGGCGAACACAAATGACTATTGATTTTTGTGGTTTGCAATTTCATGCATGCTCTTGAACCTTCCGTCCTTGAACCTTTCTTTCTTACCTTTTATTTTTATATCATTATTAGGTTTCTTAGTATCATATCTTTCTATTCCACTAGATTCATAATCATACATGGACTATTGAATCTATGATCGTGTCTAAATAATTTGGTTTAGTAACGGATCGCGCCAAAAAATTTGATTTAATTACCTTAAACGAGGTTGATCATGACCACACTATTTTGACTTTAATCAAAGTCGTCCCTATATTTCAACTATATTATTGTTAAGTTTTAAAATTTATTCTAGCCTTGATCTTGATTATTTCGATCATATTCATACTCGTGCCAAATTTTTAATCATGCTTGGATGATTTGCATGATTAACTTCAATCGTGACTGCATCTTAGTTGTATCTAAGTAATTTTAGTCATGTTTAGACTTTTTCAAAATTTTGACCGTTGACCATGCATATATAAATCCAACACTAGTTACTCGTGCACAACGACTTTTTCTTGTTTAACTAACCATATTTTGACTATATCCTTAACCATTGTGACTAGACGCTTTGGATATACTTTAATCGTGCCACGTGGTATCTTTTCTTAAAGTTTGATTCCATTCATGATCTAACTCATTTTTGATCATATTATTTCATGATTATATTCTTAATCATGACTAATCGTGTCCTTTGAAATATCGAGGAAGAAAGTTTCTAAGGTGGGTAGGATCTTCGATTGATGAATCGTCCTTGAGGTTATTGTTAGCTTTTGTGTCGAATTTTTGAAAATATTTTGGAGCATTTTAGGATTCAAAACTATAGCCTAAGGTTCTAACACCAAGCCATACCTATTTACCCATTCCATTTCCATCCTAGTCGATCAATGCTCTTATTAAAGAATTTTTTCCCCCTTTTCTTTTCATCTATTTTATCAATATTTTCTTATCTTAATCTTACCATCTTTTTTACCGATCAACCAAGTCCATCTATCCTAGTAGTCTTTAAATTCGAGGACGAATTTATTTTTAAGATGAGTAGATTTGTAACTCCTCTTCCCAGAGTTTTTTTTTTCAAAATTATCCTTTCTATTTATTTAATTTTTTGTGTTAGAAGTAATTTTTTTATCAAAATCTTTTGAAAGAGATTTTACGATTGCTTATGTCATCAAAAGTTAGTTAAATATAATGTTTTAAAAATACTAATTTGTTTAATAAAAATATTTCATTAAATTATCGGAGTTATAAGAGATGTTGGATTTCCAAAATAATTTTAGTAATAAATATTTTTGAACAACGAAAGGATTTGTCCGTTTATCTTTAAAATAAATTTTAGGTATATCTTACCTTATAAACTATTCTTTATGATAAGCAAACTATTTGATTCTGGTTTTGAAATTATATGATTTGATATACTTAGTTTTGGAATATTTATTAATGTCCATGAATGGTGATCCATTTTTAAATAAAGATTTGAATACTTTGCAATATTTGATGATATCGAATACTATTTTTAAAACAACTAGGATAAATCATTTTTGGCTGCGGATTTGAATTTATGATATAAATTAGTTGATGATATTAAATTGTGTGATCTAAATTATCGAATTATATTGTATATTAAGTTTAAAGTTATTTGTGTAATCAGTTATGATTAAGATTGGATTAATCTTGTTTTTAAATATCTTTTAATTTTATTTAAGAGATTACGATTATATTAAACTAACTTTAAATAGTATATTGCTTTTTAAATAAAGGGATGAGTTATCCTAGAAATTTTTAATCCTTATCAATCAAGTAGCTCAAATCTTATTTAAGAGAGTTCTTTTCTAAATTCTTCCCAAGTAAATTCAACCAATTCTAATCAACTCCTCCTGCCTGTCCCGACTCCATGCTCGCTACGACACCGACCTGCTACTATCTCGCCAGCCACCAAAACATCCAACAGAACATCGCCATCACCTCTACCGCCATACCAGCAGCCTTGCCGGCAAACCACGTTCCCGTCTCCACCACCTCGACTACAACCCAACCCCCGCTATCTGTGCGAGCACCGTCCATCATCCACGGACATCGCCACCAACACAGCCAAATATACGAATTATGTTCTGAAGCATCAGAGTCCACCACCACAACCATCGTGTCCAGCCTCGCATCCGACCCTGGGCGTTCGTATCCGTGTCTGCACCCATTCTTTTTATCCCGTTCTTCACACCAAAATACATCAGGTGTCCGACTCCGGACATGATACAGATACATAGAAATTCAAACAAAAACTCCAACCCTAACTCGTCTGGTCCCTCCTTGAGCCACAGACCGGCATTTGTGCGTCGTCGACCGTACCGAGCCACTCGACCACCATCATCGGGGCCTCCAAATCCAGTACTCGTGCCCACCTGGGACAGGACGGGCGGCCAACAGACCCTTCGAGTGCCGCGCTCACCACCTACACCACGCCCGTGTTCCGCAAACGGCCATTCGACCCCGCCGGCGAGGAACGCTAGCCGCCAGATCTCCCGAGAAGCTACACCGCAAGCTCATGCTGACCGTCGGCTTCTCCTCTTCCATCGCCACCGCATGCGTCCTTCCAGCCACCCTTGTCGAAGCTCGCGCCGGCCACTCATCAATGTCGGGCGCCGCGACCCTCTTCGAGCACAGTCAGCTTCTCCTTCCGACAAGCCCCACCAACCGCCACATCGGCAGCGCCGAGCTTGGTAAGGCCACTTTCCTCTCCCTCTCTCTTCTTCTGAGTTCTCCCGATCTTTTTTCCCAATTTCTTTCACTCTTCCAACGTTTCTCTCTTTTCCCAATAGAAGAGCAGCCAGTTGAAGTTTTATTTATTTGTTTATTTTTATTTAATTGGAAATTTAATTTGTACGGATTCTGGTGGGCTAATAAACTGTATTGGGCCAATTAGGCTTTAGGGTTTTGTTGTTCTAAGTTAGAAAATTTATTAAAAATGGGCTGGGTTTTAAGTTAAATATGTTTCATTATTATTGTTATTTTATAGGTGTCAAAAGTTAGAAGGCTGTATGGGCCTGTTGAATATAGGCTATTTTATTTAGTTGGGTTTAATATATTTTGGGTCTGTGTCCAATAGATAATATTTAGCACTATTAGGAAATTGTGTTTTTATTAAAAGATTTATATATGGATTTTAATGGGTTGGTCTCAAAATCATTGGGCTCTAAGCGATTAATGTGTATAAGAATTTATTTAGTTGGGCCTTAAGCTCAATTTGTAAATAGAATTTTATTTAGATAGGCTTTAATCCAATAGAGTTTTAATTATATTTATTTATCTAGTTTGGACTAAGGGATTTTTAAACAAATCTATTATAATAATTTTCTTGGATTTTACCTATCATATATTGGTGAGTTTAAAATATTTTATATAAAAGTATTGTTGAGCTTATAATGCTAATATTCCTTTTTACATAAGTACTTTTAAAATAGGATTTTATATAAATCTATAAGTATATTTTCATCTTGTGTTTTTTCCAATGCTTTAAATTTTTTTTTATATATATTATCTCGACAAATAATAATTAATGGGTTTTAAATATATTAGTTTATGATCTTATTTATATATAAGTAACGGTTGGACCTTTATATATGTTCTTAAATGTGTTTCAAAATACTTTTTAAAAGCTATATGTATTATCTTGACAAAATATTCAGTTTCTAAAAGAATAATAATTTCTAAATAGTTTATAAATATTCTCTAAATAAATATATACTATATTCATATTAGGAATTACATTTCTTAAATGATTTTCTCTTAGATTAATCTTGATCATGACAAATCTAATCGTACTTCCTATTTCTTTGACAAATTTGGACTCTTTCACATTAACCCTAGCTTTCACATTAACCCTAGCCAATGGACTAATCTGGACGCAATGGTATTATATGTTTCACCAGCTAAGGACCTAGGCGAGTACAGTTCGGGTTTATTTCCAATATTGTTAATTACTATATTTGCATGATTAGTGTTGCATACTTGATTCTTGACACGTTTGTTACACAGATAATATTTTATGGTCCTATAGCCATTCTTCCATGTATGCCATGTCATCATAATCAATGGATCCATGTTAGATTTGTCGGAATGGGGAAGTACTATGTAGATATGTAATCAACCCCGTAGACCGTACTTTACTTTATTTTATTTTATGCTATTTAGATCGTGAGAATGCAAAGCCTATGTTGACCGTACGGTGTAGGAGGCCAGCCCGATCATATATTGAAAGGTGTAATTCAAATCATGTAGATGATTAAGTTTTCTTATTCCATGCTCTACTTCTCTTTATAGTTCATGTCAATTGTTTTGTTTTACTTTCCATGCCATGATTTACAGTTTGCTTATTTTTATCATATATGTTATTTCTATTCACTATTTTATAGTCGTTATCATATGTTTAGAACTGCGTGGTTGGATTGTACTCGTTCCATACCTGACTGGAAACCATTTTTCAGATAGTCACCTCCTACTCGATACGTAGGATCCTTGGGGGAGATACGACTGTATTTGAAGGCCAAAACCTAGAGATTAGTTAGATAGTTGAATATTCATTTAGTTGTCTTTTCTATTTTGTGAGACATTGTATTTTTTGTATTCAAATATAAATCCTAGATATTGTAAATTGATTTAGTTAATGTGAATGAGGAGAATAATGAAATTATTTATGAGTAATATTGTGACTTTGTTTATTGTGGGCTAGACAGCTTACTACGTCGATTCTGCGACGTAGGCTGGACTTGCGCACGCACTCGCATCCCGAAGAGCTATTGCAGGTCGTAACAATATGTAATGAATTTAAAATACAATTTGGTAATCATATACGTCTATCCATAATCATGTTACCCATAATCCTCGTGATCATGCCAGTAAGCATAGCTACGATAAACAGTAGAGTCCATAACTGAGGTATATACCTCTATAATCATATTATCTAGAATTCTCACCACGCCAACCAGTATGGATGCAAAAAACTCTAAATTCCATAACTGAGATAAGTATATCCAAAATAAAACTCTATATCTTTGCCACGCTAGCTAATATGGCTGCGATAAACTCTAGACTCCATAATTAAAGCAGACATTTACCTTTCACACCGTCCTTATCTTAGAATATACCTTAATTTAGTCAATAAAATACATCTTGATATAAAATAAAAGTCAACAACGAACACCAAGAATAAAATTCAACAACGAACAAGGAAAAGTTGACAGAAATAAGTGGTAAACAGATTTCGATATAGAGTTTATAGTGAGATTCTCAGAGGTCATTCTAGGAATCTCTCAAGGAATCCTAATTTGTGATTGCGTACTCTCTCATATTAATATCATATTTTCTATATCCTATCGTAGGCTCACAGTAGTACAACTTAGTTGTTGCACTACCAAAACGTCGCTCTAATTGTAAAGCCTAACTGCATGGACCACCATAAAAATGTCTCACGACCCGTACCCAGAATAAGGGTACGAGTATGTGGATACGTCCAACCTATGTCGTAACATAGATGGTAGAACGCGGTCTAGGTCAACAATACTAACTAATATATCTCATGAATATATATCACAACTTGTCAATGATATCTCAACTCCAAAAGGAGGACAATATAATAAAAATAATACTACCCATACTCAATCAAAATAAACTATGAAGAAAATAAATGGCATGATAATGACATAAAAGATATGAAACGATAATCCAAGAGAAGTCTAGAAGCATAAACATAACTCAAATCCACATCCAAAGTCTATGAGTCTAACTATCTCAACATAACATAAGTCTCAGAAATAATAAAATCTTAATGTGTCAAAAGCAGGAGACAAATTAAGTACTAATAGCTAAACTAGCTAAGTCACTACTAGTAGTGTCTCCTTTGCTGGAATTAGTCCCTCCTGAGCCAAGGTCTCCAGGTCTACTCCGACTACATCTGACGTTCGTAATGTGTAGAGCACCACTTCACTAAATCATTTGAATACTATATCCAATCAGGATTAGAGCGAAGCACACCTCTAATAACAGTTCCAATAAATGATATAGACTATGCAACAGTAAATAGAGAGACATATAAGATCATAGAACAAGAAAGATAATATAACAAGATATGGAAACTATTGTAAGTAAATATAAGAGCAAGAAAATTCATGTACAAAAATCAAGGATAAATTATCTAAGTAAGTGAGCACTAGTTTCAACATGTGGTCGGCTTGGAAACTTGATACAAGAATATCGCCTGGTTAATCATACGTGCGGTGTATGATCAACACTGAATAAGACTTGATACAAGGAGAGTATGATCATATATCTACATTAACACTCTCTGCCCCCGACTGGTATAGTAGATCCAACCATGGTACGTTACGACACATAATTCTATGAGAAGGTAGCAAGCCTCCTCCAAAATTAATGTCCATACAAATACAAGAAAAACAACAAGGCTTGCACAAGATACACCAAGATATACAAAAAATAACATATGACGAAAATACCAATATGTGTAACCATGCGTCAAGAAATCAAGGATATCCACACTAGATAAATGAAACATAGAATATATCCAAAAAATTATCAAAGAATGTACACGCCTAAAATTAGGGGTGAAGTATCAAATTGTATCTAGTGCCTCGAAGACCAAAATATGGAATATCAATGTCAATTGATGTTTTGGAGTGATAATCATTGATATCTAAATTAAAATATGATTTTTAGGTCAATTCTAGTTCATGGAAGTCAAACTAGGTCCTTACCTTACCTCTATGGTCAAACTAGGCCAATATCTTGTTTCTAGAGTCAAACTAGTCATTATCTAGGTTTCTAGGTCCATACCAAGTTATCATATAATATTAGATAATACTAACTAGTAGCTTATGTAATACCATATAATATACATATATAGACTCATGTATTACATACCTTAGCTCATAACCATTACCTTATCGTTATCCTATGCATACCCTATGCATATATGTAGCCTTACCCCCCTTTACCCATACTTAGCTTACGTACCTGACCAAGCATTACCCTAGCATATCCTATGGCCTACCAATAAACATTTTCATTACCTATAATATAGGCTACTTATCCTTATCTTTAGTCCTTACCTATTCTACATGTACCACTTACCTATCCAACATATTACATAGGTATACCAAATACCCATGGTATACTCACATACCCATTGCCTATATTACACTCTATCTATCCCCCATCTATCCATATCACAACACATATACTCACACATTCAGTCCCTCTTGACACTAGAGTACATCCACACACAAACATACAATTCTTAACTGATACACTAATGTACCTTTTCCAAATTCCTCACTGTCACTTACACATACATAGGTACACTAAAAACCAACACCTTCTTCCTGTGTGCTAGTGTAGTTAGTCTCTTCCTTCCTACTTCACCTATTTTTAGCTTTTACCTGTTGTCAATATAGCTCATACTGTCACGTCCCGGTCCCAAAATTCATGGGACTAGCACGTGACATGACCAGCTAGTACACACTCAAGGAGCCACAAAAGCCACAAAAGTCAAACTTCCACAAACGTCTCCGGATGCTAAAACATACATCACAAATGTTTTGGCATAAGAAAAATGTCTAAGATTGACTATACATAAGTCCAATTCTAGACACAGGTGAAAAATAGTAATTTTGTATCAAAACGGTATACGTCGTTGGACCTACTTTGTACCGAAAAGAGTGCCAAAATCTATGGTCTCTAAAGTCGACAAACTATATACCTACAGGTCTATATTTTTTACATGAACTCAACGGTATGTCCAGGTTTGGATTCCGATAAGCCATGCACAAAATTGCCCGTTGAATCAGTTCGTGGGCCCGCCAAAATGATGATCCGATTAACTGTCTCAGAATCGTACCAAACTTGGCTCACAAAGTAATTAGAATTTTTGCAAAGTGCAAGTTTTATCGCGTTGTGATGAACGTTCAGAAAAATAATACGAGTCCAATAGTGCAAGTTTTGTCATATTTGTTTGCCATTGATTATAAAAGAACAGAACAGTTTTATGGAAGGACTGGACTATTACTTCACAACTACAAACTCGTTTGTACAAAAGAGAGCCTAGGAACAAAACCTAGAAAAAGAAATCTAAAGTACAATTGTTTTATTTTTCTGAAGGGCGACGGTAGAGGCTCGGGAGAGTGCTATCAACTCTGCCTTACTCCTTGGACGATCGGACGTCGCTTCTGCTCTGATGAGGAAATGCTCTTGCTGGATGCTCTTTGCTCTATGCTTCTCTTTTTATCTCGCCGCTCTCTCTGTCCAGGCTTTTGCAAGGGAATGGCACCTTGCTATTTATAGGAATTTGTGATAAGTAGGGTGTGCATTAATTGCTCCTTGAAAAGTGGGCGATTAGGGATTTGGTTACGATTAGCCTTGATCTTGTTTGTTGGAAATTAATCTGGGCTGTTAATGTTGATTACAACAAATCTGGGCAGTTAATGTTGATTGTAACAAATCTGGATAGTTTGTTGGAAATCGATCGGGGCAGTTAATGTTGATTGCACCAAATCTGTATTGTGATGATTTATTGATAGCATCAAATTCGATGGGATAAGTCTTGGTCAATCTCCTGCCACGTTCCCACATGCCTGTTATGTCGATTACCATAAATCTGAATTGTTAGGATTTGATCAACTCCTGCCACGTGTCCCAACTGCTGCGAGCCGTATGGAGGACTGTCATAGTTGAGCCGCATGGGGGTCCTTGCAACTGAGCCGCATAGAAGTCCTTACAACTGTACCTCATGGAGGTCCTTACAACTGAGTCGCATGGAGGTCCTTACAACTGAGCCGTATGGAAGTCCTTACAACTGAGCCGCATGGAAGTCTTTACAACTGAGCCGCATGGAAGTCCTTACAACTGAGCCGCATAAAGAGCTTTAGAAATGGGTGGATCGTGCCAGCTATAAGGATTTTATCTCATCTCTCTAGGAGCACACCATTATGACAGGGCCATCATTTTACCTTTATGTCAGAGTTGTCAATCCATCGTTGTCAGAGCTGTCGCTGTATCAGGGTAATTAATGAGCCAACTGCCCAGAGCATTTATGGCCAGCTGTAAAGGCCTGTTTTGAGCCGCATGAGGCCACATGGCTTTTCTTTCATCTTTCTGAGCTGCATGAAGCTCTCGGGTCTTTTGAGCTACATGAAGGCTCCTTCAGCTATGAGCCGTATGGGGTTGATTTTCAGGCCGCTGTTTGCCATGAAATATAAAAGAGCAGAACAATTATCGGAGGACTGGACTTTTACTTCACAATACAAACTCGCTTGTACAAAGAAAGCCTAGGGACGAAAGCCTAGGTACAGCAATCTAACTATAATTGTTTATTTTAGATTCTGGGGGTGACGGTAGAGGCTCGAAAAAGCGACGGCAGCTCTGCCTTACTCCTTGGACGATCGGGTGCAGCTTTAGCTCTGTAGAAGAACTGCTGGGCGTTGATGAAGAAATGCTCTCTCTTCAGGCTTTCTGGCTCTCTATATCTCTATGTGCGTCTGTCTCTTTCTGTATGTGTCTCTCTATATCTCCGTCTATATCTCTCTGTCTGTGTCCTCGCAAGGGAATGGCACCCTGCTATTTATAAGAGTGGGGGGGCATCATTAGGATTTACAATGATTGCCCATTCTTGGAAGTCGGTGGCTAATGATCATTGGATCTGGGCCGTTCATCAAGATTTGGGCAATAAATGTGATTGTATCAAATCTTTTGTGGATAATTAATGCTGATGGACATAAATCCTCCCGATTTATCATGCCAACCCCGGATTCTTTGACACGTGTCTTTAATTGGCTTAGTTGCAAATGATCTGATTTGATTCCAATATTTTATTAGGATTTGTTGGGAGATTTCGATCAATCTGATGCCACGTGCCCTATTGTCATGCCACGTGTCATAATAGTAGAAATCTGAGCCACAGAAAAGTTGGGCCGTAGGAGTATGAGTGAACCGCATGGAGATAGTCCTCAGGAGCCGTATGAGGATGATCATCGTGAGTCGCATGGGGCTGGTCTTCGTGAGCCGCATGGGGCTGATCTCCGTGAGCCGCATGGGGCTGATCTTTGTGAGCCGCATGGGGCTGTTCTCCGTAAGCCGCATGGGGCTATTCTCTGTGAGCCGCATGGAGCTGTTCTCCGTAAGCCGCATGGGGCTATTCTTCGTGAGCCGCATGGGGCTGTCTCCACTTAGGCCGCATATGACTGTCCACGTGTCAAGGCCGCATGAAGGTTTCTGACTCTCGGGGGATCGTGTCAGAGATTTTCTTCGCTTCCCAAGGAGTTCGTCATTATGAGGGAGTCATAATGATATCTTTGTGTCAGAACTGTCAGAGATGTCAGCCATCAAGGCATTTAATACAGTAAAGAACGGACGGAAGAGCCGTTTGCGTGCCACGTGGCTCCTCTTTGAGCCGTATAGGACTTTCTTGAGCCGCATGGATCCTTGAGCAGCATGACTTCTCTGAGCCGCATGGGGCTCTCTGGCCGCATGGATCTTTCTTTATTATTTTCCATGCTTCTATAAGACCCCCTTCAAAGTTTTCAATTTGCAAAATTGAAATACTTTGAATAAGAAGCATGGCCATGTATTCTTCTAGCCGCATATGATGTCTCGGCCGCATGGATGACTCGGCCGCATGGATGACTAGGCCGCAGGGGATTTCGGGCCGCATAAGTGTCTCAGCCGCAGAGACTTTCTGCCACGTTATCTTGCCACGTACGGAGATCTTTTGCATTAAATACTGTTGATTTGCTGTCAGCTTTGGGGCGGGATCCTAGGAGTCTGGCCTTCATTTTAGGCGGCTCGCCTCGATAACCGAAGAGGTGGTTTTTGTTCTGCACAAGAATCGAAGCGCCTTGATCTTGTTTATAAATATGGATGGGTTCAGTCGGATGGATTTCTTTACTTCCTCCTTCATCTCCAATTGTTGCTGTCTTTCCTTTCTTTCTCTATTTCCATTCTCCGACTGTCGAAAATGGCCCCCAAATCTTCCAAGGTCGTCTCCGCTGCCGTAAAAGGCAAGAAGGTGGCTCCCTCGTCGGCCACCGTGCCCGAAGTGCATCCTGATCTTGGCCCCGCTTTCAAGGGTAAGAAATGGATTTGAATACTTTGAACCCTAAGAACCTATGGCTCTGTTGCATGATTTATGCACAAGCCTTCATCGTTTGGATGGCTCAAGCTCGATCATGATGGAGCCGCATGCATTGTATGGGCCGCATGACCCTCTCGCATCCGAGCCGCATAGGACATTCCCTATGTATGAGCCGCATGAGAAGGATTTTGAGTTGCAAGATTACTTCTGGATATGAACTGCGTAAAGTCTCCTTTGACTGGAGCCGCATATGTTTCTGACAACCTGGCCCGCATAGAATTTTGCTGAGTCGCGCCGCATAAACTCCTTTGCGAGATAGAACCGCATAAGTTTTAATCCGAGCTGCATAAGCTATCGAATCAGTGTCACATGGAACTCCTAACTGAATTGGATCGCATGAAGCTGTGCAGACCCGAGCCGCATAGGCTCTGTTTGAAGCCGTGCCGTACGAAACTCAGCTGAACTGGATCGCATAAGGCTTCGTCGATCCGAGCCGCATAGGCTCGTAGAAACTTCTTTTTGAGAAACTCTAAGTGGTTTCGTTTTAACCTATTTTTAATCCTGTTTCCTCTGTCCTTTTCCATTGAACCTCCCAACCAACCCGGCCGGAGATCTTCTAGTGGGTTCGGCTCAGTTTGCCATGGGTGTGCGGCTCGACGATCTAATTCGATATATTACAGATCAACTTCCCCCTAATGAGCCTTTGGAGAGGGTGGCTGCCATCAACAACCAGCCTTTCCATTTTCTTTGTACTATGATGAATTCGGGGAAACTGGACGGAGAATATCTGAAACCAGCTTTTCTCTTTGGAGATGCTTTATCCGTAAAGAACTCCTAAATGCTGGATGTTTCTGAGAACTGGGACTTCACTTTAGATGGTGTGGATATCCATGTTCCCGAGATAGAACAGCACTTTCCCCTCTCATGGTTTAATATGGTGCCGTTGAGCAGGAGAATGGCGGGCTCCCTGACTCCCACCCAACAGGGGATATTTGTGGGCAATATCCACTATAATATGAGTATTAGGTCAGCATGTGCAGGTAGGGAGTCAGTCAGCAGGAGTGTGATGGGGCTGCTTCCTGGTACTTCTATAAACGTGTCTGGGCCCAACTTCACTTTTACTCGAGTTGATACCTTCCTGAACCAGCTCGCTTGCAAGGGGTCCTATCCTGTGGGCAGGTTGTCGCTGCTGAATTGGATAAACCCCATTCCCACATGGGCCAATCTTTCCTCGTGGATCCGGAGGAACTACGAGGAACTCCTTCGGGAGATTGACCTTTACTACGCCATCCGGGGCACTTGTTACGGATTGCCCATTAACAAGCCGCTGTTCATGGCCCTTTTAGAGATGTATAGCAGGCGTACGGGGACTTTCTTCGTGCCCGGAGGGGAGTTAGGACTCGCTCTCCATGAGATGCATGCTGTTTCCAAGCTTCCGTGGGGAGGCGAGGCATTTGAAGTATATACCCCAACGAATGAGGAATTCGATGATCTGGATCGTCGATTTCCTAGTTTCGTTGTTGTTTACTGGGAGCTGCTGTGCCACCATATCATCTGTCACCAGACTGCTATCAAGAAGAATAATAGTTCAGAAGGGAGCGCCCCTCATACTACAGCCTGGGTTGCGTATCTTTTCAAACTACGTCCTTCCGGTCGGGTCTCTTCTCGAGGTCCTCAAACCCCGGAGGAGGTAAAGGACATGATGTTGAAGGCCAAAAGGTCGAGGTCCACCCGTGACAGGTTTGGAGTCGTACCGACTCCTTCAGTTATTTCCACTACTGTACTCGGCAGATATCGAAAAAAGCAATCTTGGCCGGGTTCTTGATGGTATGGCTACGAAATTGCGTAGTCTCAGGAGGGGCAGGTTCTATGGAAAGGATCAGCTGCCACTTCATTCTCCCGGCTGTAAAGCTGGTCTTCAAAGTAAGACTGGCACTTCTTTCGGCTATGGTGTGTAGCATACACCACGGTCTCCGTGCCTTCGCGTCTAAAGTCATTGCTCACGAGACGACGCTGGACATTGAGCGGATAGAGCTACCATACCACTACCTCATGGGATGGTTATTGATGCACTATTGGTCATTGATGAGGCCCGGGACAGAGGATGATGTCACCGCTGATGATGCCTTCCTCTTCCGATACCGCCACCAATCTTGGGAGTATGACACCATGCTGGCCTGTCGGAGGGTGTTGGCAAGAGTTGACGGGCCCGACTTCTTTGTGTCTCTTCCTCAGTTTACCTCTAGAGAAGTGAGGAGGGTACACGTTGATGTCATTTAACCTCTCCAGCTCTTATCCGAGAAGATGCTTCTTTGGCTGCACAACATTCGCCCTGCGCATCTAGTATATTGTTACCGAAATAACATATACTTGGAGCCTTATTTGCCTAGTAGTTTTTCTCGTCAATTCGGGTATAGTTAGCTGTTCCTTGACTACCTCAGTGCTTGCCTGGGCTTAGAGGGCAGTGTCCTTGACGGCATCCGGGCGTGGCATTACTACAATGCTGTTCATACTCGGGCTAGCTTTTCAGTCCCTGACGCTAATACGCTAGGGGATATTCTGTACATGGTGGCTCTTTATCACGTTGCGGCGAGCAAATCTCCCGTGAACTTTGACATGAACACCAGCTTCATCGTTGGGACCGGCTTGGCAGAAAAGCCAGAGGGTTCCAGGAAGAGAAAGAGAGGGGTGAATAGGGTTCCCGTGCCAGACTCTGAGTCAACTGCGGTGGACGAAGAGGATGACGAGCAGGCCGCCGATGACTCGTCGTATTCTTCGGATGAGGAGGTGGGGAACCAGCCTCCTACTGTGCCGGACGAAGAGGTGGAGGACCATCCGCCTGTTGTGCCTGGTGCTTCGCGCCCACAAGGCAGGCGTCTGTCTACTGACGATGGCAGGACCTACTCCACAAAGCGGGCTGCGATAAGACGTCGCAGGCTGTTTATTGATGTTGACGCTATTTTTGAGGTGATTGGAATTTCAGCCGCCTTTTCCTTTTTTTTTCTAAATTATGGCCTAATCATTTTTTGCTCTTTGTAGGCGTCCGGGGAGTCTGCTTCTCGAGACTCGACTACTGAAGTCGATCCAGCCTTGTCTACTTTGATCAATGATATGTGTACTACCATTACTTCCGCTGGGGCTCTTCCGGAGGCGGCCGGGGGGTCTCATCTTGCTGAGGCCTCAACTCGTGGGGACGGGGGCTATATTGCCCCTGTCCCTGAGACAACCGAATTCCAACAGGATGTCACTGACCCGACTGACTCCCCTTCAGGGGCAGAAAAGCCGGTTGAATTCGAGTTGGGAGCTGCGGGTGGGGAGTCTATGTTAGCTTCGAACGAGCTGCAGCCTCCGAGCTCTTCCCCTGGTAAGAAAAACTAGCTTCTTGACTTGTGAGGAGGACTTTTTGCCTCTATCATCTTGTCCTCCGTGGATTAATGATTGCTCTGGACGTGTAGGTCCCACCCCTTCATTACCGGCGATGGATATTGCCGAGGTGGATTCAAGTTCGGGAGCTCTGGTGATAGCACAGCTGGGGCAAGGGACGACGCTTTCCGCACCATCCTCTGCGAATAGGGTTTCGGGAGTTAACCTTTCCGCTCTACCAAGTATCCAGGCTCTTCGGGCGGCGGAAGAGGAGCTAGCTGCGATCCATGCATCTTTTCGCACAGAATTCGTTTTCCTGGTGACAGGAACGGCAAGTTCTGAGGCTACTCCTTCGGTACTGCCTGCCACACTCCCTTTGACGCTGTCCTCTACGAAAGTTTTGGACGAAGTGTCCCAGGATGTGGTCGACAGTTTCCACCGCCACCTGAAGAGGGGGATTGAGGCAGCTGTGGAGAGGGGGACTCCCTTTTCTATGGCCCGCCAATATGCCGGTGGCCAAATTAATATCCTTAGAACACTCCCCGGTAGATCGGGACTGGCTGCGCTTCTAGATCCTAAGCTGTTAGAGGCTGATCGTCTTGTGGCCCAGTTCTACAGGCTGCAGCAAGCTGATTTACCCATGGTAATAAACCAAGAGCGCAATTTTCTTATGACCGCGATGGAGAAGGTTAGGCTTGCTCGGGAATCGATCAAGCTAACTATATTGAAGGATCGCCAGGATCTGACTCAGTTGTATGATCAATGGAATCGTCGGACTGAAGATTGTGCGGCTCGGGAAGCGGCGGCCTCCCGCGGGATAGCTGACACCAGGGAGCAAATCCTCGAGCTTCAGAGAAAGCTGGCTTTCTTGGAGTCCGAGCTCGAAGTTGCTCGTGTTGAGAAAGGGATTGCCATTCAGGCGGCTGACAAGTTTAGTAGGGCTTTTGCCAATCTAGAACTTGCCCTAAAGAGGATGGAGAACGACTGGCAGGCATATATGTGTCTGAATGATACAGAGCAGTTGTCCCAGGAGGCCGAGCGCCGAGCGAAACAGAGGCTTGAGCGGGGGACTGTCTTGGTGCGAAACCGCCTCTTGGAACTGTGTAATGCCGAACTATAGTCGGCCTTTTTCTGGTTTTGTTCTTGTTTTTTCCTTTTCTTTTCTCTTTGAGAGGGACGTGGTCCCAAAACATGTAATACTTTTTTCGTCCTTCAAATAAGGAGTACTTTCCATTCTACCCTTCATTTGTATTGCTTGTTTGCTTGTGATATTTGTGGTGATGTTTGCCCCGCATGGGAGAACTTATTTGTGGACCTGTTACCCCTGGCATACCTCGATTTTAGGTATGGGTAACAAGTTTGATTGGGGATACCTAGAATGGTTCCACGGCAAGGTGGTCGTGGATGTTCCCAGTATCGGGATATAGAATGCCATGGAGCAGCTGGGCTCCCGGGACATGATGAGAAATGGTAGGCCTGTACTAAGAGACTCAGCAAAGGACATTTGTGGGCCTATTACCCTTGGCGTAACCTGGTTCAGGGTACGGATAATAGGATGAAGGGGAACCGACATACTTACTCAGACGTTATGAGGACATGGCAAGTACGAGGGTTTTACCGTGAAGTCTTCCTACTCAGAGATTATGAGGATATGGCAGGAGTGGACTCAACGGAGGATATTTATGGTCAACAGAGGACATTTGTGGACCTATTACCCTTGGCATACCCTGGTTCAGGGTACGGGTAATAAGACGAGAGAGGACCAACATACTTACTCAGAGGTAATGAGGACATGGTAAGTACGGGGGTTTTACCGTGGAGTCTTCCTACTCAGAGGTTATGAGGACATAGCAGGAGTGGACTCAGCGGGGAATATTTGTGGACCTATTATCCTTGGCGTACTTCGGTTGTGGGTACAGATAATAAGTCGAAAGGGAATCTTCATACTCACTCAGAGGTAATGAGGACATGGAAAGCATGAAGGTTTCTTCGACGGAGCCTTCCCATTCAGAGGTAATGAGGACATGACAGGAGTGGGCTCAATGAAGTAGGGTACATAGAACGACTCAGAGGTAATGAGGACATGGAAGTTCTATATAAAGGGATGATTTATTTTTGGCAGAAGTGAAACGACTCAGAGGTAATGAGGACATGGCCGTTTTGGAAATTCGTGGATCGGTTACCCTTTTTGTGACTGGGAGTGTGGGTAGTGGATCATGAGGGAGGATCTCTTCCAGGAAGGAAGTTCAGAGGTATGATCATACATGACTTACTATCTGAAAGAGTGACCGGAATGTGAGTTCAGAGGCACCAGCGGGTACATAACTCGATAATCTGGGATGAGTGGTCGTGAGTTCAGCGGCACCAGCAGGTACATGACTCGATAATCTGGAAATTATTGGGGTGTGAGTTCAGCGGCACCAGCGGGTACATGACTCGATAATTTGGAATGTTGTGAATGTGAGTTCAGCGGTACCGGCAGGTACATGACTCAATGATCTGGAATTTTGTTGACGTGAGTTCAGCGGCACCAGCGGGTACATGACTCAATGATATGGAAAATGTCGTTTAGACATAATATTTCTTCAGGAACTTACCGTTGACGGGCAACATGAGCAAGTCTCCATTTTGTTTTGCGAGGCGGTAAGCACCGTTGGAGAATACAGCCTCAATGATGAATGGACCTTCCCATTTCGGCTGGAACTTGCCGGTGGTCTTGTGAGTCATGACCATCGACCTTCGGACTACCAGGACGAGATCGCCCACTTGGAATGTTCTGATTTTAACCTTCTTGTTGAAGGCTCCAGAGATGCGTGCTTGGTATAGTTCGATCCTTTGTTGAGCCAGGAGGCGCTTTTCATCCAAGGCCTCTAACTCTTGTAGTCGACGTCGGTAGTTATCATCCGTCGTCAATTGGTAAGTGAGGGCGACGCGGAGTGAGGGTATTTGAGTCTCCAATAGGAGAACTGCCTCACTCCCGTACACTAGGGAGAATGGTACGTTCCCTATGGCCGTTCGGACTGTGGTACGGTACGTCCACAAGCATTCACCAAGCTTCTCGTTCCAGTCGCGTTTGTTGGACGATACGAACTTCTTGAGTAACTTGATGATGGTTTTGTTGAATGCTTCTGCCGACCCATTCGCTGCTGGATTGTATGGCGTCAAAGCAATATTCTGGATGTGGTGCTTATCGCAAAACCGATAGAAGGCGTGGCTTGCAAACTGCGGACCATTATCGTGGATGATCCTTCGGGGCAGTCCAAAGCGATAGATGACGTGATGCTTAAGGAAGCTGATCACGTTTGAAGTCTTGACTTCTGCAAGCGGGACAGCTTCCGCCCATTTGGAGAAGTAATCTGTGATTGCGAGTATGAAGCGATGTCCTCGGGAGGAAGGTGGAGTGATTGGACCAATGATATCCATCCCCCATGCTTCGAATGGCCAGGACGCCACTGTCGGATGTAGAAATTCGGATGGTTGGTGGATGAAGTTCGCGTGGACTTGGCAGGCTTTGTACTTTCTAGCATAGTCTATCGCATCTGCTACCATCGTGGGCCAGTAGTAGCCCATTCGGCGAAGACGGTCTTGCAATTTAGGGCCAGGCTGATGGGCCCCGCAAATACCGTCATGAGCTTCTCGTACGGCTTCTTTGGCTTCTGTGTTTGACAGACACCGAAGCAATAATCCATCGTAGGATCGCCGATACAACATTTTCGTTTCTGTATCGTAGAAGAATCTGAGAGAACGCCGTCTGATGGAGGTGGCTTCCTTTGGGTTCTCGGGCAGGATATCGTAGACGACGAAGTCAATGAATGGTTGTCTCAAATCCGGGACTTCGTCAATCGTCTGGGCGGAATAACTCGCCACGAATTGTACATTGTTCTTGGGAGAGACCAGTTCATGGCCTATCACATCTACTGATTAGCGAGCATAGTTTGGAACTGCTAGGGAAGCGGCAAGGCCAGCTAGGGCATCGGCTTCGATGTTTCGGAGTCTGGGAACGTGTTCGATGAAGAACTGTCACGCCCCAGAACCAGAATACTGGAGAGCGGGGGACAGACACAGCCAGCTACGTACATTGAAGTGAATCTCACCTCGCAATATGGTCACGGCTGTCTAGATGCATGAGGGTTTACTACAAGCCATCAGTCTCTTAAGGTCAATAACAAGCCTAGTGTCTCAATCTCAAGCAACAAGTAGATATAACAAGAAGGTAGATCATCAGACATACATGGTAAGGCGTCCCATACTTTACATATTCAGATGATCATGAAGCTAGTCATACAAAATACGAAGACTAGCAAAAGTTTAAGTCATACATGATCAACCCTAGGATTTGTCAATCATGTTACAGCCCGTAGGCAGACAGTAAGTAAAGTTGCAACGAGCTAACACTTGTTCGGCGACTAAATACCTCAAAAGAATATTTTTACAAGGGAGTGGGAGAGCAAAATAAAAACCTACTCGTTGTCGGGATTCCTTCTAGTGTTCACCATCTGGCAGAAAAGTTGGGAGATCCTCGGTAGCTGCTCCGAAATCTGGCTATACAAAACCAGCTGGCTCAGACCCCAGAAAGAGCAAGTGCCACAAAGGGGGCTTCACTTAAGAACTAAAACCAGCATGTCAGCACATAAAGTCATAGGTGAAATAACATAAGACATGAGATAGAGAAAACAGGATGATAAACGATAAGATAACTAGAGGACTATTCCGGTAACCAAGTTACAACCCGTAAACCAAATAAGGACCGGGATTGTAACCCTTCACCTGAACAGAACTTAGCCTCGGACCAATTATCGATAAAGTAAAGTATAAACAAGCATGTCCAGAGATATCCATGCACCAAAACTAGGCAAGACTCGACAAGATAGGACTCCATCCATCATTCACGGCCAAGCAAAAAGTACGACTTGATACTTAACTAACTAGGGTTATCACAAGCTTAGTTACTAGCAAGATGCAATGAGGTACGCCTACGGCCACAAGCCCTGCAGACTGTCCAGGTTATCCAGACGCAAGGTTCAAGATTAGAGTTATCATGTCTTGTTAGGTGACTTGGATGCAACACATGACAGTGTGCATAGTAATCGTTTCATGTAGTGCCCCACATAGCAGTGAGCTGGAAATGTGCCCTACTCGTCGGTAGGCTACAAGTCCATCAAGGAAGGCGCCCAGATAACGGGATTGCTTGTAGCCGGAATACCTCTCTATATGCTCTACGTGATCAATCTAGTCATTAACCTAGTCAGATTCAGTATGAATCCCTGACCGTAGTAACCAGGGATACATGTCCTAGACATGATGCGAAACAAGACTGGTTGTTTATACAAGCATATTCAATACAATCACCCACGGTGTCAAGAATTCACTTAGCATGTCAGGTTAGCCGTCGCAACAGCGTATCAAGGTTATCATGTCAAGATTACTTTTCAAGGGTGCACCACGGCGGGTCACCATCATGTCATGTTACTTATCAAGATTACTTATCAAGGCAAGGGTGCGTCACGACGGACCACCATCAAGAATTATCATGTCAATTTACTTGTCAAGAGTGCACCACGGCGGGTCACTATCAAGAGTTATCCTGTAAGGTCATAATACCATTTCGTGTTTATGCAGGTGCACCACAACGGGTCACGGATCATGCAATTCCATCACTAAGTCGTGTTCAGATTAACATTCATAAATAATGTCATGATCACATCGAGTTTATGTCGAGTTTATATCAAAAAGGCGTAAGGATATAAAATGGGTGCAAAGAATCATAAAAAGGGGAATATGGGGACATAATGCGCCCAAGGGGGAGGAGCAAGGGGTACTATGGCCAACAAGTGGCATTAGCCAAGTTACGCCAGGGTAACAGGTTGTGCCAAGACAAGTAGGGTCAAGTCCAGTTGCACCTGAACATCAGGTTGCGCCTAGGCACTAGGGGTGCCAATCACTAAAATGCACGAGGCCGGGTCAAGTTGCGCCAGGAAGAGTCAGGCCAAGTCATGTTGCGCCAGGCACTAGACTGCGCGAGGCTATGTTGCGCATGCCTCAGGTTGCGCCTGAGTCAGACTGCGCATGAGTCAGACTGCGTACGAGTCAGACTGCACACGAGTCAGACTGCGCACCAGTCAGACTGCACACGAGTCAGACTGCACACGAGTCAGACTGCGCTGCGCTAAAGAGCATGCGCAAATCAGTAGCGCAAGCTAAAAAGCTCACGCACACTGCTCACTGTCTTCTCCAAATCAGCAAGAACTCTATGGTTGAACCCATGGCTTCAAAAGTCTATAACTTGGTCAAAACAAGTCCAAATCCAACTTTCAAACGGTCAAAATTGGGTAGAATGAAATTCTCTTCAACATGGAACCATCAAAATTTGAAAATAAAGAAGTTTGATAGATCAAAACCACCAAAATCCGAAAATGACCAATTTCTAGATCTACAAAAATCAAAGCCTCAAAATGGAAAATGACAAGTTCTAATGTGTCTTAGAAATATGAGGAAAAGCTAATAGAACAATAAAAATGGGTTCTCTTGTGGAAGCAAGTTGCACTTGCCTAAGGGGTGTTCTTGGTTGGTGGTGGGTTTAATGGAGAAGGAAGGAGTAAATGAGAAAGTGGAGGAGAGAGAAAAGTTAGGTAGGTTATAAAGGGGGATGGTAGTGGGTTTAACATGATGAACCAAATAATAAACCAAGCCAACCCAAAATAAACCAAGTTAAACCATTACATGCCATGATGAACCTAATCATGATTAAACTGAAATTAGCTAGCCAGGCAGAAAAATAAAATACATGTCAGGATTCCGTATACGTATACTGGAAATACGTAGAACGGAAAATGGGGGTGACAAGAACCCCTCAAATGACGAGATGATGTTGATCGCTATTTGGTGATAGGGGATCATGTCTTCGTGGCGGACTTCGTATGAGCCCCGGATTTGATTGACGATTAACTGAGAATCACCGTATGCTTCAAGATATTCTACCCCCAGCTCTCTTGCCAGTTAGAGGCCAATGACCAAAGCGTTGTATTCGGCCACATTGTTGGAGCTGGGTTTTATGAGAGAGTAAGCGCGATTGATCACCAATACGGAAGGCGAAACCAGTACAACCCTGACTCCGACGACGATGTTGCCCTTGGGTCCAGTTCTCGAAGCACCGTCGAAGAACATTCGCCATATACTATCGTGAGAGGTTGTATACGAGTCGGCGACCTCATCTGGGATTTCTTCATATATTCTGGACGACTCCGAGCCCGGGTGAGCTGCTAAAAAGTCTGCCAGGGCTTGACCTTTGACCGCCTTTTGTGGAACAAAGATCATATGGTAGGGGGACAGCAATATTGCCCATGTAGCGAGGCGAGAACTGAGTGCCCCTGGTTTAGTCATGAGGACCCTGATAGGGTTGACTCGTGAGATCACATGTATGGTTTGTCCAGTGACATAGTGCTGCGTCTTCTGAATAGCGAAACCAGGACGAGGTATTCCTTCTCCACAGCGGTGTATCGGTGCTCTGGCTCAATCATCATTCGACTGAGGTAATATATGGCTTGCTCATGGCCTGCATCGTTGTTTTGTGCCAGCAGAGCCCCGAGGGAATATTCCATTGCTCGTACATAGAGCAGGAATGGCTTTTCAGCAACCGGGGCCACCAGGACTGGAGGGTTCGATAAATATTCTTTGATGCTGTCGAAGGCACGCTGGCATTCTTCGTCCCATACAAACGAGACGCCTTTCTTCATGAGGTGGGTAAATGGTTGACATCGCCTGGAGAGGTTAGAAATGAACCTCCTGATGTAAGCTAGCCTCCCTTGAAGGCCTCTGAGTTCGTAGAGATTTCTCGGGGGACCCATCTCCATGATTGCCTTTGTCTTCTCAGAGTCTACATGGATACCCTGGGCGGTGATGATGAAACCCAAGAACTTCCCGCTGTATACGCCCAGGAAGGACTTCGTAGGGTTCATTTTTAAATTGTGCGCTCACATCAGGTCGAATGCCGTCATCAGATCCTGCAGATGGTCTCCCTTACAGCGACTCTTGACGGCGATGTCATCAATATAGCACTCTACCATCTTGCGTAAGTGGTCTCTGAAGATGATACTCATGGCTCTTTGATAGGTGGCACCGGCATTCTTCAAACCGAAAGGTATGACTGTGTAACAATATGTGCCAATCGGTGTTCAGAATGATGTATACTTTTCGTCGTCAGGAGACATCTTGATTTGGTTGTATCCTGAGAAGCCATCCATGAATGACATACGTTCGAAGCCGCAAGTGTTGTCAATCATGATGTCTGTGATAGGTAGGGGAAATTCAACTTTGGGACATGCCTTATTCAAGTTGCAGAAGTCGATGCAGATTTTTAATCTTTCCATTCTTCTTGAGGACGGGTACTATGTTGGCGACCCAATCCGGGTGTTGTTCCTTACGAATGAAGTCGCTGCCTATCAGTTTGTTGACTTCGACTTCGATCGCGTCCATGATGCCTGGACGGAAGCGTCGCTGTTGTTGCTTGACTGGCTTTGCATCCGACCGAATGTTGAACTTTTGAAGGGCAACCTCGGGGTTTAGTCCTGGCATGTCTTTATAGCTCCAAGCGAACACATCAATATATTCTTTGACAAGTTCCAGCAGCGATTCTTGCTCTTCGTCTGTTAAGCTTTTACTGACGAAGATCGGTTTTAGAGAAGATTCGCTGCCGAGGTCCACTTGTATGACCTCATCTTCAGTATGAGGTTCTCTCTGTTCGAACCATTTTTCCCATTGTGCATCCAAATGTTGGGCCCACGACTCTAGCTCGAGGATTTCCAGAATGTCTTCGTCTTCTTCATAAGCGTCGGCGAATGCCATGTTGACTGACAAGACCTGTCTGAATACATCTCCGATGCTGGTATCTGAGTCAGAAGTTGGTGACCCGGTTGAATGTGAATGCCAGTCACATTCTTCATCTGAACTCTCAGGAGTCATCGTGGGTGTAACATACCCTAACCCATATCAAGTCTTGCTATAGTAGTCCCATGATTTGCCAGCCGGGACCGGTGGCTTCAAAGGTAGTCATCGTCCGGTGCCGTAGTTTAAGCCTGGCGTCGTCTCCAGATCATACCCTTGTTTCTGCATGAGATGTTTGGATTGGAGGCTATAAAGATACAGGGACAGTCCTTCGGCATCTGATTCAAGGTCGACTTCTTCTACGGTAAAGGGCTACGGATCGTCCTTCCGGCCGAAGATGATTGTATGGTCCCCTCCCTCGATTATACGGTAAGTGTCTTCCACTGGAGTAAGCTAGATTGCGGTGTACACATTTGTCTCCTGTGTGTGTAGGTGAGTGTCCATACCGTGTTCTATAGCATACATTGTACATAGCTTATTGAGCTTGAGGTAGTTCAAAGATAGCCCTTTATTGATGAAGTAATGTATCTTTTCTAGGGGAATTACATCATCTGCAGAGGGAACATCAGTGTGGGCAGCCATATACTTGGCTAGTTCCAGTTCCTCTTCGGCTATCCCCTGTATAAACGAAGACTGAGAGGACGACCTAGGCAGCTTGATCGTCAGAGGTTCAGCTAGTGGAGCAGAGCGTGGAGTTGTTGGCAGACTAGCGACCCCCAGTCTGGTGCTCGATACTGGGCGGAGAGTGGTTGGTTCGCTAGAAATTCCAGGTCTTGTATCGGGGTGACGACCTTTCTTGGGAAGGCGTATCATCATTGGCTTGTCGGAGGGATTGAGCTTCTCCGTTTGCGGCTGGCCGACTCTCGGCAGCCTGATTGTCAATGGCTCCGTTGAGGGTCTTGGCATTTGGCCAGACCTTGGTAGCCGGATTATCATCTGCTCTTCTTGTGTCGAGAGGCTGATTGCGTCCTTACGCAGAGTGGCGGTAAGGGGTACAGACTTGCCAGGTTTGCGAGCTTGGAGATAGATCGTCAGAGGTTCTTCTGATCCTGTAGCTGTCTCAGTACGAGCTTGCACATCTCCTTCACCAAGATGCTTCTTCGACTGTTCGTACAGACAGGAGTCTGAGTAGTAGGATTCGACCCCTTTGAAGGGATCGATATCAGCAAATTTCGTCCTCACGAAGCCGTACTTGTCGACATATTTGAAGCACTGGTGCAGTGTGGAAGACATGATCAAATAATCGTGTATCTACGGGCGTCCCAAGAGGATGTTGTAAGAAGTGTCTACATCTATGACGTAGCAGGTGACTTCTGATTGGAGATCGCCAATTTGACACTTCAGACGAATCTTTCCAATTGGGTAGCTCCTGCCCGAATTGAAACCGCTGATGGCGGTGCTTGTAGGCGTCAGGCAATGCATTGGGATGCGGAGATGATATAACAGACCCTTCAGAATAATGCTTATGAAGGAGCCAGAATCGATGTGTATCCGATCCACCTTTACGTCGCCGATGTATCCAGTGTAGTATAGTGGGCGATCGAACAGATTGGTTTTGATGAGCATGTCCTGCGGAGTGAAGACAATGTTGGGCATTGCTCCCGTGCAGGCGCTGTCTTGGAGATCTGCAGGCGGGTTTTCTCCCGTGATGTTGACCTGAGCCAGGTATGCGTCGACATTTTGGAGTGCATCGCTCAAAGCCGCACGAACATCCTTGGAGAGTCTCAGAAGCTCGTATAATGACAACTTGGCCGGTGTGTTGGCCAATTGCGCTAAGATGTCAAAGTTGTAGGGCTTCTCCAGCCCTTGTGATGCCTCTTTTCGGAGGGATTTGTCAAAGCGAGTCTCCCTCGGCCTAGGCTTGTCGGTCGTTGAAGGCTGAGCCGGTCCCGGAGTGTCCATTATAGCGGGCTGATGATCTTCAGCCGGATTGTCAGCCAAAGGTTGGGATTGTGCCCCAGACCGAGTGACGACGGCTGTAGCTTCTTCGATATCTGCCGAGATTGTGCGGCAGGACCTGACTTTTCTACTCTTCTTCTTGCAAACGGGAGATGGTGTGGGTTGAGTCACTTCTGATACCAAATCTGGATGGACCCACATGACCTCCCCTCGTGATGTGGTGAGAGGCACTAGACCAGCAGCCAGATCTCGGAAAGGTGGAAGATTAGCAATCTTTATTGTTGCCAGAGGGATGGGGACCACACCGTCTTGAGTTTCCGTAGGAGGGAAGCTGTCGAATTGTACTGACATCATGTTAGCTACCACGGTTACCTCTTCGAAATCGATAGCCAGAGCATTCGAATCGATAAGGTTTTGGATGTACCGTTTTAGCTGGTAGCAGTCGTGTGTTGCATGGTGGACGTAGCGGTGATAATGGCAGTATTTTGGGTTCTCCATCTCCGTCGGCCGCGGTTCCTATCTTGGTGGAGGAAGCTGAATTCTGTCTCCTTGTATGAGCATGTCCAAGATGGGCTTGACGTGACTGTCTTCGAAGGAGTAAGTGATTTGCGGCCATTATTTGTCTGTCGGCTTTGGCTCAGGCTTCTGTGCTGTGTCGGCCACCATTGCCTGCTTGCCCTTATTGTCTCGATTGTTGGTAGTGCTACCCCCATTGTTAGTGTTGGTGTTGGGACGCCTGCCCTTGTCCTCTCCCTCCGAGATATACAATCCCAGTTGGCGAGCCTTCTTCAGTCATTCCTCGGCGCTTGTGGCATTGATGATAAACGTCTTCCAGTCCTTGAATTGACTTTCGCCCATCCAGAGACTGATTGTTGGAAGCAGTCTCTTTTGGCAAATTTCAATCAAGGAGGAATCTGGGTTTCCAGAGGGCAGCTTCATTGCGGTTTGGCAAAACCGCTCAATGTAGTTCCTCGTGAGCTCTTTCTCCCCTTGGATGACGTCCATGAGGGTGGACATGGTGATGTCCTACCCTACTTCGTAGAATCTCTCCAAGAACATGCGCTTGAAGCCGGCGAAAGAGTGAATGCAGTTGTCCGGCAAGTTGCGATACCAGTCGAAGGCGACTCCTTCCAATGCCCCAATGAATAATCGTATGAGGATGGCATCGTCATGGGGCAGATAGTCGGTGGTGACCTCGAAGTAAGTGATATACCGACTTGCGAAGGTCTTGCCATCATACGGGTTGATGTTGAATAGCTTATATCTTGGCGGGAAGGGGACATCCCTCTATGCAGCAGGGTACGGTTGCCGTATTCTAAGGTCTGGAGAATTTTCTCGAGCGTGAAACATGGCTCGGAGCTCCTGGACCTCTCTTCTCGCTTCGCGGGCCTTATCCACAACGGTGGGGGCTGTTACTTCAGGAGGATTATTGCCCGGGTTCGGTGCTGCTGAATTCGAGTCCGCATTGACCGTGGGACCCGCGCTTGTTTGGCCAGGCGTCCTTCCTTGCAGAGTTGGAAGGGCCGTTTTGATCTCGTCTACAGACTTGACCAAGGCAAGCAATATGGCTTCGAGCGTGTCGATACGTTGGCGATCTCTGGAACCACCTTGGCTGCTGTCTGTCATGAATACCGTCTTTATGTGAGGAGAGATAGATGGAGCGGTAGAGGAAGCGCCCTACGAATCATACCCTTGTAGTGAGAAGTCATCGGGGTACGTGGGTATATTCTTTTTTGGTTCAGATTCGGAAGGAACAGTACCCCCTGTCTCTGAGTTCGCCTCGTCTTGGGATTCGTGGATGTTCTCGGGGACGTCGGGGTTTGCTGCATCTGATGGGAGAGTTGTCTCCTCCGGCTCATCTTCATGGAACATTGGATTATCGTAGAGGTTCGGAGGAGTGCTACCCCCAGTCCCAGCAACCCCCAGCATTGTGGATGACAAATCTCTTACTGTAGCAGATTTTGTCTTAGAACGGGTGCCTTGGAAAAATCCGGTGCTGGGCACCCGCTTAGACGATAGTCTTTTAGTCGAAGTTGTTGAAATCTTCGGGCTGGAAACATTTGTCTTCTTCCCTCTCCCATCAGCGGGGACTTTCTGAGCAGAGTTGCAGGAGACGACGGGAAGTGCCTCGTCTCCTGAAGATGGCTGTTGCAGTCTTTGAAAGACGGACTGCTGGTCTTCTCGCACCATCGCGTTATTGCAGCAGTAGTTGACGATGACTTGGGTACAATGACGTCCGTGGGAGGACTCTCTGCACCCTGATGCATCTTCTCTTTCTTTGCGTTTGTGGAGGATGGCCTCACGCAAGTCAGACGGGTCGGGATCGACCATGTTTGCTCCCTGGATTTCGGGAGACTTTTGTGAACCTCTCTGTCCATTTGCCGTCAGGGGCTGGACTCGAGTGGTCCTGTACAACTTCCCATCTGAGGCCCGTATAACGGTATACGGGACGCTCGAATGGTCAGAGGTTGGATCAGCGGATCGAGCTTGCCAAACTCGCGCTGCCCTAGACTTCTTTGCTCTAGTGCGTAGAGGCACATAGTAGGAAGAGTCTAAGTGATACTGGAGAGAGTCAGACATGTCTTCTTGGGAGCACAGGAGATCATGACCATAGGAGAGACGGTCGAAGACAGAGCCACGTGGAATAGGCGTCATGCGGCTATCATCAATAGTCTTCATGCGGCTGGCAGACGTAGCCGCATCGATTTTTTTCATGTGGCTGGGAGTCTCAGCCGTATGAGTTTTTTTCATGCGGCTGGATGACTTGGCCGCATAGACTTTCTTCATGCGGCTGGCAGATTCACCCGCATGAGTTTCCTGCATGTGGTTGGCGGATTTGGCCACAGGAGTGTTCGGCTTCTTCTTGGGGCGTATGGAATCACTCTTTGTCCCTGCAAGTCCAGTATCAAAGTGCTTTCTTCTGTCGAACTTGGGGACAGCAGAGTGCTCTACGGCTCGGAGTGGAGCCGTATGAGAATCGCCTTCGCCGTCTTGGGTAGCAGAGAGTACCCCGTCCAGAGCTTGTGGAGGAGCAAATGATTTTGGCCTCCACTCGCAGCGAGATTTCTTTGTGCGGGTTCACTTCTGGATCGGGCCAACACTTCCTTCAGAGAGCATTTCTTCAAACGCCTGTTGGTCGAAGCGGACGACCATCTTCTGTTACGTGGAGCCAAGTTTGGCTGCATCTGATTGCGTCACCAACTCCTCAGTCGTAGGGAAGTTTGTCCCCAGCAGAGTCGCCATCGTATTTGCCATGAAATATAAAAGAACAGAACAATTATCTGAGGACTGGACTTTTACTTCACAATACAAACTCGCTTGTACAAAGAAAGCCTAGGGACGAAAGCCTAGGTACAGTAATCTAAGTACAATTGTTTATTTTAGATTCTAGGGGGTGACGGTAGAGGCTCGAAAAAGCGACGGCAGCTCTGCCTTACTCCTTGGACGATCGGGTACAGCTTTGGCTCTGTAGAAGAACTGCTGGGCGTTGATAAAAAAATGCTCTCTCTTCAGGCTTTCTGGCTCTCTATATCTCTATGTGCGTCTGTCTCTCTCTCTGTATGTGTCTCTCTATATCTCCGTCTATATCTCTCTGTCTGTGTCCTCGCAAGGGAATGACACCCTGCTATTTATAAGAGTGGGGGGACATCATTAGCGTTTACAATGATTGCCCATTCTTGGAAGTCGGCGGCTAATGATCATTGGATCTGGGCTGTTCATCGAGATTTGGGCAATAAATGTGATTGCATCAAATCTTTTATGGATAATTAATGCTGATTGACATAAATCCTCCCGATTTATCATGCCAACCTTGGATTCTTCGACACGTGTCTTTAATTGGCTTAGTTGCAAAATGATCTGATTTGATTCCAATATTTCATTGGGATTTGTTGGAAGATTTCGATCAATCTGATGCCACATGCCCTATTGTCATGCCACGTATCATAATAGCAAAAATCTGAGCCGCAGAAAAGTTGGGCCGTATGAGTATGAGTGAACCGCATGGAGATAGTCCTCAGGAGCCGCATGAGGATGATCATCGTGAGCCGTATGGGGCTGGTCTTCGTGAGCCGCATGGGGCTGATCTCCGTGAGCCGCATGGGGCTGATCTTTGTGAGCCGCATGGGGCTGTTCTCCGTGAGCCGCATGTGGCTATTCTCCGTGAGCCGCATGGGGCTGTTCTCCGTGAGCCGCATGGGGCTGATCTTTGTGAGCCGCATGAGGGAGTCTCCACTTGGGCCGCATACGACTGTCCACGTGTCAAGGCCGCATGAAGGTTTCTGACTCTCGGGGGATCGTGTCAGAGACTTTCTTCGCTTTCCAATGAGTTCGTCATTATGAGGGAGTCATAATGATATCTTTGTGTCAGAACTGTCAGAGATGTCAGCCATCAAGGCATTTAATACAGTAAAGGACGGACGGGAGAGCTGTTTGCGTGCCACGTGGCTCCTCTCTGAGCCGCATAGGACTTTCTTGAGCCGCATGGATCCTTGAGCCGCATGGGGCTCTCTGGCCGCATGGATCTTTCTTTATTATTTTCCATGCTTCTACAGCTGCATAAGAATTTATTTATATTTTTCCATACTTCTATAAGACCCCCTTCAAAGTTTTCAATTTGTAAAATTGAAATACTTTGAATAAGAAGCATGGATATGTCTTCATAAGCTCTTCCTGCCGCATAGACTTCTTTGGCCGCATGGGATATTCTGGCCGCATGGGATATTCTGGCTGCATGGATTGCTCTGGCCGCATGGACTGCTCTGGCCGCATAGATCGCTCTGGCCACGTGGACTGCTCTGGCCGCATGGACCGCTCTGGCCGCATGAACTGTTCTTGACGCATGGACTGCTTTGGCCGCATGGACTGTTCTGGCCGCATAATGGCCCTGTACCACGTGTGCGTCTCATTATTGCTCTTGATTTGTTTTGATTTGAAGCCATCTTTTGGGCAAGATCCCAAGAGTCGGCTTTAAATATACTTTGGATTTGCCTCGATGACCCAAGAGTCGGTTCTGTCTCCTAGGCGGCCCATAACTCGAAGCGCCTATCGGTCCACATGTCCGCTGTTCGCCTATAAATATGAGAAAGTTTTAGAGAGAGACTCTTTACTCTCTCCTCTTTGTTCAAGCTTTTCTTGCCCTAGCTGCCGTCTTTTTCTCCTTCAATGGCTCCCAAGACTTCTAAGGCCTCCTCTAGCACTGTAGTGAAGGATAAGGGAGCGGCTTCTTCATCGACTGCGGCGCCCCCAGTTCACCCTGATGTTCACCCTGCCATTGCTGGTAAGATTGTTGGAAGAAAACTACATGTACTCAAACCCTAACCATAACGGCTACGTCGCATGTTTATGCGTGAGCCCTTCTTCGTCTTCGTGGAACTGTTTAAGTTCATTAAGATGATACTGTGCTATATGTGCCGCATGAGAGTCATCTTGTGGTCGCATCAGCACTTTGCAAATTGGGCCGCATGAAGACCCCTCGAACAGTGCCGCATAAGCTTTCTTTTGAACTGTGCCGTATGAGACCCCATCAAATCGGAGCCACATAAGCTTTATTAAATTGGACCGCATAAGCACTCGCTAAACAGAGCCGCATGAGCTCACTTGAACTAGGCTACATACGCACCCGCTGAATCAGAGCCGCATAAGACCCCACCAAACCAGAACCGCATAAGCCCCCACCAAACCAGAACCGCATAAGCCCTGTTAAACTGGACCGTATAAGCACCCGCTAGTCAGAGCCGCATGAGCTCACTTGAACTGGGCCGCATAAGCACCCACTGAATTAGAGCCACATAAGACCCCACCAAACTAGAACCGCATAAGCCCTGTTAAACTCGACTGCAAAAGCACTCGCTAGTCAGAGCTGCATGAACTCACTTGAACTGGGCCGCATAAGCACCTGCTGAATCAGAGCTGCATAAGACTCCACCAAACCAGAACCGCATAGGCCCTGTTAAACTGGATCACATAAGCACCCGCTAGACAGAGCCGAATGAGCTCACTTGAACTGGACCCCATAAGCACCCGCTGAATCAGAGCCGTATAAGCCCTGTTAAACTGAGCCGCATGAGGCCGCGCTAAATCAGAGCCGCATAAGCGCTTCTAAAATTGTGCCGCATGAACACTCGCTAAACCGAGCTGCATACGCTCACTTGAACTAGGCCGCATGAGGCCTCGCCAAAATAGAGCCGCATAAGCCCAGAAATACTAAGTGGTTTTACCTGGCCATCTTCTAACTTGTTTTATTTGTCTTTTTTTAGTGAATCTGCCAGTCAATTCTGCGGGAGAGCCCTTGGTGGATTCAGTCCAATCTGCGGTAGGTGTGCGATTCGACCACATAGTCCAGTATATGGTAAACTAGATTTCCAAAGATGAGCCTGTGGAGAGGCTGAATGCTATCAAGAACCAGTCCTTCTACTTTTTCTGTGCCATGATGAACTCGGGGCGATTGGAAAGAGAATTCCTGAAGCCTGAGTTCCTCTTCGGGGATGCCTTGACTGTGAAGAACCCCCAAGTTCTGGATATATCCGAGAGCTGGAGCTTCACTTCTGACGGAATGGCGATCCATATTCCTCAGATGGAGCGTCATTTTCTGCTGTCGTGGTTTAACATGCTGCCGATGGACAGAAAGATGGTGGACTCCTTAACTCCGAGCCAGTCGAAAATGTTTGTGGGTAACATCTATTATAATAAAAATTTGGGGTCAGTGTATGCGGGCAAGGTATCGGTCAGTTGCTACGTGATGGGGTTGGCCCCGGGTACCTTCTCAAATGTGTAGGGTCGTAATTTCAAGTTCTTTTAGGCCGACACTTTCTTGAACCAAGTTGCTAGGAAGGGGTCCTATCCCGTTGGCCAGTTGGCGCTGTTGAACTGGATAAACCCCATCCCTTCGTGGGCCAATTTGACCACGTGGATTCTGCAGAAGTATGAGACTCTCCTTCGTGAGATCGGCCTTTATCACGCCATTCGGGGCACCTATCATGGGCTGCCCATGAATAAGATGCTGTTCATGGCTCTCTTGGAGAGGTACAACCGACGGACGGGAACCTTCTTTACGCCTGGAGGGGAGATGAGACTCGCTCTCCATGAGATGCATGCAGTTTCCAAGCTGCCCTGGGGGGAAAAAGTTTTTGAAGTGTATACCCCGATGAACGAAGAGTTCGAGGACTTGGATCGGCGGTTCTCGGGCTTTGTCGCCGTATACCAGGAACTACTATGTCATTATAGTACCTGCCACTAGACGTCCATCAAGAAGGACGGTAGCTCGGAAGGGAACCTTCCTCACACCCGGACAGGGCTCACACACCTTTTTACTCTAGGTGCCTCCGGTCGGGTTTCCCCTCAAAATCCTCAAACCCAGGAGGAAGTTCAGGACCTGGTGTTAACTGCCAAGAGGTCACGGGCAACAGGTGACAGGCTTAGGAGTCGCATTGACTCCTTCAGATATTTTTATCAGGGTACTCAGTAGCTGTCAGAAAAGACACTCCTGGCAGGGTTCCTGATGGTATGGCTGCGGAATTGCATGGTCTCGGGAGGGGAAGGTTCTATTGAGAGCATCAGCCATAACTTTATTCTTTCTGCCGTGAAGCTGGTCTTCGGGGCCAGACTGGCTCTTCTTCCGGCCATGGTGTGCAGCATACACCGTGGCCTCCGCGCCTTCTCGTCCAAGGTCATCGCCCGTGACACAGCGAAAGACTTTGAATGCGTTGAACTGCCCTATCATTATCTGATGGGGTGGTTGTTAATGCACTACCGGTCTTTGATGAGGCCTGGCGCAGAAGACGGCGTTACGGCTGATGATGCCTTTATCTTCCAATATCACCATCAGCCCTGGGAGTGTAGCACTATACCAGCCTGTCGGAGGGCTCTGGCGAGAGTGGACGGATACAACTTTTTTGTGTATGTTCCTCGTTTTACCGATGAAGAAGTGAGGGGCGTATATATTTATGGTACCGGGCCTCCTCACCTCTTGCCTGAGAAGATGCTCCTTTGGTTGCGTAACATCCGTCCTACGCACCTAGTATACCGCAACCGCAATACTGTCTACTTGGAGCCCTACTTGCCCAATAGGTTCTCCCGACAGTTTGGGTATAGTCAGCTACTCTTGGATAGTCCCCGCGCTTGCCTGGATTTTGAAGATAGTGTGCTTGACGGCATCAGGTCCTGGCATTATTATGACACAGTTCACACTCGTACGAGCTTCTCAGTTCCTGATGCTGAGGTGCCAGGAGAGATTTTGTATTTGGCGGCTCTATATCATGTCACGGCGAGCAAGCCTCCTGTTGGCTTTGACCCGAGTACCAGCTTTATTATTGGTACAGGCTTGGCAGAGAAGCCCCAAGGGTCTAAGGCGAGGAAGAAACGGGAGAACACAGTTGCTTTGTCGGACTCAGAGTCTGCCGACGCGGATGAAGAGGATGACGAGCATGACCCTGATAACTCTCTTCCTCCTGCTGATGAGGTGGTGGCGGATCAGCCGCCGGTCGTTCCTGGTCTTTCGTGCAAGTAAAGCAGGCCTGAGCCCGCCGTTGGCGGCAGGACTTACTCCGTGAAACGGACTGCGTCTAAACCTTGCAGGCTGCTCATCAAGGAGAGAGGCAAGGATGACGCCGTTTCAGAGGTGAATTGAATTACAACTATCTTCTTTAGCTCTTCTTTTGAACTATGACCTAATCATTTTCTTTTTTTTGCAGGCGTCAGAAGAATTGGACTCTCGAGAACCGATCCCTGATTCTGAAGTCGATCCGGCCTTGACCACTTTGATTAGTGATATGTGTGCCGAGATTATTTCTGTCGGCGTTCTTCCGGTGACGGTTGAGGCTCCTCCCGTTGCTGAGGTCTCAACCTAGGGTGACGTAGAATCTGCTGACCCCGTCCCCGAGGCTGCTGAACTTCAGCCGGGTGACACTGATACAGTTGTATCTCCTTCCGGGGCGGCTGGGGTAGATGAACCGGTTGCCTTCAGGTCGGATGTGGCTGGTGAAGATGCTACGGTGGCTGAGAGTGAACCTCAGTCCCAGCAACTCTCCCTTGGTAAGCTAAGTCAAATCTTGACCAGCGAGGAGATTCATTCGCTCTATCATCACATCCTTCGGGTTAAGTTGATTAATAGTTGCTTCGGACATACAGGTCTTGCTCCTTTACTGCCAACAACGGACACTATCGGGGGAGAGCTGGCCAGAGAAAATTTGGTGGAAGAGAGTGTGCCTCCAGTTCGGGAGAGCAGACGACAGAATGGCCAAGGCGGGGAGAAATGGCCCCGCCCTCTCCTCTGTTCATGTGGCTCCAGGGGTCGACCTTTCTGCCCTGCCGAGTCTTCAAACCCTTCGGGCTGCGGAGGAGGAATTGGCCGCTATTCAAGCATCCTTTCGCTCGGAACTTGTTTCCCTTGTGGCGGGGGCAGCAAGTTCTGGTGCATCTTCTTCGTCCCTGCCAGCTACCCTTCCTTTGACGCCGTCTTCTAAGGAAGTTCTGGTTGAAGCGTCAAAAGATGTGGTTGACAGTTTTTACCGCCATATGAGGCAAGGAATCGAGGCGACGATGGAGAGAGGGACCTCTTTTTCCTTGGCCCGTCAATGCGCCCGGGGCCAGATTGAAATCATTAGAACCCTTCCAGGCGGGCAGGGATAGTTGAGCTCCTGGAGCCCAGGTTGCTGGAGGCGATCAGCTTGTGGCCCAGTTTCAAGTGCTGTGACAAGTTGATCTGTCTGCAACAATAGATCAAGAGCGCGTCTTCCTCATAACTGCGATGGAGAAGGTAAGGGTTGCTCGGGATACGGCCAAGCCGATTATAATAGGGGACCTCCACCGTCTGTCTCTGCAGTATGATCAGTTGAGCCACAGGGGAGAGGACTGCATGGCTCGGGAAGCGGCCGTCTCCCGTGGGGTAATTGATACGAGAGAGCAGATCCTCGAACTTAAGATAAAACTAACTTTCTTGGAATATGAGCTCGAGGTCGCCCGCACGAATAAGGAGCTGGTTGTTCAGGAAGCCGACAAGGTCACTCGAGCTTCTACTGGCTTGGAGCGCGTTCTGGAGAAGCTTGAAGAGGGCTGGCGGGCTCATTCGCATTTGGAGGATACGGAGCGGCTGACTCAAGAGGCCGAGCGCCGGGCCAAGCAACGGTTTAAGCGATCGACTGCCTTGCTGTAAAACTCCTATTTTTTAATTATTATTTTTATTATTTTATTAGACTTAAAAATAAATTTATATAATTTATGGTTTTATTTATTTTTTTTAAAATGACCTTAGCCATTGTTGAGTTTTGGAGCACTAGACGACTATGAATTTTGGCACGGAAGATGTAGCAGTGGGCCTTGACTAGTTTACTAGCCATGCCGGGGGAAGCCTAGCCATGGTAATGTCCAAACTAGGAAAACCAGACTAAATTGTGAATTGACTTATTTATAGTATTTTAATTAAATATTATTTTATATATTTTTAGCTGACCCGGTTTGTCCAATTCAGTCCGAACTGGGTCCGAACCAAATTTAAGCCCAAGCAGGTATGTGGTGGGACCAAAATGGCCATGTAGACATATTTTATGTACGTAAAAATAATTTCTAAATTATTTTATAATTTTATGTGCAATTTAAAATCATTTAATTATTCGTGCAATTATTGGTATTTTATTATTTAAATAATATTTTATAAAATAGTACATTTTGTGGACCCGGGAAAGGGTGTGCAGTGTAAGTGCACTCATTGGGACAATTTTATTAATTTATTATTATTAAAGTTATTTTGTGAAGAATTAATAAACATGTTTTCCTATTTAAATATTATTATTATTTTGAGTTGATTTATTAAGGATTGAATTTATATATATATATATATATATATATATATATATATATATATATATATATATATATATATATGTAGATATGCTCAAATATATTAAATAATTGGATAGTTGACTTTTAAATGGTATTTGAATTTTAAATAGATTTTTGGTGTATTTATGGATATATACATGTATAAATATAGATATATATATATATCGATAAGTAGATAATATTTGGAAAAAAAAAAGATAATAATAACCAAGTGGTCGGCCCCACCATGTGGGAGCCGACCACATGAAGAGCAAACAGCAGCTATATGCGCCCCCTTTACATAGCAAGCATAGCAGCCAAGGTGCTTTGGCCGAACCCATTACTTGTATATATATATATATATATATATATATATATATATATATATATATATATATATATATATATATATATATATATATAAGTTTTAGCAAATTAAAACCCTAATTTCCTTTCACCCCCTAATCTCCTTCCATCTCCTTCCTCCTCTCCACGTCCTTCCTCCTCCTCTCCCCGGCGAGCCAGGTCGTTCTCGTGCGCCGCGACAGCATCCTCACCCACGAAAACGACAACGGCGACAACGACAACAACATAATTGAACTAGAAGGTATTCCACTTTTCCGATCGACATCTCTCTCATTTTAACTCCAATTTTTGATCCGTAAATTCCTGTAGAAAGCCCACATGACCCTCTAGCATCCCCTTCAAATAGATTTATTTATTCTTTAATAAATTTTAGTTTTAATTAAATTAAAAATCTCGAAAAATTAGTTTTTATAAACTTAAAAAAATCCGGTACGAGGTACGTCCCGACAAACCGTGCGACCCCGTCGTAAACCGAGAGTACCGAAGGGTCCGATTCGACTTTACGGACGTACGGGCTTTGACGGAATTCAAGTTGGTTGCGTGTACGCGACGAATTTAATCCGTATCCGTCAAATTTTTCCGTATCGGGCCTTTTCGATATTTTCTAATTATTTTGTGCGCACTCATCAAATTGCGATAAAACTTGCGCCATTGGACTCGAAATATTTTTCTGGTCCTGTATGCCAAGTTTGGTCCGATTCTGAGACCGTTGACTGGAACGCTATTTTGGCGGACCCACAATCCCACTCAACAGGCGATTTTGGGTACGGCTCCTCGGAATCCAAAATTGGACATACCATTGAGTTCGTCTCGGAAAAACAAATTCATAGACATGTAGTTTGACGACTTTAGAAACTGTAGGTTCTGGCGCACATTTCGGTATAAAGCGGGTCCAACGGTGGATATCGTTTTGACCCGAAATTACGATTTTGCCTCTGTTCCAGAATTTAACTTTTGGACATGCGTTTCCTAGGCATATCTTTTATTCCAAACTCGTTTGTGATGTTTATTTCAGCACCCGGAGCTCCTTGTGGATTTTGACTTTCGTGTTGACGATTCTGACTGTTGGATTTCGCTACATCTCGCACCACCCTCAGGCAAGACACCTTGCCATTCGTTTTTTATTTATTTTAGCTCATATTTCATGCATTATTTATTTTCTTTATGCAAAATAAACTGTGATACATGGCATAACCTGTTAGAACTTACTGTTCATTTATATTTCCTGCTGTGTATTATTTTCTTACAAATTAAACCTAGATTTAAGGGACCACCATGTGTGTTGCATTCATTGGCCTTGACACGTGGTAACACGAAATTGTGTGTCGCATGTAGAACACGGAAGTGCGTGATTGGCTGGCCACCAGTACGTACAAGCCGTGCGATAGGAATAACCGCTAATAGAAATTGCATGCTAGTTTGACTTAGCGGTTATAGAGGTTTACTGTTGTGGATACAATATGGTAGGCATTGGGTGGGAAGAACAGCTCCTTAATGTATGGGTCATATATGCACTATCCTGATTGTCGGTTATCTCCAGTGGGAGGTACGGTCCTTATAGCCGGTTTTCTCCAGTGGGAGGTACGGTCCTTATAGCCGGTTATCTCCAGTGGGAGGTACGGTCCTGATTGCCGATTATCTCCAGTGGGAGGTACGGTCCTGATCCCTGATATTCCTGATCCGGCCCATGCGTCAAAGGTTTGTTCTTTATTGCATTTTCACTATAGTATGGTTAGGTACCCTATTGTAGGCATTCCTTATTTATTTGAGCAATAGTTATTCAGTTTATATGGCATGATATTATGTGTCTTGTTACGTCCCTCTGAGGACCTGGTTATCTCTCCAGGTGTGTGTTCTTGTCTTTCGTAGGTGCTCTAGCTCTAGCTGTGACCATCTCAATTTCTTCGAGGATGATTGCGCTTAGATCGTCTTCGCTTCGCTAGCCAAAATTATTCTTTGTATATCTTGTATTTCTTTTCATAGTTGGTAGTAGATTTGTCTCCGTCCAACTATATGTATCAATGACAATTTATTATCATTATATGACATCTTTTATTCTTATATTTCGTGGATGAGATTAGATTACTCTTGGTTTACTGCATTTTACGGCTTATGTATTCATACGAGGTTTCCATATATTGGAGTATACTTCGTATGTATACAGCTGGCATGTCTATGTACCTAGTCCTATGTATTTTGGGACTGGGGCGTTACATGTTTTTGTGGTGGCCCATGCAGGTCGAGCTTGTCACTTCGGTTACGTAATTGTACCGATGTGAGCCTGCAACATAGGATTAGAATCTAGGAATCTCATCCATACAGCTTGATCTCTTCCCTTGGCTTCAAATTCTGAACCCTCGTTCGACTTCCTTGAATTGCATCTTGCTTGATTCCTTTACCGTTGATTCTTATTTTCGTACTTAGTGTCAACTAGGAAGATGACTACACTAGTATATGCTCATAGGTCAAATACATGGCTAGAATGGTTATATCGGCAATTGGAATACATTTAAGACTCTAATTGAGTTAAAAAGGTTTTTTTTTTTTAAAAAGGTGTGGTTTAATGTTTAGTAATTTATAAAGTAGGATATTGCCCCGGAAAGTTTTAACCTTGAGATTTCTAAATAGTAAACACCAGAGGATTTATAGAATTTTATACTTGGTTTAAAAAATTGACTAATTTTCAAGATTTGATATTTATGATTTATTGGATTATAGTTATACATCCTTGCACAAGTATAAAATTGATTGCTTTTTGAGTTGTGATATTTATGAGTTTTGGGTGATAGATATACATCTTTGAACAAATATAAAATTTATTTGATTTTTGAGTTTTGATGTTTATGATTTATTGGATTATGGTTATACACCTTTGAACGGTTATAAATTTGGTTTGAAAATGATCTTAGCTTTTAAAAATGGCCGTAGGAATTATTTAAATTGAGTTGTACAACTTGCGATTTTCGTGTTTAGTAAATTTTAAATTTTAAGTGGAAGTAATGATGGTAAATTTTGGTTTACAATAATTGAAAACAATTTTTGAGAATTTTTCTTTATTTTAAATTGTGTCCTATGATTGAGGATTTACAAATCTATTTAGATTTTTGGTAAAAAAAAGGATTTGACTAATGAGATTATTTGAAAATTTAGTTTAATGTTGGATTACTAATATCACAAATTTTTTTTTGAAATAAAATATAAATATATTAATGATGTGATAAGGTTGTTTTGATTGATCAAATAAAGTTACCATTTAAAAGTTATGATTTTGTTGGAATAACTTAGCATGAATAGAAGTTACAATTGATGAGAGCATTGAGCTTAATTTTTGAGATTGCTTTTAATATGCTAAGAGTTTTATTATGAGTTATTTAAAAAATTTAGAGTGTTAAATTTTTGATTGATTGTGAAATTTTTATGGATTCGTAAATTATGAACTCTTGAGTTAAATAGTTGAATTTAAACCTTAATTTTGGAAAATGTTAGTAGTAACGTGATAAAATTTTGCTTTGAGATTTATGAGAGTGATTTAAATTTTTATGATGAAATTGAACGACTTGCAGTGAATATAATTTTTGGTGGTTTATTTTTGAAAGTTTATTTTTGAAACTTTTGGAGGAACTTGAGTTAAATTTTAATTGTAGGCCCCAAGATAACCCTACTGAGTATTCCACACTAATTGCCATGTCACCCATGACCATGATAGTAGTATATACACAAGTGTGGTTAGTCATCTACCCAGCTGTGTGACTGTATTTCCACCTCGGCTTACTCGACCTTCCTTCAATTCTAGATCTTATAATTGCGACCTTCTAACCCACTTGCAATCTGAATAATGATTTAATGGTTCCTTAACTGTATTCATCTAGGAGACTATCTTCTCTCCGGAATTGTGTTCCTAAATTATTTTTACTGGATTTTTAATTAATTTTATTTCATGCTTTAACTTGATCTTCTTTATTTTGTGCATTAATTATCACCTCGTGAACTCCCACTTTCTATTTTTGATCTTTTGGCGTCCCCTACCGTGACTTGTATATTTGGAGTACAACACTACACTTTTCCTCCCAATAAATTTCATATATAAGACCTAGACAAGCCCACCTTCCTGTAGACATATCATGTCCCACCAAAACCCATCTCCTTGTACTCTATTTCTTGATATGACCTTATGGTCAAAATGGCCAAACTATAATCTTTACCATGATACCGATATATTTTTGACCACGGATAGGGATTCAACCTCGACTCAATTCTTTCGACCCGATATGTGATTGTGTTCTACTAAAATCCTTAAATGCTTAAAATTGTGCTCTATCTTGTTTGCTTGATCCATTGTCCCATCACACTACTAGTTTAACTTTTGTAAGTTGGGTAGAATACCTCACGGCCCAACAAGGCCTTTGTCCTTGTGACCCATGTTGATTAGTTTGCTCAGACTATAATTTCAGAGGATCCTAACTTAGCTAGTCAACCAAGCCAACTGTATAGGCCCACACTTCGGGCGAGCCTTGATTTTTAAAAGATCTTGGGCTATTTAAAAAATCCTTCATCAGTACCTCTCCTGCTCATATTTTGACTATCCCATGCTGCTAATGTAGCTTCAGTTTTGCAAGCTTATTTCTTTACCAAGCTTGATCATGACATATTTTATTGGTTGCACCCACTAACATATTGTCTAATCAGAACCGGTGCATGATGGTCTGATCAACCTATTGCACTTTTGTTCGCTTTTTATGTATTATTTTACGTGGATGGAGACATAGTTAAACCTGCCTTAGAGTCTCATCCCGACAGCATTGGCATCTCTCATTTGAATTATTTACGTCGCCTATGAACCTCGTAATCGTACTCAATAGCCTCGTCTTTGAAACCTTTATTGTTCTTGTCTTTTACTTATTTCAGAAAGACAAGACACTGTACTTGATAGATAGACCCAAGGTATCACTTTAGTCCTGTGGCTATATCTACGCCTTAAACTATCCTTCCTATTCCTCAACCCTACCTACCCTATTAATCCTAAATTTTGAGGACGAAATTCTTGTAAGTTGGGTAGGATGTAAAACCCCTATTTTTTAATTATTATTTTTATTATTTTATTAGACTTAAAAATAAATTTATACAATTTATGGTTTTATTTATTTTTTTAAAATGACCTTAGCCATTGTTGAGTTTTGGAGCACTAGACGACCATGAATTTTGGCACGGAAGATGTAGTTGACTAGTGTACTAGCCATGCCGGGGGAAGCCTAGCCATGTTAATGTCCAAACTAGGAAAACCAGACTAAATTGTGAATTGACTTATTTATAGTATTTTAATTAAATATTATTTTATATATTTTTAGATGACCCGGTTTGTCCAATTCAGTCCGAACTGGGTCCGAACCAAATTTAAGTCCAAGCAGGCATGTGGTGGGACCAAAGTGGTCATGTAGACATATTTATGTACATAAAAATAATTTCTAAATTATTTTATAATTTCATATGCAATTTAAAATCATTTAATTATTCGTGCAATTATTGGTATTTTATTATTTAAATAATATTTTACAAAATAGTACATTTTGTGGACCCGGGAAAGGGTGTGCAGTGTAAGTGCACTCATTGGGACGATTTTATTAATTTATTATTATTAAGATTATTTTGTGGAGAATTAATAAACATGTTTTCCTATTTAAATATTATTATTATTTTGAGTTAATTTATTAAAGATTGAATTTATATATATATATATATATATATATATATATATATATATATATATATATATATATATATATATATATATATATATATATATATATATATATATATGTAGATATGCTCAAATATATTAAATAATTGGATAGTTGACTTTTAAATGGTATTTGGATTTTAAATAGATTTTTGGTGTATTTATGGATATATACATGTATAAATATAGATATATATATAGATAAGTAGATAAGATTTGGAAAAAAAGATAATAATAACCAAGTGGTTGGCCCCACCATGTGGGAGCCGACCACATGAAGAGCAAACAGCAGCTATATGCGCCTCCTTTACATAGCAAGCATAGCAGCCAAGGTGCTTTGGCCGAACCCATTACATGTATATATATATATATATATATATATATATATATATATATATATATATATATATATATATATATATATATATATATATAAGTTTTAGCAAATTAAAACCCTAATTTCCTTTCACCCCCTAATCTCCTTCCATCTCCTTCCTCCTCTCCACGTCCTTCCTCCTCCTCTCCCCGGCGAGCCAGGCCGTTCTCGTGCGCCGCGACAGCATCCTCACCCGCGAAAACGACAACGGCGACAACGACAACAACAGAATTGAACTAGAAGGTATTCCACTTTTCCGATCGACATTTCTCTCATTTTAACTCCGATTTTTTATCCGTAAATTCCTGTAGAAAGCCCACATGACCCTCTAGCATCCCCTTCAAATAGATTTTTTTGTTCTGCAATAAATTTTAGTTTTAATTAAATTAAAAATCTCGAAAAATTAGTTTTTATAAACTTAAAAAAAAATCCGGTACGAGGTACGTCCCGACAAACCGTGCGACCCCCGTCATAAATCGAGAGTACCGAAGGGTCCGTATCGACTTTGCGGATGTGCGAGCTTTGACGGAATTCAAGTTTGTTGCGTGTACGCGACGAATTTGATCCGTATCCGGCAAATTTTTTCGTATCGGGCCTTTTCGATATTTTCCAATTATTTTGTGCACACTCATCAAATCGCGACGAAACTGGCGCCATTGGAATCAAAATATTTTTCTGGTCTTGTATGCCAAGTTTGGTCCGATTCTGAGACCGTTGACTGGGACGCCATTTTGGCGGACCCACAATCTCACTCAACAGACGATTTTGTGTACGGCTCCTCGGAATCCAAAATCGGACATACCGTTGAGTTTGTCTCGGAAAAACAAATTTATAGACATGTACTTTGACGACTTTAGAGACCGTAGGTTCTGGCACCATTTTGGTGCAAAGCGGGTCCAACGGTGGATATCGTTTTGACCAGAAATTATGATTTTGCCCCTGTTCCAGAATTTAACTTTTGGACAGGCGTTTCCTTGGCATATCTTTTATTCCAAACTCGTTCGTGATGTTTGTTTCAGCATCCGGAGCTCCTTGTGGATTTTGACTTTCGTGTTGACGATTCTGACTGTTGGATTTTGCTACATCTCGTACCACCCTCAGGCAAGACACCTTGCCATTCGCTGTTTATTTATTTTAGCTCATATTTCATGCATTATTTATTTTCTTTATGCAAAATAAATTGTAATACATGGCATAACCTGTTAGAACTTACTGTTCATTTATATTTCCTGCTGTGTATTATTTTCTTACAAATTAAACCTAGATTTAAGGGACCACCATGTGTGTTGCATTCATTGGCCTTGACCCGTGGTAACACGAAGTTGTGTATCGCATGTAGAATACGGAAGTGCGTGATTGGCTAGCCACCAGTACGTACAAGCCGTGCGATAGGAATAACCGCTAATAGAAATTGTATGCTAGTTTGACTTAGCGGTTATAGAGGTTTACTGTTGTGGATACAACATGGTAGGCATTGGGTGGGAAGAACAGCTCCTTAATGTATGGGTCATATATGTACTGTCCTGATTGCCGGTTATCTCCAGTGGAAGGTACGGTCCTGATTGCCGGTTATCTCCAGTGGGAGGTACGATCCTGATAGCCGGTTATCTCCAGTGGGAGGTACGGTCCTGATTGCCGGTTATCTTTAGTGGGAGGTACGGTCCTGATCTCTGATTTTCCTGATCCGGCCCATGCGTCAAAGGTTTGTTCTTTATTGTATTTTCACTATAGTATGGTTAGGTACCCTATTGTAGGCATTCCTTATTTATTTGAGCAATAGTTATTCAGTTTATATGGCATGATATTATTTGTCTTGTTACGTCCCTCTGAGGACCTGGTTATCTCTCCAGGTGTGTGTTCTTGTCTTTCGTAGGTGCTCTAGCTCTAGCTGTGACCATCTCTATTTCTTCGAGGATGATTGCGCTTAGATCGTCTTCGCTTCGCTAGCCAAAATTATTCTTTGTATATCTTGTATTTCTTTTCATAGTTGGTAGTGGATTTGTCTCCGCCCAACTATATGTATCAATGACAATTCATTATCATTATATGTCATCTTTTATTCTTATATTTCGTGGATGAGATTAGATTACTCTTGGTTTACTGTATTTTACGGCTTATGTATTCATACGAGGTTTCCATATATTGGAGTATACTTCGTATGTATACAGCTGGCATGTCTATGTACCTAGTCCTATGTATTTTGGGACTGGGGCATTACACTTGCTGAGGGACCGTCTCAGGGAGTTATGTGTCGCCGAACCATAGCCGGCCTTTTCTTTATTTATATTCTTTCCTTTTTGAGAGGGACGTAGTCCCAGAACATGTAGTACCTTTGACTTCCAAATAAAAGAGTATGTTTTATTTTACTCTTCTTTTGTATTACTTGTTGCGTTTGTGGTGTTATAGTATTTGCCCCACTGGGGGACTATTTGTGGACCTATTACCCTTGGCATACCTTGGTTTTAGGTACGAGTAATAAGTTTGATAGGGATACTTAGAACAATTCCATAGTAAAGTGGCCATAGAAGTTCTTGGTATCGGAAGAAAGAATACTACGGAGCAGCTGGGCTCCTGGGACATGATAAGAAATGAGGCGCATGTACTAGAAAACTTAGTACAACATTTGTGGTCAGCAGCGGACATTTGTGGTCAACAGAGGACATGTGGGTCTATTATCCTTGGCGTACTCCGATCTTGGGTACGGATAATAGGTCGAGAGAAAACCAATATATTTACTCAGAGGTAATGAGGACGTGGTAAATATAAGGGTTTCTTCAATGGAGCCTTCCTACTCAGAGGTAATGAGGACGTGGCAGGAGTAGACTCCATGAAGGGTATATAGAACAACTCAGAGGTAATATGGACGTAGAAGTTCTGTATGAGGGGGTGATTTGTTTTTTGGCAGAAGCGAAACAACTCAGAGGTGTCATCGACGTAGTTGTTTCGGGAAATTTGTGGATCTATTACCCTGTTTATGCACTGATAGTACGGGCATTAGATTATGAGAAAGATGCTCTTTTAGGAAGAAAGTTTAGATGTATGATCATACATGACTTACCACCCAGAAGATGCAATATAGATACATTTAGAGTGACCAGAGTGTAAGTTCAGCGGTACCTGTGGGTACATAACTCAACAATCTGAGAGATTTGGAGTCAGAGTATAAGTTCAGCGGTACCAGAGGGTACATAACTCAACAATCTGGGAGATTTGGAGGATGTCATTTTAGACATAATACTTCTTCAGGAACTTGCCGTTGATGGACAACATGAGCAAGTCTCCATTTTGTTTTGCGAGGCGGTAAGCACCATTGGAAAATACAGCCTCGATGACAAATGGGCCTTCCCACTTTGGCTGAAATTTGTCGGCGATTTTGTGAGTCATAACCATCAGCCTCCGAACTGCCAGAACGAGATCGCCCACTTGGAATGTTCTGAATTTAACCTTCTTATTAAAAGCTCTCGAGATACGTGCTTGGTACAGCTCGATTCGTTGTTGAGCTAACAGGCGCTTCTCATCTAGGGCTTCCAACTCTTGTAGCCGACGACGATAATTATTATCCGTCGTCAATCGATAGGTGAGGGCAACACGGAACGAAGGGATTTGGGTCTCCAGAGGGAGAACTGCCTCGCTCCTATACACCAGAGAGAATGGTGTGTTCCCGGTGGCCGTCTAAACTGTAGTACGGTACGCCCATAAGCATTCGCCAAGCTTCTCATTCCAGTCGCATTTGTTTGAAGACACGATTTTCTTGAGCAGCTTGATTATGGTTTTGTTGAATGCTTTCGCCAAACCATTCGCCGACTGATTGTACGGTGTTGAAGCAACATTCTGGATCCGATGTTTATTGTAAAACCGATAGAAGGCGTGGCTTGCGAACTGCGGACCGTTGTCGTGGATGATCCTTCGAGGCAGTCCGAAGCGATAGATGACGTGATGCTTAAGGAAGCTGATCACGTTTGATGTCTTCACTTCTACAAGAGGAACAACTTTTGCCCATTTGGAGCAGTAATCTGTGATTGCGAGTATGAAACGGTGTCCTCTGGACGAAGGTAGAGTGATCGGACCGATGATGTCCATTACCCATGCTTCGAATGGCCAGGATGCCACCGTTGGATGTAAGAACTCGGATGGTTGATTGATGAAATCTGCGTGGACTTGACAGGCTTTGTACTTCCTTGCATAGTCTATCGCATCCGCCACCATCGTAGGCCAGTAGTAGCCCATTCGACGAAGACAGTCTTATAATTTCAGGCCAGGCTGATGGACTCCACAGACGCCATCGTGAGCTTCACACACGACTTCTTTGGCTTCTGTATTTGAGAGACATCGAAGCAGTAATCTATCGTATGATCATCGATACAGCATTTTCGTCTCCACATCATAGAAGAATATGAGGGAATGACTTCTGATGGAAGTGGCTTCTTTTGGATTCTCCGACAAGATGCCGTAGACTACGAAATCAATGAATGGCTATCTCCAGTTTGGTGCTTCGTCAACTGTCAGAGCGGAGTAACTCTCAACACATTGAACATTATTCTTGGGACAGACCAATTCACGGCCTATTACTTCAACCAAGTGGTGAGCATGATACGGAACCGCTAAGGAAGCGGCAAGGCCTGCTAGGGCATCGGCTTCAATGTTCTGGAGCCGGGGAACGTGTTCTATGAAGAACCCTTCCAAGGACGAGATGATGTCAATCGTTATTTGGTGATAGGGGATCGTGTCTTCATGACGAACTTCATATGAACCCCGGATCTGGTTAACGATTAGCTGTGAATCGTCATATGCTTCGAGGTATTCTACCCCAAGTTCTTTTACAAGTCGTAGGCCGATAACCAGAGCGTTGTACTCTTCCACGTTGTTTGAACAAGGTTCCATAAGGGAGTACGCCCGATTGATCACCAACTCGGAGGAAGAAATCAGCACCACTCTGACTCCGACTACAATATTGCCTTTGGGCCCAGTTCTTGAAGCATCGTCGAAGAACATTCGCCAAACGGCATCATAGGAGACCACATTTGAATCGACGACCTCGTCTGGGATCTTTTCGTATATTCTGGTTGACTCCAAACCTGGATGGGCTGATAAAAAGTCCTTTAGATCTTGACCTTTAACAGCCTTCTGTGGGACGAAGATCATGTGGTAGGAAGACAATAATATTGCCCAAGTAGCGAGGCGAGAGCTGAGTGCCCCCGGTTTGGTCATGAGGACCCTGAGAGGGTTGACTCGTGATATCACATGTATAGTTTGTCCCGTGATATAGTGTCGCGTCTTCTGAATGGCGAACACTAGAGCGAGGCACTCCTTTTCCATGACAGTGTATCGATGCTTGTTTGCCATTGATTGTAAAAGTACAGAACAATTATCGGAGGACTGAACTTAGACTCATAATACAAACTCGCTTGTACAAAAAAAGCATAGGGACGAAAACCTAGGTACAACAATCTAAGTATAATTGTTTATTTTAGATTCTGGGGGGTGACGATAGAGGCTCGAGAAAGCGACGGCAGCTCTGCCTTACTCCTTGGACGATCGGGTGCAGCCTTGGCTCTAGAGAAGAACTGCTTGGCGTTGATGAAGAAATGCTCTCTTTGTTCTCTCTGTATGCTCCTTTGTCCTTTCGATCTCTGTATATTCTCTCTCTGATTCTCTCTGGATCCGGGCCGGGGGTCTTTTGCAAGGGAATGGCACCTTGCTATTTATAAGAGTGGGGGGGCATAATTAGGGTTTGCAATGATTGCCCATTCTTAAAAGTCGACGGTCTGGAAGTTAATTAATCTGGGCCGTCCATCTTGCATATAATAGATTTAAGCAATTAATGTGATTGCATTAAATCTCTGTGGGCAATAAATGTTGATTGCCATGAATATTTGCGACATGTAATGGCCTGCCACGTATCTAATTTGCTCGATTTGACTTGATCTGGGCACTTATTGCAACAAATCTGATTAGGATTTGTTAACACCCATAATTCCAGGAAGATAAGACTGCCACATATCTCAATCATCGTGAAAAGTGCCACGTGTCTCCACTGGGCCATCTTGGCAGAGCCGCAGATGAGTGGGCCGCATGAGGCTAAACGACCGCATGAAGATGGGCAGCCGCATGGGGATGAACAGCCGTATGAAGATGGGCAGCCGCATGGGAGTGGGCAGCCGCATGCTGATGGACGGCCGTATAAGAGATGCAGCCGCATGAAGATGGACGGCCGCATGAAGTGAGCAGCCGCATGAAGATGGGCAGCCGCAGCCGCATGTCTCGGGATTTGATGGATTCTGTCAGCTATGAGAAGATTTTCTCCTCTTCCCTAGGAACACGCCATTACGTCAGTCATTATTACGCCTTTTTGTCAGAGCTGTCATTTGTCAAAGCTGTCAGCCGTCAGGGCATTAAATGCAGTAAAAGACGAAGGGAAGAGCTGTTGAAGGCCACGTGGCTCCTCTCTGGGTCGGAATTATTCGAGCCGTATAGACTCTTGAAACGCATGGATCCCTGAGCCGCATGGGCCCTCTGAGCCGCATGGGGATCCTTGGCCGCATGAACCTTTCTTTATTCTTTTCCATGCTTCTACAAGACCCCCATCAAAGTTTTCAATTTGCAAAATTGAAATACTTTGAATAAGAAGCATGGCTATGTATAAACTCATCTGGCCGCATAGGATCTTCTGGCCGCATGGGTATCTCAGCCGCATAGCCCCCTCAGCCGCATGGCCATCTGAGCCGTATGGTCATTCCAGCCGTATGGCCATTTGAGCCGCATGGGCTCCTTGCCACGTCTTCATGCCATGTGTGCAAATCTTTTGCTTTGATTTTCTTCGATTTGCTGTCAGATTTAAGGCCGCTTTTTTGGGGCAGGATCCCAAGAGTTTACCCTTAAATAATCAGATCGCCATGATAACCGAAGAGTCGGTTATACTGCACATGGATCGATGCGTCGGTTCATTGGGGTTCTGCCTATAAATAGCAGGGTATTTGGAAAAAAGACTTTCTTTACTTTCTGCTATTGTCCTAGCTCTCTTGTCTTCGTCCTCCTTCTCTGATCATAGTAATGGCTCCCAAGAAGACTGTTGCGGCGAAGAAGGCAGCGTCTTCATCGGCGGCGAAGGGTAAGATAGCTGCTTCTGCGGTGACGAATGTGGCAGCTCCTCCGCCAGCTGACGTGCCCGTAGTTCACCCCGACGTCCACCCCGCTATCGATGGTAAGGACTTTTGTGTGAGTTTGGAACCCTAACTGTCATGGCTACGTCGCATATTTTATGCGCGAGCCTTCATCTTCATGTGTGCCGCATGTACATTTCGTGGTCAAGCCGCGAGCCGCATAAGAATCGTTACTGTGGCCGCATACGCACTTCGTCAACGAGGCCGCATAGGCTGCGCTGAGCCGCATAGACTCGTACGAATTTGTTTGTCACGTGAACCGCATGAACTTATCTGAACTCTGAGAGCCATATGAGAGCACTGCCGCATGAACCTTCGCTGAACGGAGCCGCATAAGTGTTTTTCTGAGCCGCATGAGGCTCCATTAAGTTGGAGCTGCATAAGCTCAAAAACACCCCTCGGTTCTCTTTGTCCATCTTTTTGACTTATTTTCTTTTGTCTTCTTTTTTCAATAAATTTCCCGGTTAATGCTGTGGGGGAACCTCTAGTGGGTCGTGCTCAAGACGCTATGGGATACAGGTACCACCAGATAGTTCGGTACGTGACAGACCAGCTTCCTAGTGACGAGCCTTTGACGAGGTTAAATGCCCTCAAGAACCAACCCTTCCACTTCCTATGTGCCATGATGAATTTGGGAAAATTAGAAGGAGAATACCTGAAACCTGCATTCTTCTTTGGAGACGCTTTGACTGTGAAGAACAGTCAAGTTCTGGATATATCGGAGAACTGGAGCTTCATTTCTAACGGGATTGCGATCCGTATCCCTCAAATGGAGCGTCATTTCCCATTATCTTGGTTCAATATGCTCCCGCTGGACAGGAAGATGGAAGAGTCTTTGACTCCTACCCGGAATGGGATGTTTGTGGGCGACATCCATTACAACAATAGCATAAAGTCAGTGTGTGCGGGCAAGGTGCATGCCAGTCGTTATGTAATGGGATTGACACCGGGTACTTTCTTGAATGTACCGGGCCCCAATTTCACGTTTTCTTCAGCCGATACTTTCCTGAACCAACTTGCTCGGAAAGGCTCCTATCCAATCGGCCGGTTGGCACTCCCAAGTTGGATACACCCCATCCCTTCATGGATCAATCTGTCTATGTGGATCTCGCGAAAGTATGAGACTTTTCTGTATGAGATTGGTCTTTATCACGCTATTCGGGGCACCAGCCATGACTTACCTGTAAACAAAAAATTATTCATGGCTTTGCTGGAGATGTACAACTGCCGTACGGGAACCTTCTATACCCCTGTAGGGAAAATGGGGCTTGCACTCTATGAGATGCATGCGATTTCCAAACTTCCTTGGGGGGATGAAGCTTTTGAAGCATACACTCCTACGAATGAGGAGTTCGAAGAGCTGGAAGAACGATATCCGAGATTCGTGGCTACTTATCAGAAAATACTGTGCCACTATAGTACGTGCCAGCAGATAGCCAAGAAGGAAAGCAGCTCGGAAGGGAATATTCTCCATACTAAGGACTGGGTGAACTATCTCTTCTCGATGGGAGCCTCAGGCTGAATTACTTTCCGAAGTCCTCAATCCCGGAAGGCGGTTCAGGCTTTGATGTCGTCGACAAGGAGGATGGCCTCCACCAGCGACAGATTTGGGAGCAAGACTGACTCTTTTGGTTATTTTTATCAGGATATCCAAGAGCTGTCAGAGAAAGCGCTCCTAGCAAGATTTTTGATGGTATGGCTGCGAAATTGCGTCGTCTCAGGAGGAGCTGGTTCTATTGAAAGGATTAGCCATGATTTTATTATCCCTGCTGTGAAGCTAGTTTTTAGAGTAAAACTAGCTCTTCTCCCGGCCATGGTGTGCAGCATACACCGTGGCCTCCATACTTTTACGTCCAAGGTGATCGCCCGCGAGGTGACAAAAGACTTTGAAAGGACTGAACTGCCCTATCATTATCTGATGGGGTGGCTATTAATGCACTACCGGTCTTTGATGAGACCGGGTTCTGAAGACGGCGTGATTGCTGATGACGCTTTTATCTTCCGTTATCGCAACAAACCTTGGGAGTATGATACCATGCGTGCCAGCCAGATGGCGCTGGCGAGAGCAGATAGGTACAACTTTTTCGTATCCGTCCCTCGTTTCACTGCTGAGGAAATAGCGGACGTTCATCTCGACGGTATTGGTCCTCCTCAACTTCTAGACGGCCAGATGCTCTTGTGGTTGCGTAACATCCGCCCCGCCCACCTGGTATACCGCAACCGTAATGCTGTCTTCCTGGAACCTTACCTGCCTAACAAGTTTGCTCGTCAGTTTGGGTACAGCCAACTTTTTCTAGATAGTCCCAGCTCTTGTCTAGGTTTTGAAGGTAGCCTCCTTGACGGCATCAGGGCCTGGCATTACTATGATACATTTCATACCCGTGCCACTTTCTCGGTTTCTGCCATTGAGGCGTCGGTAGAGATTTTGTACATGGCGGCCTTGTACCATGTCATGGCAAATAAGCTCCCCATTAGTTTTAGTCCGGGCACCAGTTGTATCGTTGGTACTGGCTTGGATGAGAAGCCCTAAGGGGCCAAGACGAGGAAGAAGAAGAAGAATAGAGTCGAAGTTTCAAACTCAGACTCCACCACTGCGGATGATGAGGACGAGGAGCGTGATACAGATAACTCTTCCTTCCCGGTAGAAGATGTTGGGGCGGATCAGCCGCCTGTTTCGTTAAATGAGATAGTGGTGGATCAGCCACCCGTCATACCTGGTTCTGTACGGAAGCGTAGCAGACAAATCTCCCCTGTCGGCGGTATTTCTCACTCCCGAAAGTTGGTTGCGACCAGACGTTGTAGGCTAACTATAAGGGAGAGAAACGAGGAGGTCGACCCCGCTTTGGAGGTAAAGTGAATTACTACCATTTTTATTCAGTTCTTCGTTTCTTCCAGTTTTGATCTTTAATCATTTTCTTTCCTTCCCGTAGGTGTCGGAAGAAGAGGGATCTCAAGTTGCCGAGGTTATGACTCAAGATGACGAGGGTTCCGATGAACATGTCCCCGAAATTATTGAATTTCATCAAGATGACGCTGATCGAGTCGTACCTCCCTCCGGGGAGGCTGGGACAGAAGAGCCAGCAGAATTTAACTTGGAGGTTATGGGTGAGGAGACCACGTCAGCTGTGAACGAGTTACAGCCTCCATGCTCCTTCCTTGGTAAGATAAGCCAAATTTTAACTTGCGAGGAGGCCTATCTGCTCTATCATCACATCCTTCGGGTTACGTCGATTGATGGTTCCTCTGGGCATACAGGTCCTGCCTCTCCAGTGCCGATGATGGACATTGTTGAGACAGGCTCTGCCGAAGGGGCATTGACGGAGAGGAGCGTACCTTCTCTCATTCTGGCTCATCTTGAGGGGCCTCCCGTTGTCTCGAGTTCGGAAAGTCAAGTTGTGGGACAGCCGGGGCAGGGGACAATGGTCCTTGCGTCCTCTTCTGCTCAGGCGGCTCCGAGAGTCGACCTCTCTGCCCTGCCAAGTGTCTAGGCTCTTCGAGTGGCGGAGGAAGAGTTAGCCGCTATCCGCGCATCGTTCCGCTCGGAATTTGTCCTATTGGTGGCAAGTTCTAGCGTACCTCCTTCGACGTTGCCGGCCACGCTTCCTTTGACGCCGTCCTCTACAGAGGTTCTAGACGAAGCATTACAAGATGTGGTTGACAGCTTTTATCGTCACTTGAAGAGGGGGATAGTGGCTGCTGTGGAAAGAGGGACCTCTTTTGTCTTGGTCCGACAATATGCCCAGGGTCAAATTGATATCCTTAAGACTCTTCCTGGTGGGGTAGGGGTAACCGCACTTCTGGAGGCGAAATTGCTAGAGGCTGATCAGCTGGTGGCCCAGCTTCAGGTGCTACGACAGGCTGATCTGTCTGCTGCTATAGATCAGGAACGTTGTTTCCTTACAGCTGCTGTAGAGAAGATAAGGGCTGCTCAGGATAAGACCAGGCCGGCCATATTGAGGGACCTCCACGATCTGTCTGATCGATATGATCAGTTGAGCCGCGAGAGTGAAGATGTTACAGCTCGGAAAACGACTGCCTCCCATGGGATCATTGACATACGGGAGCAGATCCTTGATCTTCAGAGGAAGTTAGATTTCCTGGAGTCTGAGCTTGAGGCTGCCCGTACCGAAAGGGGGCTAATTATCCAGGAGGCTGACAGAGTGAATCGAGCTTCGGCTGGTCTGGAAATTGCCCTGAAGAAGTTGGAGGACGACTGGCAGGCACACATGGACTTGGATAATGCGGAGCGTTTGTCCCAGGAAGCGGAGCGCCGAGCTAAACAGCGGCTTGATCAGGGGACCACCTTGGTGAAGAACCATCTCCTGGAATTATGTAATGCCGAACCATAGACGGCCTTTTTCTCCTTTTTTGTTTTCGTTCTTTTCCTTTTTTTTTGAATGGGACATTGTCCCTAGAACATGTAGTACTTTTTGCCTTCCAAATAAAAGAGTATGCTTTATCCTACCCTTTACCTGTACTACTTGTCGTATTTGTGGTGTTATGGTAATGTTTGCCCTGCATGGGGAGCTTGTTTGTGGACCTGTTACCCTTGGCATACCTTGGTTTCAGGTACGGATAACAAGTTTGATTGGGGATACCTAGAACAGTTCCACGGTAATGTGGTCATGGATGCTCCTGGTATCGGAAGAAAGAATGCCATGGACCAGCTGGGCTCCCGGGGCATGATGAGGAATGATGTGCATGTACTAGGAAACTTAGTACAACATTTTGTAGTGAGCAGAGGACATTTATGGGCCTATTATCCTTGGCGTACCCTGGTTCAGGATACGAAAAATAAGACGAGAGAGAACCAACATACTTACTCAGAGGTAATGAGGACATGGCAAGTATGGGGGTTTTACTGCGGAGGCTTCCTACTCAGAGGTAATGAGGACATGGCAGGAGTGGACTCAACGGAGGATATTTGTGGTCAGCAGAGGACATTTGTGGGCCTATTATCCTTGGCGTACCCTGGCTTAGGATACGGATAATAAGATGAGAGAGAACCAACATACTTACTCAGAGGTAATGAGGACATGACAAATATGGGGGTTTTACCGTGGAATCTTCCTACTCAGAGGTAATGAGGACATGGTAGGAGTGGACTCAACGGAGGATATTTGTAGACCTATTATCCTTGGCGTACCCTGGGGTTTTTTTTGGTACAGATAATAAGTCGAGGGAGGACCAACATATTTACTCAGAGGTAATGAGGACATGGCAAATATGAGGGTTTCTTCGATGGGGCCTTCACACTTAGAGGTAATGAGGACATAGCTGGAGTGGGCTCCATGAAGGGGTACATAGAACGACTCAGAGGTAATGAGGACATGGAAGTTCTATGTAAAGGGGTGATTTGTTTTTTTTGGCGGAAGTGAAACGACTTAGAGGTAATATCGACGTGGTCATTTTGCAAATTTGTGGATCCGTTACCCTTTTTGTGCACTAAAAGTACGGGTAGCGGATCATGAGGGAGGAGCTCTTTCAGAGAAATAAGTTCAGAGGTATGATCATACATGACTTACTACCTAAAAGGGTGACCGGAATGTGAGTTCAGAGGCACCTGCGGGTACATAACTCGATAATCTGGAAGAGTTGGAATGTGAGTTCAGCGGTACCGGCGGGTACATGACTCGATAGTCTGGAATTTGGAAATGTGAGTTCAGCGACACCAGCGGGTACATGACTCGATAATTTGGAGTATTGTGGATGTGAGTTCAGCGGCACCAGCGGGTACATAACTCAATAATCTAGGATTTTTGTGAATATGAGTTCAGCAGTACCAGCGGGTACATGACTCGATAATCTGGAGTGTTGTGGATGTGAGTTCAGCGGTACCAGCGGGTACATGACTCAATAATCTAGAGAATGTCATTTAGACATAATATTTCTTCAGGAACTTGCCGTTGACGGGCAGCATGAGCAAGTCTCTATTTTGTTTTGCGAGGTGGTAAGCACCGTTGGAGAATACCGCCTCAATGATAAATGGACCTTCCAATTTTGGCTGGAATTTGCCGGTGGTTTTGTGAGTCATGACCATCGGCCACCGAACTGCCAGAACGAGATCGCCCACTTGGAATGTTCTGAATTTAACCTTCTTGTTGAAGGCTCCGGAGATGCGTGCTTGGTATAGCTCGATTCGTTGCTGAGCCAAGAGGCGCTTTTCATCTAAGGCCTCCAACTCTTATAGCCGGCGACGGTAGTTATCGTCCGTCGTCAATTGGTAAGTGAGAACGACGTGGAGCGAGGGGATTTGAGTCTCCAATGGGAGAACTGCCTCACTCCCGTACACCAGAGAGAATGGTGTGTTCCCTGTGGCTGTTCGGACTGTGGTACGGTACGCCCATAAGCATTCACCAAGCTTCTCGTTCCAGTCACGCTTGTTGGAGGATACGAACTTCTTGAGTAATTTGATGATGGTTTTGTTGAATGCTTCTGCCAACCCATTCGCTGCCAGATTGTATGGTGTCGAAGCGATATTATAAATTCGGTGTTTGTCACAAAAGCGATAGAAGACGTAGCTTGCGAAATGAGGACCATTATCATGGATGATCCTTCGGGGCAGTCCAAAGCGATAGATGACGTGATGCTTGAGGTAGCTGATCATGTTTGAAGTTCTAACTTCTGCAAGCGGAACAACTTTCGCCCATTTAGAGAAGTAATCTGTGATTGCGAGTATGAAGTGATGTCCTCGAGAAGAAGGTGGGGCGATCGGACCGATGATATCCATTCCCCATGCTTCGAATGGCCAGGACGCCACTGTTGGATGTAGAAATTCGGATGGTTGGTAGATGAAGTTCGCGTGGACTTGGCAAGCTTTGCACTTTCTTGCATAGTCTATCGCATCTGCTACCATCGTGGGCCAGTAGTAGCCCATTCGGCGAAGACGGTCTTACAATTTTGGGCCAGGCTGATGGGCCCGCGGACACCGTCATGAGCTTCGCGTACGGCTTTTTTGGCTTCTGCGTTTGACAGACATCGAAGCAATAATCCATCGTAGGATCGGCGATACAGCATTTTTGTCTCTGTTTCGTAGAAGAATCTGAGAGAACGCCTTCTGATGGAGGTGGCTTCCTTTGGGTTCTCGGGCAGAATGTCGTAGACTACGAAGTCAATGAAGGGTTGTCTCCAGTCTTATGCTTTGTCGATCATCTGAGCGGAATAATTCGCCACGAATTGAATATTGTTCTTGGGGCAGACCAGTTCATGGCATATCACATCCACCGATGGATGAGTATGATTTGGCACTGCTAGGGAAGCGGCAAGGCCTGCTAGGGCATCGATTTCGATGTTTTGGAGTCTGGGAACGTGTTCGATGAAGAACCCTCCAAATGACGAGAAGATATTGATCGCTATCTGGTGATAGGGGATCATGTCTTCATGGCGAACTTCGTACGAACCACGGATCTGATTGACGATTAACTACAAATCGTCGTATGCTTCAAGATATTCCACCGCCAGCTCTCTTGCAAGTTGGAGGCCAAATGACCAAAGCGTTATACTCAGCCACATTGTTAGAGCAGGGTTCTGTGAGGGAGTAAGCGTGATTGATCACCAATCCGGAAGGAGAAACCAGCACCACCCCGACTCTGACGACGATGTTGCCCTTAGGTCCGGTCCTCGAGGTGCCGTCGAAGAACATTCGCCATATATCATCGTGAGAGGTTGCATGCGAGTCGGCGACCTCATCTGGGATTCTTTCATATATTCTGGACGACTCCGAGCCTGAGTGGGCTGCTAAAAATGTAGGAACGAAATCGTAAAGCACAATACTCTAGAGGGGGGATGAATAGAGTTGGCAGCGGAATAATGCTAATTAAAAAATGTTAGCAGCAAGATCACAGAATAATAATCACAACTTAAATAATGTAAAGGCAGAGATAAGAAAGCAAACACAAAGACAGCGATGTATACTGGTTTTTCTCTGTTGAGGACTAATCCAGTCGGTAGAACTCATGCTACCAGTTGAATCCACTATTGGCAAAACCGCAAGTTTTCTTACGAAGTCCTTGCAACTTCTACAACGCGAGCTTTGATACGAAGAACTCGTCCAACTTCAATTTTGAAGAGTTGAATCTTCTATCAAGCCTCTGATTACAATCACTCTGAAACTTCTAGACCGTTCCGCACTGGCAAATCGACTAGAGGATTGTAACTGGCTTGGGATCTGAAATTTGAAGCTCGAGAAAAACTCTTTGGAAGACTGAAAGCTTTTTTAGAAGAGAGAAGATTGAAAGTGAATGAGTGAGTTGAAATGATCGAAATCCTTCTCTATTTATAGGAATTCTAAAGACAGAATTCTGGCAGAATTCGGGCAGAATTCGGGCAGAACTCGATGAGAAAATCTCGGTCAAAACCGTAACTGCAGGAGGACCAAGTTCCAGAGAATTCAAAAATCAAAACGGCCACTAACCGAACTCTGGCCGAGTTCTGTCAAGGTTAGGTTAGGTTTTTAAAATTAGTTTTTAGGGATTTTTGAAAACCTTTTTGAAAACCTTTTTAAAGCTTTTGTTAATATGAATGTTTTTCAAAAACTAAGGACATTTTAAAAACATTTTGAAATCATTTTGGAATAGCCTATTTGCCAGTACGACTCGGTGTACAACGTATTCCTAGACTCAATAAAATGAAAAATACATTGCTCAAAGAAATACAGACTCGAACAGGCAAACATTGCTTTGGTCTTGAACTGAGTAGATAGCCATTCTTGATCATGTCCAAGAGTCTGAGATATCCTGACTAGCTTCATATATCCAGACAGAGTTTGATCAATTATTAAAATCAGTTTGACATATGACCAATGGGCCAACAATCTTTCCCATTTTGATAATTGACAAACAATGAATGATATAACATTTAAGCTTGAAATAAAATTAAAAATTGTTCATGTCCTGCATTTTCTCAAAAGAATGTTAGATCTTTATTTTCTCCCCCGTTGTCACTTAGCAAAATAATTGCAAAAGAGAAAAACTCCCCCGCAATCAATGCATAAATAACAAACAGATAAGAAACACAAGAAAATAATCATGATAAATGGTAGAAAATTAGAAATACATTACAGGCATGTATTTGTCTCAGGCATGTAATAATAAAACAAAGAATTATTTCACAGGCAGTTATTAAAGCAGATAAAGATGCTAAGAAAATAAGTAATCTGATGTGAAAGATAAACTACGAGATCCATAAAGATGAAATGATGTCCAAGAGACATAAAAATATCTAGTACAAGTCCTCAAAAGAAATACTGATAATAAAGTCTAAAAAGATAGAAAAACTTGGAATGTCGGAGCATTTCCAAGTAGACAGTAGATAATATCTAAGTCTCAAACATCAGATAACATATCACATATCCTCCTCCTCATGATCATCATCAGCATGACCGGCATGTCCAAAAGGACCAGCTGCAGAGGTACCAGCTCCAGAAGGGTGAGGAGGAGCACCAGTGTAAAACTTACCGACATAGTCTCGAGGAGCACGGTCAGAACGGTACCAATCATATGCGTTACCGGGCTGAAAGTAGGCATGAACAGCCTCATCCTCACAGCGGTAACCAGAGAAGGCTGGATCTCTGGGAATGGAACCGACAGAATGTCCAGTCTGGGCGAATCAGAGATCAGCGAAAGAATTCGCAATCGCCTGATAACGAGTGACGTCGCAAAACTCACGTTCGCGGGCCATATCCGTCATCGAGACGTACAAATCCGAAAGGTGCTGGTGTATGCCCTCAAAAGTCATGGCATACTGCTGAGTAGGTGGAGCAGTAGGAGGAACAGTAGGAGGAGCAGCAGCAGTCATACTGCGACGAGATAACTTCAGAAACTTGGGCTCAGGGTCTTAAGTACAAGTTGATAAATCAATATCGAAACTCTGGAAGATGCGTGGGAGAATCATCGCATAAGAGAGATTTCTATCTCTTGCACGACAACGTCCCATCATCTGGATAATGGTCTTAGGGGCAGAAAATGGAATCCCCTTAAGAATGTGATACATAGCAGATCATTCAAGAGACGTAACATCATCCTTTGAAGTAGACTTAGGAAGGATAGTGGAGTAGATGATGCGGTGTAATTCATAATTAAACAAGTTCAAGTTGTTTGCCTTGAACTTTCCAGAGCGAACTCGATTAGGTGCACAGAGTTCTGCTTTGAAACTAGTAAGTGTCATGCCATTGGGGAAATCAAATTCAGTGATATCAACAAGCGGTTCACCTTCATTGGGAATACCAAGGATTTCTACTAAGACAACATCATTGAAATTGATATCTAATCCTCCAACACGAGTACTTACGTCAAACGTATTTAATATAATATTGCAGTGGAACAGTCTAATGGCATTAGTTGCTACTGGCAAACAAAGTTTAACAAAATATTCTAACCCTAATGCCTCAAAGAAATGGCAGTGTTCTGGAAACACAGTCCACTTGATGGGAGCGCCTTTGCATATGGATCTCATGGAGAAGTCTCCATACCACAGTAGGGCTTGATCTAGGATTTGAAAGTAAAACCCGTCGAACGTGCCATCGCTAGATTGGACTGGCGAAAAGAGGGAATCCGTGGGTGGATTCGAAGATGAACCTTCCTCACTTGGGTTGGTTGTCTTCTTCCTCTTGAAGGGGTTAAATCCCTTAGGTGCTATTTGTGCAATAAAATTAAATATGCACAAAATTGAAAGGAGAGGAAATACGAAGTTATACCTCCCGAGATTCGAATATGTTGTAGAGAACAACGAACTCCGCATGAATCCAAAGTTTGGATTGATTTCACCACTTGGATTGGAAGAGAAGGAGTGGTGAAGAACTAGGGTTAGGGCTGCTCTCGCGCGGCTGCTGTTGCTGTTTTGATGAAATTTAGAAGCAATGAAGAAGAAAGGCTCTCGGATTCTGGTTATATAATCTGATACCTTCAACCGAACTCGGGCCGAATTCGGTCCGAAGTCTGGCCGAATTCGCCTGGGGTTGGTTTGAAACACTTTCTTTTTCATTGGCTCATTTCAAATATTTAATTCAAAGATTAGTAATTTTGACATTAAGATAATATAATTAATGTTATTTTATAAATTAAATTTCGTTACACAGTGACTGTTTCAGATTAGCTGTAGGAGTACTGTCCCAGCTGGCGGAGGTTCACCGAGGAACTCTTAAGTACCGCTTCGCTTCAACCGTAGTTTTGGTGACAGACAGACTCTTTATTGGCTTGTCTCTAACACAGTTTTTGCATATTGAAATAAAATCATAAAATAAAATCAATTAACATTATTGACGTCCAAAATTCCTAATTCTCGACGTAAATAATTGAAACGATCTTCTGCTAGAGGTTTTGTGAAAATGTCAGCTAATTGATTCTCAGTATCTATGTACACAAGGTCAATATCTCCATTTTGATGATGATCTCTAAGAAAATGATGTCGAATCTCGATATGCTTAGTACGAGAATGACATACTGGATTCTTAGTCAAATTAATAGTGCTCGTGTTGTCACAAAAAATGGGAATGTGTGTGTAAAATAAATCATAGTCTTCTAAGGTTTGTTTCATCCACAAAATCTGAGCACAACAACGTCCTGCGGTGATATACTCATCCTCTGTTGTTGATAGGGCTACAGAATTTTGCTTTTTACTAAACCATGAGACTAAAGCCTTGCCTAAGAAATGACATGTGCCGCTGGTACTTTTTCTATCAACTTTGCATCCAGCAAAATCTGCATCCGAGTAACCAATAAGGTCAAAGGACTTAGTTTTGGGATACCATAAGCCAACAGAAGAAGTGCCCTTAAGGTATCGAAAGATACGCTTAACTGCGCACAGATGTGATTCCTTTGGATTAGCTTGAAAATGTGCACACAGGCAAACACTGAATATAATATCTGGATGACTAGCAGTTAAATAAAGTAAACTACTGATAATACCTCGATACTTACGTGTGTCGACCGGCTTGCCTTGTTCATCAATATCAAGCTTTGTTGAAGTTGCCATCGGAGTGCCAATTGGTTTGACATTGTCCAGATCAAACTTCTTTAGCAAATCTTTTGTGTACTTGACTTGATTTATGAACGTCCCATTGTCAGTTTGTTTGATTTACAGTCCGAAAAAGAATTTCAGCTCTCCCATCATGCTCATCTCAAACTCATTCTGCATACACTTAGAGAATTCTTGACACAGAGATTCATCAGTAGATCCAAATATAATATCATCAACATAGACTTGTATCAAGAGAAGCTTACCATTAAAGGACTTAATAAAAAGTGTAGTATCAACCTTGCCTTTTGAAAAACCGTTGTCAAGTAGGAAAGAGCCTAGACGATCATACCAAGCACGAGGGGCTTGTTTCAGACCGTATAAAGCTTTCTTCAACTTGAAAACATGATCAGGGTTTTTAAAATCTGTGAAACCTGGAGGTTGTGCTACAAAAACTTTTTCTTTTATAAAACCATTTAAAAATGCACACTTGACATCCATTTGAAATAATTTGAAATTATGAAAACATGCAAATACACATAACATGCGAATAGATTCTAATCTCGTAACTGGGGTATAAGTCTCATCGTAGTCGATACCTTCTTTCTGATTGTATCCTTGAGCTACGAGTTGAGCCTTATTACGAGTCACTAAACCATTCTCGTTCAGTTTATTTCGGAATACACAACGGGTGCCAATGACCGGATGATCAATAGGCTTGGGAACAAGTTCCCAAACTTGATTCCGTTCAAATTGGTTTAATTCCTCTTGCATAGCATCTATCCAAAAACTATCACTACATGCTTCATCAATAGTTTTGGATTCTAGCTGTGAAATGAATGCAATACTAGAAACAATATCTCTACTGGATGTACGAGTACTTACACCTTTGGTAATATCACAAATTACCAAATCCTTTGGATGATCAGCCGTAAATTTCAATCTTTTCGGCAGACTCTAAAGGTAGCTGGTTCCTGGATCTTCTCTAGGAGGATCAGCTAGTGCCGAGCTTGGTTGAGAATCAACTGTTGTTGAGCTTGGTACAGTTGGATCTTCGTCATTGTCATCGATAGTCATTTGATTCAGTTCATCAAAAGTGACGTTGATTGACTCTTCGATGATCATGGTTCGTTTGTTGAAGACTCTGTATCCTTTGCTCTTGGCCGCATAACCTAAAAATATACCTTCATCGGCCTTTTCGTTAAACTTTCCCAAATTATCTTTTGTATTAAGAATAAAGCATTTACAACCAAATATTCTAAAATATGAAACTGATGAAATTCTATCAAACCATAACTCAAATGGAGTCTTCTTCGATTTGGGTCGAATTAGAACTCTATTGAGAACAAAACAAGCTGTATTGACAGCTTCAGCCCAGAAATATTTAGGTAGACTAAACTGGTTTAACATTACTCTGGCCATTTCGGATAGAGTTCTGTTCTTACGTTCCACAACTCTATTTTGTTGTGGAGTCCTAGGACAGGAGAACTCGTGTACAAAATCGTGTGTGTCACAAAATTGCTCAAACTCTGCATTCTCGAATTCGCCACCATGATCGCTTCTAATACGAGTGATCATGTAACCTTTTTTATTCTGTACTTTCTTGCAAAAGGCGACAAATTCGGATAATACATCATTCTTGCGTGTCAAAAAGTATACCCACGTGTATCTAGAGTAATCATCTACAATTACAAAAGCATATAGCTTACCTCCGAGGCTAGCAATTCTGCTAGGACCAAATAAGTCCATATATAGCAATTGTAGAGGTCTAGTAGTACATACTGCGTTTACTGACTTGAATGTGGATCTTGTAGCTTTGTTCTTTTCACTTTGGCTGCATACCGAATCCTTTTTGAATGTTATATCCGATAAACCGCGTACTAGCTTCTTTGTGGATAATCTTGAGATTGTGTCCATATTTGCGTGACCGAGTCTCATATGCCACAGATGACTCTCATCACTTTTAGCCATTAAGCATCTACCTGAAATGTTAGTTTCTTCCAACAAATAGAAAACATATATATTGTCTTCCCTGATACCTTCAAAGATAGTACTACCAGTTGAGCTATCAACTATAGTACATTTGTCTTTGCCAAAGTTGATGCCATAACCATGATCAGCTAGATGACTTACGCTGAGTAGATTATGTTTCAACTCGGTAACCAGACAGACATCCTTAATCACAGGATAGGGAGACTTACCAACATCACCGATACCAATGATATACCCTTTCAAGTTATTACCGAAGGAAACATAACCTTCCTTCTTCTTCTTCGACAGTATTGCAAATAATGTAGCGTCACCGGTCATATGCCGTGAACAACCGCTGTCGAAGATCCATTTGCTTTTAGCATGTGAAAGGTGTTCCACCTACAAAACAGTTTGCAGATGAAACTTTTGGTACCCATTTCTTGTAGGGTCCTGAATTGTTAGCTTTTGGTATCCATACATAAATATTTAAATCAACAAGCTTTCTGATTCTACATACAGATAAAATATGACCAATGAGGCCACAATAATGACATTGTGCATGTTTAGTATTGAAAGTTGAGTGATGTGCACGGTTGGTAGGTTTAGGTTTTCTAGTATAGAAGAAAGCATACCTATAATCCTGTTTGGGCTTAACCTTTTGGGGTAAAGGTTTGATAGGGTTAGGTCTGACAGTGTTTGGCTTGGAAATGTTCTAATTTTTCGGTAAGTGACACGTGTTAGGGTAGGAAGCAGCAGGCTCAGGCTGTTTTCCTAACCTAATTTCCAATCTTTTGGAAGTGTCATACAACTTAGTATAATCATAAGTGAGTGTTTCCATTCTATTTGTGTACTTTGAAGACTTTTTTTCTCTTTAGAAAGTTCTTCTTTCAGTTGGTCAATAACCTTGTCTTTCTCTTCAGATGACTTGGTAGTCTCGTGTAATAAGAGCTTAATAGAGGAAAGCTCACCAGACTCACTAATATTATTTCTAACCTCAGCTAGTAGGTCGGTAAGTCTTCCTATTTTTCCTTTGTACTCTTTGAGTACCTTCTTAGAGGTCTGATATTTGCTACGCATTTTCCTGTAATTACTTATCAGTTCACTGAAGGCATCTCCTAATTGCTCAAAGGTGAAGTCATCATATGTATCAACTACAGGTTCAGTAGGTACCTGATCGGATGCCATAAAGTATACGTTTGCAGCGTCTTCTGATTGTTCATCTTCTGAATCGTTGGCTTCACTTTCATGCCATATGCTGGTGTTGGCATATCTTCGAGATGTTGATCTCTTCAGGTTCCCTTTTTTATACCTGTTGCTCTTCTTGCTTGATGATGAGTTTGTAGGACAATCCTTCTTCATGTGTCCCTTCTTCTTGCAGCCATAGCAGACAGCATCATCTTGATACCAGTTGTTGCTGCTATTGTTTTCTTTGGCTTTCTTCTCATATTTCATGAATCTTTTGAATTTTCTTGCTAGGAGTGCTTGATCTTCAGCATCAGATTCACTGCTGTCTGATTCACCTTCAGCAGCTTTTCTGTGCTGAGCCTTGAAAGCGATCGTCTTCTCCTTTGGTGCAGGCTCTTCAAAATCTTGTAGCTCCAGTTCATGAGTGAGTAGCTTACCCATGAGTACTTCGAGGGACATAGTTGTGAGGTCGTTCCCTTTAATGATTGCAGTAGCCTTTGGAATCCAGTTCTTGGTAAGTGCTCGTAGGAGTTTGCAAATCTTTTCATGGTTACTGTAATCTTTGCCTAGGGAGGACAAAGGATTTACAATATCCAAGAATCTTTCGAACATCTGAGTAACTGTTTCGTTGGGCTTCATCTTGAACACCTCATACTCTTGAGTAAGTCTGCTGACCTTTGGTTCTTTGACTTGAGTCCTGCCTTCATGTGTGACTTCAAGAAGCTTCCACACTTCATTAGCAGTTGTGCAGATTGACACCCTGTTAAATTCAGTTCTGTCTAAAGCACAAAATAAAGCGTTAATAGCACGTGCGTTAAGACTGGCCTTTTTTTTCCTCCTCTGTATATCTGTTATGGGGTTTTTCAATTAGAACTCCATCAACATTTATACGAGGTGGCTTTTGATAGCCATCAATAACAATAGACCATAAGTCAAAGTCAAGAGATTTCAAGAAGAAACTCATCCGTGTTTTCCAATAGGTATAGTTCGTACCATCAAACAGTGGAGGTCTGTTTGTGGCCTGGCCTTCACTTGTGAATTTCACAGTTGCCATGTGTTGTGCTGTGATCTATATAACAATTAATTAAATAAATAAATAATTGCAATGTTACCTTGCTTTACCTGTAACACCCGCTTTGATACCAATTGTAGGAATGAAATCGTAAAGCACAATACTCTAGAGGGGGGTGAATAGAGTTGGCAGCGGAATAATGCTGATTAAAAAATGTTAGCAGCAAGATCACAGAATAATAATCACAACTTAAATAATGTAAAGGCAGAGATAAGAAAGCAAACACAAAGACAGCGATGTATACTGGTTTCCCTCTATTGAGGACTAATCCAGTCGGTAGAACTCTTGCTACCAGTTGAATCCACTATTGGCAAAATAATAAGTTTTCTTACGAAGTCCTTACAACTTCTACAACGCGAGCTTTGATACGAAGAACTCGTCCAACTTAAATTTTGAAGAGTTGAATCTTCTATCAAGCCTCTGATTACAATCACTCTGAAACTTCTAGACCGTACCGCACTGGCAAATCGACTAGAGGATTGTAACTGGCTTGGGATATAAAATTTGAAGCTCGAGAAAAACTCTTTAGAAGACTGAAAGCTTTTTAGAAGAGAGAAGATTGAAAGTGAATGAGTGAGTTGAAATGATCGAAATCTTTCTCTATTTATAGGAATTCCAAAGACAGAATTCGGGCAGAATTCAGGCAGAATTCGGGCAGAACTCGATGAGGAAATCTCGATCAAATCCGCAACTGCAGGAGGACCAAGTTCCAGAGAATTCAAAAATCAAAACGGCCACTAACCGAACTCTGGCCGAACTCTGGCCGAGTTCTGTCAGGGTTAGGTTAGGTTTTTAAAATTAGTTTTTAGGGATTTTGGAAAACCTTTTGAAAACCTTTTTAAAACTTTTGTTAATATGAATGTTTTTCAAAAACTAAGGACATTTTAAAAATATTTTGAAATCATTTTAGAATAGCCTATTGGCTAGTACGACTCGGTGTATAACGTATTCCTAGACTCAATAAAATAAAAAATACATTGCTCAAAGAAATACAGACTCGAACAGGCAAACATTGCTTCGATCTTGAACTGAGTAGATAGCCATTCTTGATCATGTCCAAGAGTCCGAGATATCCTGACTAGCTTCATATATCCAGACAGAGTTTGATCAATTATTAAAATCAGTTTGACCATATGACCAATGGGCCAACAAAAAAGTCTGCCAGGGCTTGACCTTTAACAGCCTTTTGTGGGACGAAGATCATATGGTAGGAGGACAGTAATATTGCCCATGTAGCGAGGCGAGAGCTGAGTGCCCCTGGTTTAGTCATGAGGACCCTGAGAGGGTTGACTCGTGAGATCACATGTATGGTTTGTCCTATGACATAGTGCCGCATCTTTTGAATGGCGAATACCAGGGCGAGGCATTCCTTCTCCACGGCGGTATATCGATGCTCTGGCCCGATCATCATTCGACTGAGGTAATATATAGCTTGCTCATGGCCTGCATCGTTGTTTTGTGCAAGCAGACCACCGAGGGAATGCTCCATTGCTCGTACATAGAGCAGGAATGGTTTTCCAACAACTGGGGCTACCAGGACTGGAGGGTTTGACAAATATTCTTTGATGCTGTCGAAGGTGTGCTAACCTCCCGGAGAGGTTGGAAATGAACCTCCTGATGTAAGCTAACCTCCCTTGGAGGCCTCGAAGTTCCTAAAGATTTTTCGGGGGACCCATCTCCATGATTGCCTTTGTCTTCTCAGGGTCTACGTGGATACCATGGGCGGTGATAATAAAACCCAAGAACTTTCTGCTGTATACGCCCAAGAAGGATTTTGTGGGATTCATATTCAGGTTGTGTGCTCGCATCAGGTCGAATACCGTCCTCAGATCCTGGAGATGGTCACCCTTACAGCGACACTTGACGGCGATGTCATCAACATAGCACTCTACGGTCTTGCGCAAGTAATCCCTGAAGATGATACTCATAGCTCTTTGATATGTAGTGCCAGCATTTTTTAAACCAAAAGGCATGACTGTGTAGCAGTATGTGCCAATCGGTGTTCGGAATGATGTATGTTTTTTGTCGTCAGGAGACATCTTGATTTGGTTGTACCCCGAAAAACCATCCATAAATGACATGCATTCGAAGCCGCATGTGTTGTTGATCATGATGTCTGTGATAGGGAGGGGGAATTCATCTTTGGGACATGCCTCGTTCAGATTGCGAAAGTCGATGCAGATTCGAATCTTCCCATTCTTCTTGAGGACTGGTACTACTTTGGCGACCAAGTATGGATGTTGCTCCTCGCGTATGAAGCTGCTGGCTATAAGTTTGTTGACTTTGGCTTCGATTGTATCCATGATGCCTGGGCTGAAGCGTCGTTGTTGTTGTTTGACTGGCTTTGCATCTGGCCGAATGTTGAGTTTGTGAGGAGCAATATCGGGATTTAACCCCGGCATGTCTTCATAGCTCCAGGCGAACACATCAATATATTCTTTAACAAGTTCCAGTAGCGATTCTTGCTCTTCGTCTGTCAAGCCTTTACTGACGAAGATTGGTTTTGGAGAAGATTCGCTGCCGTGGTTGACCTGTATAACCTTATCTTCAGTAGGAGGTTCTCTCTGTTCGAACCGCTTTTCCTATTGTACATCTAGCTGTTGGGCCTACGGCTCTAACTCGAGGATTTCAGGAATGTCTTTATCTTCTTCGTAAGCGTCGGCGAATGCCATGTTGACTGACATGACTTGTCTGAATACGTCTCCGATGCTGGTATCCGAATCAGAAGTTGGTGACCCGGTTGAATGTGAATGCCAGTCGCATTCCTCATCTGAACTTTCAGGGGTCGTTGCGGGCGTAACATACCCTAATCCACATCGGGTCTTGCTGTAGTAGTCCCGTGGTTTGCCAGCCGGGACTGGTGGCTTTAAAGGTAATCGTCGCCCAGTGCCGTAGTTCAAACCTGGCGTAGTCTCCAGATCATACCCCTGTTTTTGCATGAGGTATTTGGATTGGGGGCTATAAAGATACTGTAACACCCAGTTTTCTAAAAGAGGGTAATTTTGAAATTTTGTAATTTTAGTCTTTTAATAATGATATTTAAATTATGATATAATTTTTGGTGATTTTTAATCATTTAAAACTATTTTAAAACATGACTTATGATTTTGGTGTTTGATAGTGTAACCTTAGAGATTGGTTGACCTAGAGCCTAGCCTTGTGATTAGGGTACTTTGTTTATCATTTCTAGTTTGAGGGTATTTTTGTCATTTTTGGGGTTATTTGAATTTATTAGAATTTATTTAAATTTATGGGAATTTTTAGGAATTATTTTGGAATTGTTTGAATGAGGGTTGACTAGGTTGACTTTGAGTAGCTTTGACTTTGTAACCTAACCCTAGTTGAGTTTGGACTTGGTTAGATTGAGACCCTAGGTTAAGTTAAGTTAACCATACTCTAGTTATTAGAATCAATTAGGAATATAGAGTTAGAATAGAAGACATTAGACACAAGTCATGACTTGTGATTGAACATTGATTAATGACTAGCCAATCCATTAGCCATGTGAACCTAGCCCTAACCCAATCCCTAGTTGGCCAGCCACTTAACCTAGACCTAGGGATTTCCCCCTATAAATATTCTTCTAGAAATTAGGGCTAGCCTCTTAGGAAGAACAAAGCTTTAGAAAGAGGTATTTTCTCAACTTTAAAAATCCCTAGAAATTCCATTTTAGCTCCATTTTCCCTCAAACAAATTGTAATGGGTTTTAAATGAAGTGTTCTTGCTGTTGTTGCATGTTATTCTCAGATTCAAATCAATTTGGAGAAGTTTGACTCTCAAGAGGAACACCTCTCTTTAGAGCTTTTTGGGGATTTTGATACATAGAGGTAACTTTCAATCTACACCATGAAATCCTGATTTTCTTGCATATTTGGAAATCCCTAGGTCTACCCTAACTGTAGGTATGCCTAGACCTAGGTTTTGTGTCCATTTCATGTCCTAAATGGACACGTATCAGTCCCTCTATCTAAGTGTTTGATGAAATACCCCAATGGGCATTTCGATCTAATTTCTAGAAACTAAATGAATAGGAAATTAGTATTTGATGTTGCTTATGCATTTCTTTTGGTCTGGGGGTGTCTCTGTGTCGTGTTGTGTCGGATTCGACACTTGCACACGCGGGTGCGCGCGCGCACGAGGCAGTGCGCGTGTCCTGCCACTCGGGGGCTTTTGCTCTTCAGACACAGTACAAGGACACGCGAAACTCGACACACACTAGGGGGCAATAACTGACACTATGTGTGACAAGTCTCACGTGTCCCCGTGTCGTGTCGAGTGAGCATGAGGCTCTGCACTAGTCGGGACTGACAGGTACTGTCGGTTTTTATTGTCACTGATACGCGGTTGTAAGTCGGACACGTGGACACTTGGACTCAGTGCAGACACCTAGACACGATGACCTATCCTAGGAGAACCTAGGGTGGTGAGCACGAGTCCTAGTTTTGACTGTGTCGTGTGCACGACACGCGTGCACACGTGCACGATGCAGTGCACTGAACAGTGCCTGTGTGTACTGTTTTGTGTCTTGAATTGTTTGGACACGTTTGTGTCCTCTTGTTTGGACACAAACACTTTGTATCACACATATACACCCTATGTTTTAATTACCAACCATTAACTTTGCAAATTAATTAATTTCGAATTCATTTTTCTCATTTTTCCCTAATTTCTGAAACATGCTTTTTCCCCTGTATTTTCCAGTTTTCATTTTCGAACTTGGCAGCCTAATTAATCTCTTAATTGTTGTTATTAGCATGATTTTAGTCCCTGATATGGACCTCCTAATTGTAATCTATCATTGGTTCGATTTTGGTGTGTTTTGGTTGAAAATTGATTTCAAATGGGTTGTTGATATGGGGGGGGGGGGAACTGAATTTATTCAGTTTTCACTAAACTGAGATTGTTTAGCCTATTGATTTCCTTCCTTCCTATTTCAGTCTAATGACTGAACTATCAATACACTGAATTGATATGCAATGGGTTCTTTCCCTTCTCTTTTCTGTTATATTTTCAGTCCTCTACACACACCTCACTATCCAATTCACACACCTAGCTAAGTTTCATGTTAACCCTCACTCATAACCTGTCAATACACACACACAAATATTACCTACACAGCCACACATTCCAGATTCCTATTGACAGTAACCCTATACACACATGTTTATGTGTCTACACACACACACAACACACACTTGGCCTTCCCTCCTCTAATTACCTGTGTATGTATATATATAAATAATGTATATGAATATACATTATACATGAAATCTATTTATATATGTAAATCATGTATGTATGTAATGTATACATGTAATGTATATGCATATAGTTAATGTAGATATAATATATGTATACCTATATGTATATGTTTAAGCCTATATACCACATGTATGTATATATATATATGAATATCATATATGTATATTTGTGTAATGTATATATAGATAATATATGTATATTGTAGGTATACCTATAGGCTAATGTGTATTTCTATGTTATATTATATAATATCAATATGTGTGTTATTTTAAATATATAAATATTGGCATGTGTAGATGTGTTTTATGGTTTGGTTCATAGGCATGGTATAGCCTATAGCCTAGGCTCTTAGCCTATGGGTGTATCTATGTGTCAGTATAGAGTCTAGATAGACTTGTTTAGTCTTGATTAGGCCTAGAACAGACTAATTAGACTTGTTAGACCTAGTTTGACCATAGTTGACCTAGTTTGACTTCTAGGGTTGACCAGAGTTGACCAAGAGTTGACTTTGGCCTAGATTGACCTAGATTCATTTAGAATGCATTAAATTGCATCTTGTTATCATTTTAGACTTGTTGTGACTTGTGCTGTTCTGATTAGGAGCCAGACACCTCTCCTCGGACAGTACATTTCATCCAGACATTCAGATACAGGCGAGTACATTCTCTGATCATTTCATATCCTGCTTAGAATTATTTTCCTGCATTAAATTACTTTACTTGATACTGTCACGTTGGTCACACGGATTAGTACTATATGGATCCCTTCTTGAGATGTTATCCCTTCAGGGAGCATCGGGTACTCTATGTTCTGTGCGTTTCACTTACATGGTGTATCACTATGCTTCTTTGGTTCTTTGATCACTTGTGACATATACTCTTATGATCACAGAGTCTTCCTGGAATCCTTATCCCATTATTAGGTTTTCCAGAATTCCTATTTATGGGACTACTATGTACCACCCTTCGGGGGCTGTTACATGGAATCATAACTAACCTGGTTGGATCTTTGTGTACTGATTGGGGGTACGGGGGAGTAGAAATAGACATGTGAATACTATCCAAGTAGTGTAGCATCAGAATCTTTCCATAGTGTAGCATCAGAATCTCCTATGCCATTTACATGTCTATATTATACTCTGACTCACTAGCCACTGTTAGTTTCTTTACTTATAGTAGATATTTCTATTACAGTTCACTCTCTCTCTGTTTACTTACTGCATTTCCTTCAGTATCTATATCTTACTTTACTGCATGATTATATTTTCTAACCTGCTATGAACTGTTGAGATGTACTGTGCTCGCTCCTATCCTGACTGGAATTGTTGAAAATATTACAGAGGACGAGGAGGAGGCCTGTGTGGATACCTTCTGCAGGACAGCTCTAGCTGACGACTTTACCCTACTGCCTAGACTAGCTTAGTTAGGCTTTATCTTACTTGTTGTCTTCAGACAAGTAATTAGACTGTATTTCTGTCCTTGAGATCTGGGTTGTATATTCTTTCATATTCAGTAGCTGAGACCTTGTACTCTGTATATCTGCTGAGATGTTATCTTAGACTATTTGATCATCTGTATTTTCCTTGAGTTCTTTATCATATCGTACTTCTTCTTGCTTAGTTGTGATTGAGTTATTTTCTGCTATGTCACCCCCGTATAAACTGTTTAGCCTTATACTGTTAGATGCATTGAGACCTAGGACAGCGTTCTACCGCCGACTCTGCGGCATAGGCTGGGCGTTGTTACGTTCTCGTACCCTCACAGTGGGTGCGGGTCGTGACACGTTTTTAGTAGTGGCCCATACGGGTCGAATTTATGTAGTGGTATTCGAACTAGAGTATCACTACAGCCTGCAGTAGGATTAGGAATATTTGAAGGTACTCAATCACATTTGGAAAAACTCTTTATCAGATTCCTTTTGTCTAAAATTGTTGCTTATTGACTTCCCTTTGAATATAAACTGTCCTCCTTTGAATTTTCGCTTCATTCTCAAAAATTGCTTCTTGTTTTGATCTGTTTTCATGATGGTTATGAAGACACGATCTCATTACTTCGGTTCGGAGAATACTATCGAGAGGCTGCCCACCTCTCGTCCTGTTCATCAGGGCCTCGAGACCGCAGCTCCTGTTGTGCCGACTCAGGTTGGCATTTCTGCTACATTGGAGGTGCACCTATGTCTATACAGAGACCTTTTCCTGTCATTTCTGATTTCTCTCAGCAGTAGCAGTTCATGCAACATCAGCAGCAGACCAGGAGAAACCAACAGGACGAGCTATCGTCAGGACTGTCGAGGATGCATAGACCATTGGAGATCTTGCTGCAAGTTTCGTTCTTCTTGATTCCATTCCCAAAATTGTCTTTTATAACTACCTTGAAATCCTGTTCCATCTGTTCCTTGTTGATTAATTAATTTTGTTATGTTTCTCTTTTGTTATGTTGTTTTTTTTTTCTTTCTCTTTCTTTCTGAGAAAATCATATGGGCTAGGTCACCTCAGTTATGGAATCTAGAATCTTCGATGGTTGTGTTAGTTGGCACAGTGAGGACATGTAGTCAGATTTGGATGTATTTCTCGGGTATGAGAATTTAAGATTTTTGCCGTCGCATGCGACAATGCGAAAATTTTAAATACCATAAACCTAGAGGTACGTACCTTAGTCAAGGACTCTGTGATTATCGTAGCCTTGCTCACTAGCATGATGAAGGCTCTGGACAACATGATTTTGGACAGACGCATATGATTAACAGGTTGTATCTTGAGAAGGTTTTAAACATCATACCCTTCTGTTGTTGTAAATAACTTAGGAGTAGGGATATTTAGTTTGTGGAGCTTGTTCATAGGTAGATCTTCATAGTAAAGATATGACGACTTGTAGAGTGTCTGTACCCTAGAGATGATAGTTAGCATTGGTATTAGAATAGTAACATATTGTAGATGATTTTCATGTTATTTAATACCAACCAGTTTATATATAGGATGTTAGTATGCCTTACAGCCTTCATGATTGTTATTATTTTTCCTTACCCTTCCTAGAGAGGCACCCATAACTAGAGCCTGTCCTTGAGTATAGTTGCTGCACCTAAGACTGAGAGGTCTATATACATAGATAGATTGCAGAGGGTATTGGCATATGGGATATGGGTTTGGTTAGTATCTATAGGTCATGGTTGTATAGGATTATTGACATGTTGTTTAGCCTATATTTGGTTCAGTTTTCTATTTTAGTTAAGTTCTCTTGTGTTGAGTTCAGTCATGTTTGATCAACCTTTACAGGTAGTATGCAGACCCTTGCCTGATATGTATGCATGCTACACTTTGATTACCAACCTATCTAAATACATATTAATATGTTGTTGATGTATAAATTCTCAAAACCCCAATATTCTGATACAGTACAGTATCAGAGACTGGTTCTCTGCTTTTTACTGTTTAAATTCGTAAATTAAATATAAATTTCATGTTATTAGTTATGTTTACATTACTGTACATGTATGCTATACATAGGGTTTCAATTCAAAAAAAAACTTGGTTGAGTTTTGTGTTTGAATTTGTCAAATCTAAGACTGTGTGCATATTAACCCTTAATACTGGATTTTAAATGTTAGTTCAAATTGCTATTTTTAAATGTAATATTTTGAGGTATATACATTGTTGTATATAGGGATATAATGTTAGGTTTCATATTTTTACATGTTAGGTTGTGATAAACATTGGGTTGGTTTGATGTTCGAATTTCTCCAAAATTCTAAAACTGAATACATATTAACATTTTTACATTGATTTCAAATGTTTAGTTCAAATTCAGATTTAATATGTAATATTGAACTGTATGCATAGCAAAATGTATGGATAGTATGTTAGGGTTTTATCTCTATCATGTTAGGATGTGTTGGGAGCATTGAGTTGGTTGTGATGTTTCAAACCCCTAAAATCTGAAACTGCATTATGTTAATATTACATTAGTTTAAATGTTAGCTTATTTCAGATTTTGTATGTAATGCTGAACTAAAAACTGGGTTTTAAACCTTTTAATACTAAACTATAACCATGTACAAGGCCACACACACACCCTAACTTTGTATACACTGCCATGTAAAACTACCTTTCCTTTCTATGTTATGATTATATATCATAGATATATATAGAGAGCTTAGGCATACATGTTTAATGTATATAGATATATAACTAAATCTCTAACTCTTTATATATATAGATATGGTTAGCCATGCATGTTATGAGTAAATAGGTTGTGCATTGTAGATTATTTAACCAATATTCTATGAGTAGTGTAACGTGATAGCTATTGTTTGAAAACCCAAATCCTTCCATACTTCATATATTTCACAATACACACATGCCTACTATCTAACCACATGAACATGTCCACATATACCCATACACACACGAACCCTATAACCTTTACATAATGCTAGCTTTCCCTCTCTAACGCTATATATATAATATATTGTGATTGGATTTCAATGCAATTGACTTTCATTTTTTCTTTTGATTGTGATATTTTTTTCTTGAATGGTATCCCTAATAGAAAATTTGTAGTTATTATTTATTTTTGAATAGTACCAGATTCATATAGGATGGTAGACAGCCTTACAGTTTTGATGATTTGTTATTCTGCATCTTTCTAGTTTAGCACCCTAGATTGCTTATGTATTTGATACCCTATGACCGTTTTGGTTAGCATGACTAGTATACCTAGATGAGACTTCACTACCACCGTATGCCATGACCCTGATGCCGTCTTTTTTAATCGTATTTATTTAAGTTCTGAGACTTTGATTGCTGGGGCTTAACCTAGAAGGAGTACTATCACCTTTAATTTCGAGGACGAAATTTTTCTAAGGTGGCCAGTTTTCCAAAGAGGGTAATTTTGAAATTTTGAAATTTTAGTCTTTTAATAATGATATTTAAATTATGATATAATTTTTGGTGATTTTAATCATTAAAACTATTTTAAAATATGACTTATGATTTTGGTGTTTGATAGTGTAACCTTGGAGACTGGTTGACCTAGAGCCTAGCCTTGTGATTAGGGTATTTCGTTCATCATTTTTAGTTTGAGGGTTTTTTTTCATTTTTGGGGTTATTTGAATTTATTAGAATTTATTTGAATTTATGGGAATTTTTAGGAATTATTTTGGAATGTTTGAATGAGGGTTGACTAGGTTGACTTTGACTAGCTTGACTTTGTAACCTAACCCTATAGTTGAGTTTGGACTTGGTTAGATTAAGACCCTAGGTTAAGATAAGTTAACCATACTCTAGTTATTAGAATCATTAGGAATATAGAGTTAGAATAGAAGACATTAGACAAAGTCATGACTTGTGATTGAACATTGATTAATGACTAGCCAATCCATTAGCCATGTGAACCTAGCCCTAACCCAATCCCTAGTTGGCCGGCCACTTAACCTAGTCCTAGGGATTTCCCCCTATAAATATTCTCCTAGAAATTAGGACTAGCCTCTTAGGAAAACAAAGCTTTAGAAAGAGGTATTTTCTCAACTTCAAAAATCCCTAGAAATTCTATTTAGCTCCATTTTCCCTCAAACAAATTGCAATGGGTTTTAAATGAAGTGTTCTTGCTGTTGTTGCATGTTATTCTCAGATTCAAATCAATTTGGAGAAGTTTGACTCTCAAGAGGAACACCTCTTTTTAGAGCTTTTGGAGATTTTGATACATAGAGGTAACTTTCAATCTACACCATGAAATCCTGATTTTCTTGCATATTTGGAAGCCCTAGGTCTACCCTAACTGTAGGTATGCCTAGACCTAGGTTTTGTGTCCATTTCGTATCCTAAATGGACACGTATCAGTCCATCTCTCTAAGTGTTTGATGAAATGCCCCAATAGGCATTTCGATCTAATTTCTAGAAACTAAATGAATAGGAAATTAGTATTTGATGTGCTTATGCATTCTTTTGGTCTGGGGGTGTCTCTGTGTCGTGTCATATCGGATTCGACACTTGCACATGCTGGTGTGTTTGCGCGCGCGAGACAGTGCGCGTGTCCTGTCACTCGGGGGCTTTGCTCTTCGGACACAGCACAAGGACACGCGAAACTCAACACACTAGGGGGCAATAACTGACACCATGTGTGTCAAGTCTCACGTGTCCCCGTGTCGTGTCGAGTGAGCACGAGGCTCTGCACTGGGGGACTGACAGGTACTGTCGTTTTTATTGTCACTGATACGTGGTTGTAAGTCGGACACGTGGACACTTGGACTCAGTGCAGACACCTAGACACGATGACCTATCCTAGGCGAACCTAGGGTGGTGAGCACGAGTCCTGGTTTGGACTGTGTCGTGTGTACGACACGCGTGCACACGTGCACGATGCAGTGCACTGAACAGTGCCTGTGTGTACTGTTTTGTGTCTTAAATTGTTTGGGCACGTTTGTGTCCTCTTGTTTGGACACAAACACTTTGTATCACACATATACACCCTATGTTTTAATTACCAACCATTAACTTTGCAAATTAATTAATTTCGAATTTATTTTTCTCATTTTCCACTAATTTTTGAAACATGCTATTTCCCCTGTATTTTCCAGTTTTCATTTTCGAACTTGGCAGCCTAATTAATCTCTTAATTGATGTTATTAGCATGATTTTAGTCCCTGATATGGACCTCCTACTTGTAATCTATCATTGGTTCGATTTTGGTGTTTTTGGTTGAAAATTGATTTCAAATGGGTTGTTGATATGGGGGGAAACTGAATTAATTCAGTTTTCACTAAACTGAGATTGTTTAGCCTATTGATTTCCTTCCTTCCTATTTCAGTCTAATGACTGAACTATCAATACACTGAATTGATATACAATGGGTTCTTTCCCTTCTCTTTCCTGTTATTTTCAGTCCTCTACCTCACCTCACTGTCCTATTCACACACTAGCTAAGTTCCTGTTAACCCTCACTCATAACCTGTCAACACACACACACAAATGTTACCTACACAGCCACACATTCCATATTCCTATTGACAGTACCCCTATACACACACATGTTTATGTGTCTACACACACACACACACACTTGGCCTTCCCTCTCTCTAATTACCTGTGTATGTATATATATGTAAATAATGTATTGTGAATATATACATTATACATGAATATCTATTTATATATGTAATCATGTATGTATGTAATGTATATGCATATAGTTAATGTAGATATATAATATGTATACCTATATGTACATATGTTTAAGCCTATATACCACATGTATGTATTATATATATATATGAATATCTATATATGTATTTGTGTAATGTATATAAGATAATATATGTATTATAGGTATACCTATAGGCTAATGTGTATTTCTATGTTATATTATAATATATCAATATGTGTGTTATTTTAAATATATAAATATTGGCATGTGTAGATGTGTTTTATGGTTTAGTTCATAGGCATGGTATAGCCTATAGCCTAGGCTCTTAGCTTATGGGTGTATCTGTGTGTCAGTATAGAGTCTAGATAGACTTGTTTAGTCTTGATTAGGCCTAGAACAGACTAATTAGACTGTTAGACCTAGTTTGACCATAGTTGACCTAGTTTGACTTCTAGGGTTGACCAGAGTTGACCAAGAGTTGACTTTGGCCTAGATTGACCTAGATTCATTTAGAATGCATTAAATTGCATCTTGTTATCATTTTAGACTTGTTGTGACTTGTGTTGTTCTGATTAGGAGCCAGACACCTCTTCTCGGATGGTACATTTCATCCGGACATTCAGATACAGGCGAGTACATTCTCTGATCATTTCATATCCTGCTTAGAATTATTTTCTGCATTAAATTACTTTACTTGATACTGTCACGTTGGTCACACGGATTAGTACTATATGGATCCCTTCTTAAGATGTTATCCCTTCAGGGAGCATCGGATACTCTATGTTCTGTGCGTTTCACTTACATGGCGTATCACTATGCTTCTTTGGTCTTTGATCACTTGTGACATATACTCTTATGATCACAGAGTCTTCCTGGAATCCTTATCCCTTTATTGGGTTTTCCAGAATCCCCATTTATGGACTACTATGTACCCCTTCGGGGCTGTTACATGGAATCATAACATAACCTGTTGGATCTTTGTGTACTGATTGGGGGTAGTGGGAGAGTAGAATAATAGACATGTGAATACTATCCAAGTAGTGTAGCATCAGAATCTTTCCTATTAGTGTATGCATCGATTATACTCTGCCCTCACTAGCCACTATTAGTTCTTTACTTATAGTAGATATTCTATTACAGTTTACTCTCTCTCTGTTTATTTACTGCATTTCTTCAGTATCTATATTACTTTACTGCATGATTATTTTCTAACCTGCTATGAACTGTTGAGATGTACTGTGCTCGCTCCTGTCCTGACTGAACCTGTTGAAAATATTACAGAGGACGAGGAGGAGGCCTGTGTGGATACCTTCTGCAGGACAGCTCTAGCTGACGACTTTACCCTACTGCCTAGACTAGCTTAGTTAGGCTTTATCTTACTTATGTTGTCTTCAAACTAGTAGTTAGACTGTATTTCTGTCCTTGAGATCTGGGTTGTATATTCTTTCATATTCAGTAGCTGAGACCTTGTACTCTGTATATCTGCTAAGATGTTATCTTAGACTATTTGATCATCTGTATTTTCCTTGAGTTCTTTATCATATCGTACTTCTTTTCCTCAGTTGTGATTGAGTTATTTTCTGCTATGTCACCCCCACTCGGAGAGTATAAACGTTTAGCCTTATACTGTTAGATGTATTGAGACCTAGGACAGCGTTCTACCGTCGACTCTGCGACGTAGGCTGGGCGTTGTTACGTTCTCATACCCTCACAATGGGTGCGGGTCGTGACAGATACAGAGGCAGTCTCCCGGCATCTGATTCAAGATCGACCTTCTCTATGGTGAAGGGTTGTGGGTCATCCTTCCGAACGAAGATGATTGGATGGTCCCCTCCCTCGATTATGCGGTAAGCATCTTCTACTGGAGTAAGCTGGTTTACGGTGTAAACATTTGTCACCTGTGTGTGTAGGTGAGTGCATCATCTGCGGAAGGAACATCAGTCCGGTTCTTCTTCGGCTACCCCCTGTATAAATGAAGACTGAGAGGATGACCTGGGCAGCTTGATCGTCAGAGGTTCTGCCGGTGGAGCAGAACGTGGAGTCGTTGGCAAACTAGCGACCCCCAGTTTGGTACTCTACGTTGGGCGGGGAGTTGTTGGATCGCTAGAAGCCCCAGACCTTGCATTGGGGTGACGATTCTTCTTGGGAAGGCGTATCGTCATTGGCTTGTCGGACGGGTTGAGCTTCTCCATTTGTGGCTGGCTGACTCTAGGCAGCCTGATTGTCAGTGGCTCCGTTGTGGGTCTTGGCGCTTGGCCGGACCTTGGCAGCCGGATTATCATTTGCTCTTCTTGTGCCGAGAGGCTGATTGCGTCCTTATGTAAAGTGGCTGTAAGGGGTACGGACTTGCCAGGTTTGCGAGCTTGGAGGTGGATCGTCAGAGGTTCTTTTGATCCTGTGGCTGTCTCAGTTCGAGCTTGCATATCTTCATCCAGGTGCCTCTTCAACTTCTCGTATAGGCAGGAGTCTGAGTAGTAGGATTCGACCCCTTTGAAGGGATCGATGTCGGCAAATTCTGTCCTCACGAAGCCGTATTTGTCGACATACTTGAAGCACTGGTGCAGCGTGGAAGGCACGATCATGTAATCATGTATCCAAGGGCGCCCCAAGAGGATATTATAGGAAGTGTCCGCATCTATGACATAACAGGTTACTTCTGACTGGAGATCGCCAATTTGGCACTTCAAGCGAATCTTTCCGATCGGGTAGCTCCTGCCCGAATTGAAACCACTGATGGCAGTGCTTGTTGGTGTCTGGCGATGCATAGGAATGTGGAGATGTAATAGACCCTTCGGGATGATGCTTATGGAAGAACCCGGATCAATGTGCATCCGGTCCTCCTTTACGTCGCCGATGTATCCAGTGTAATATAACGGGCGAGTACAGGTTGGTCTTGATAAGCATATCCTGCAGAGTGAAGACAATGTTGGGCATCGCTCCCGTGCAAGCGCCATCTTGGAGATCTGCAGGCGGGCTCTCTCCTGTGAGGTTGACCTGAGCTAGATAGGCGTCGGCATTCTGGAGTACATCGCTCAAACCTGCACGAACATCCTTTGAGAGTCTCAGGAGCTCGTATAATGACAATTTGGCCGATGTGTTGGCCAATTGCGCCATGATATCGAAGTTGTAGGGCCTCTCCAGCCCCTACGGTGCCTCTTTTCGGAGGGATTGTCAAAGCGAGTCTCCTTCAGACTAGGCTTGTCGGTCGTCGGAGGCTGAGAAGGTCCTGGAGCGTCAGCAGTAGCTGGCTGATGATCTTCAGCCGAGTTATCAGCCACAGGTTGGGATTGTGCCCTAGACCGGGTAACGATAGCCGTGGCTTCTTCGATATCTACCGAGATTGTGCGACAGGATCTGACTTTTCCACTCTTCTTCTTGCGAATGGAAGGTGGTGTGGTGAGTCACCTCGAGTACCAGGTCCAGATGGACCCACATGACCTCTCCCCGTGATGTGGTGAAGGACACCAGACCAGCAGCCTGATCTCGGGGAGGTGGAAGATTAGCAATCTCCATTGTCTCCAGAGGGATGGAGACTACACCGTCTTGAGTTTCTGTTGGAGGGAAGCTGCCAAATTGTACTGACACCATATTGGCCGCCACAGTTACCTCTTCGAAATCGATGGCCAGAGCATTCGAATCGATGAGATGTTGGATGTATCGTTTCAGTTGGTAGCAGTCGTGTGTGACATGGTGGACGTAGCGGTGGTAATGGCAGTACTTTGGGCTCTCCATTTCTGCCGACCGAGGTTTCCGTCTTGGTGGAGGGAGCTAAATTTTGTCTCCTTGTATGAGCATGTCCAAGATGGGCTTGACGTGACCGTCTTCGAAGGAGTAAGTCATTTGCGGCCATTGTTTGTCCGCCGGTTTTGACTCAGGTTTTTGGGCTGTGTCGGCCACCATAGCCTACTTACCCTTGTTGTCTCGATTGTTGGTGGAGCTACCCCCATTGTTATTGTTGGCATTAGGACGCCTGCCCTTGTCCTCTCCCTCCGAGATGTGCAATCCCAGTTGGCAAGCCTTCTTCAACCTTTCCTCGGCACTAGTGGCACTGATGATGAACGTCTTCCAGTCTTTAAATTGACTTTCGTCCATCCAGAGGCTGATTGTTGGAAGCAGTCTCTTTTGGCAAATTTCAATTAAGGAGGAATCCGGATTACCAGACGGTAACTTCATTGCGGTTTGGCGAACCGCTCAATATAGTTCCTTGTCAGCTCCTTCTCCCCTTGGACGACGTCCATGAGGGTGGACATTGTGACGTCCTGTCCTACTTCGTAAAATCTCTCCAAGAACATGCGCTTGAAGCTGGCGAAGGAGTGGATGCAGTTGTCTGGCAGGTTACGGTACCAGTTGAAGGCGACCCCTTCCAATGCCCCGATGGATATCGTGTAAGGATGGCATCGTCATGGGCTAGATGGTCGGTAGTGACCTCAAAGTAAGTGATGTACCGACTTGCGGAGGTCTTCCCATCATATGGATTGATGTGGAATGGTTTATACTTTGGTGGGAAGGGAACATCTCTCCACGCAGCGGGATACGGTTGTCGTATCCTGAGGTCTTGGAAGTTTTTTCGGGCGTGGTGGAACATGGCCCGGAGCTCCTGGACATCTCTTCTTGCCTCCCTGGCTTCATCTGCAGCGGTAGGAGCCGATATTTCAGGAAGAATATGGCCCGGGTTTGGTGCCGCTGAGTTTGAGTCTGCATTGACCGCGGAACCCGAGTTTGTTTGGCCAGGCGTCCCCCCTTGCGGAGTAGGAAGGGCTGCTTTGATCTCGTCCACAGATTTGACCAAAGTGCGCAGTATGGCCTCCAGAGTGTCGATGCGTTGGCGATCACTGGGACCATCATGTTCGTCGTTTCTCATGAATGCCATCCTGACATGAGTAAAAGTGGAAGGGACGGTGGATGACGTATACTCCGAATCATACCCTTGTAATAAGAAGTCATCGGGGTATGTGGGAATGTCTTCCTCTGGTTCGGACTCAGAAGGAATAGTACCCCCAGCTTCCGAGTTCGCCTCGTCTTGGGAATTGTGGACGTCCTCAGGGACGTCGGGATTTGCTGCATCTGATGGGAGAGTTGTTTCCCCCAGCTCGTCTTCTTGGAACATCGAATTATCGTAGAGGTTCGGAAGAGTGCTACCCCCAGTTCCAGCAACCTCCAGTGACGTGGACGACGAATCTCCTACTGTAGCAGATTTCGTCTTTGAACGGGTACCTTGGAAAACTCCGGTGGTGGGCACCCGCTTAGACGACAGTCTCTTAGTCATAGTGGTTGAAATCTTTGGGCTGGAAACATTTGTCTTCTTCCCTCTCCCATCGGTGGAGATTTTTTGAGCAGAGTTGCAGAAGTCGACGGGAAGTGCCTCATCTTCTGAACATAGTTTTTGCAGTCTTTGGAAGACGGACTGCCGGTCTTCTCGTACCGTCGCATTTTTGCAACAGCAGTTGACGATGACTTGGGTGCAGTGACGTCCGTGGGAGGACTCTTTGCACCCCGAGGCCCCCTCTCTTTCCTTGCGTGGAGAATAGCCTCACGCAAGTCAGATGGGTCTGGAGCGACCGTGTTTGCTCCCTGGATTTTGGAAGACTTTTGGGAATCATTATGTCCGTTTGCCGCCGGGGGCTGGACTCGAGTGGTTCTGTACAACTTTCCATCAGAGGCCCGCATAAAAGTATGTAGAATGCTCGGACGGTCAGAAGTCAGGACAGTGAACTGAGCTTGCCAAGCTCGCGTTGCCCTAGACTTCTTCACTCTAGTGCGTGAGGGCACATAATAGGAAGAGTCTTAGTGGTGTTGGAGAGAGTCAGACATGTCTTCTCGGGAGCACGAGAGATCAGGACCATAGGAGAGGCGGTCGAAGACTAAGCCGCGTGGAGCAGACGGCATGCGACTGGCATCAATAATCTTCATGCGGCTAGCAGTCGTAGCCGCATGGGCTTTCTTCATGAGGCTGGAAGTCTCAGCCGCATAGGTCTTCTCCATGCGGCTGGAAATCCTGGCCGCATGAGTGTTATGCACTTGGCTGGCAGTTTCGGCCGTATGAAGATTATTCATGCGGCTGACAAGTTTGGCCGTATGAGTCTTGGTCTTGCGGCTAGTGCCTTTGTTCGACTTCTTTTTGGAGCGCATAGAATTATTCTTTGCCCCTGCAAGTCCAGCATAGTAGTGCTTTTCTCTGCCAGACTTGGGGACAGCAGAGTTCTATGCTTGAAATGGGGCTGCATGAGAGTTGCCTTCGCCGTCTTGGGCAGCAGAGAGTACTCCGTCCAGAGCTTGGGGAGGAGCGAATAACTTTGGCCTCCACTCCCTGCGAGCCTTCTTTGTGGGTTCGCTTCTGGACCGGGCCAGCGCTTCCTTCAGAGAGCATTTCTTCGAACGCCTGTTGGTCGAAGCGGACGACCATCTTCTGTTGTATGGAGTCAAGTTTGGCTGCATCCGATTGTGTCACCAACTCCTCAGCCGTGGAGAAGTTTGTCCCCAGCAGAGTCGCCATCGTGTTTGCCATTGATTGTAAAAGTACAGAACAATTAGGAGGACTGAACTTAGACTCACAATACAAACTCGTTTGTACAAAGAAAGCCTAGGGACGAAAACCTAGGTACAGCAATCTAAGTACAATTGTTTATTTTAGATTCTGGGGGGTGACGATAGAGGCTCGGGAAAGTGACGGCAGCTCTGCCTTACTCCTTGGACGATCGGGTGCAGCCTTAGCTCTAGAGAAGAACTGTTTGGCGTTGATGAAGAAATGCTCTCTTTGTTCTCTCTGTATACTCATTTGTCCTTTCGATCTCGTATATTCTCTCTCTGATTCTCTCTGGATCCGGGCCGGGGTCTTTTGCAAGGAATGGCACCTTGCTATTTATAAGAGTGGGGGGGCATCATTAGGGTTTGCAATGATTGCCCATTCTCAAAAGTCGGCGGTCTGGAAGTTAATTAATCTGGGCCGTCCATCTTGCATATAATAGATTTAAGCAATTAATATGATTGCATTAAATCTCTGTGGACAATAAATGTTGATTGCCATGAATATTTGCGACTTGTAATGGCCTGCCACGTGTCTAATTTGCTCGATTTGACTTGATCTGGGCACTTATTACAAAAAATCTGATTAGGAATTGTTAACACCCATAATTCCAGGAAGATAAGACTGCCACGTATCTCAATCATCGTAAAAAGTGCCACATGTCTCCACTGGGCCATCTTGGCAGAGCCGCAGATGAGTGGGCCACATGAGGCTAAATAACCGTATGAAGATGGACAGCCGTATGGGGATGAACAGCCGCATGAAGATGGGCAGCCGTATGAGAGTGGGCAGCCGCATGATGATGGGCGGCCGCATAAGAGATGCAGCCGTATGAAGATGGGCGACCGCATGAAGTGAGCAGCCGCATGAAGATGGGCGGCCACAGCCGCATGCCTCGGGATTTGATGGATTCTGCCAGCTGTGAGAAGATTTTCTCCTCTTCCCTAGGAACGCGCCATTACGTCAGTCATTATTACGCCTTTTGTCAGAGCTGTCATTTGTCAAAGCTGTCAGCCGTCAGGGCATTAAATGCAGCAAAAGATGAAGGGAAGAGCTGTTGAAGGCCACGTGCTCCTCTCTGGGCCGCATGGTGGAATTATTCGAGCCACATAGACTCTTGAACCGCATAGATCCTGAGCCGCATGGGCTCTCTGAGCCGCATGGGGATCCTTGGCCGCATGAACCTTTCTTTATTCTTTTCCATGCTTCTACAATGCTCAGGCCCTACCATCATTCGACTGAGGTAGTAGATGGCTTGTTTATGGCCTGCATCTTGTTTTGAGCTAGTAGAGCACCTAGAGAATGCTCCATAGCTCGCACATAGAGCAATAATGGCTTTCCAGCAACTGGGGCCACAAGACTGGAGGGTTCGACAGGTATTCTTTGATGTTGTCGAAGGTGCGCTGGCACTCTTCATCCTATACGAAGGAGACGCCTTTCTTCATGAGGTACGTGAAGGGTTGACATTGTCCGGAGAGGTTAGAGATAAACTCCTGATTTAAGCTAGCCTTCCTTGAAGGCCTCTGAGTTCACGGAGATTTCTTGGAGGACCCATCTCCATGATTGCCTTTGTCTTCTCGGGGTCGACATGGATACCCTGGGAGGTAACGATAAAACCCAAGAACTTCCCACTAGATACGCCCAAGAAGGATTTTGTGGGATTCATCTTTAAATTGTGCGCCCGCATCAGGTCGAACACTGTCTTCAGATCATGCAGATGATCTTATTTAGAACGGCTCTTGACGGCGATGTCGTCGACATAACACTCCACTGTCTTGCGTAAATGATCTCTGAAGATGACGCTCATGGCTCGTTGATAGGTGGAGCCAGTATTATTTAAACCAAATGGCATGACTGTGTAGCAGTATGTGCCAATCGGTGTTCGAAATGATGTATACTTTTCGTCGTCAGGGAACATCTTGATTTGATTGTACCCTGAGAAGCCATCCATAAATGACATGCGCTCGAAGCCGCAGGTGTTATCAATCATTATATCTGTAATAGGGAGGGGAAACCCATCCTTAGGATACGCCTCGTTCAGATTTCGGAAGTCAATACAGATTCGGATCTTCCTATTTTCTTGAGGACTGGTACTATGTTGGCTACCTAGTCTGGATGTTGTTCCTCGCAAATAAAGCCGCTGGTTATCAGATTATTGACCTTGGCCTCGATAGAGTTCATGATGTCTGGACGAAACCGTCGTTGCTGCTGCTTGACCGGCTTTACGTCCGGACGAATGTTGAGTTTGTAAAGTGCAACCTCGGGGTTTAGCCCTGGCATATCTTTATAGCTCTAGGCAAATACGTCGATATATTCTCTGACGAGTTGCAGTAGCGATTCTCGCTCTTCGTCTGTCAGACTTTAGCTAACGAAGATTGGTTTTGGAGAGGACTCATCGCCGAGGTCAACTTGCAAGACCTCATCTTCGGTAGGAGGCTCTCTTTGTTTGAACCGCTTCTCCCATTGCGCGTCTAGCTGTTGGGCCTACGGCTCTAACTTAAGAATTTCAGGAATGTCTCCATCTTCTTTATAGGCGTCGGCGAATGCCATATTGACAGACAAGACTTGCCTGAATACGTCCTCGATACAGTCATTCATGTCAGAAGTTGGTAATCCGGTTGAGTGTGAATGCCAATCGCATTCCTCATCAGAGCTTTCAGGGGTCGTTGCAGGTATAACATAACCTAGCCCACGTCTAGTCTTGTTGTAGTAATCCCGTGGTATTCCATCCGGGACTAGTAACTGTAAGTGTATCCGCCAACCAGTCCCATAATTTAAGCCTGGCGTAGTCTCCAGGTCATACCCCTATTTTTGCATGAGGTACTTGGATTGAGAGCTATACAGATAAAGGGGCAGTCTTTCGACGTCGGGTTCGAGATCGACTTCTTCTATCCTGAAGGGTTATGGATCATTCTTTCGGCCGAAGATGATTGGATGATCCTCTCCTTTGATTATGAAGCAGGCACCTTCCACGGGAGTAAGTTGGTTCGTGGTATAGACATTGGTTACTTGTGTGTGTAAGTTAGTGCCTATACCGTGTTCCATCGCATACATTACACGAAGCTTATCAAGCTTGAGGTAGTTCAAAGATAACCCTTTATTGACGAAGTAAGGTATTTTTTCCAGTGGAATTACATCATCTGCGGATGGAACATTAGTGTGAGCAGCCACATACTTGGCTAGCTCTGACTCTTTTTCGGCCACCTCCTGTGTCAATGAAGACTGGGAGGATGACTTGGGCAGCTTAATCATCAGGGGCTCCATTGGTGGAGCAGAACGTGGAGTCGTTGGCATACTAGCGACCCCCAGTTTGGTGCTCGGTACTGGGTGGGGAGTGGTTGGCTGGCTAGCAGTCCCCGGCTTAGCGTTCGGCTGCCGATTCATTCTGGGAAGGTGAATCATCATCGGCTTGACAGAGGGATTGAGCTCCTCTGTTTGTTGCTGGCTAGCTCTAGGTAGCCTGATTGTTAGCGGCTCTTTCATGGGTCTTGGCGCTTGGCCAGACCTTGGCAGTCGGATTATCATCTGCCCTTCCTGTACGGAGAGGCTGATTGCATCCTTACGCAGAGTGGCCGTAAGGGGTGCAGTTTTGCCAGGTTTGTGGGCTTGGAGGTGGATCGTCAGAGGTTCTTCCGCTCCAGTTGCCGTCTCAGTTTGAGCTTGAGTATCTCCTTCGACAAGGTGTCTTTTCGACTTCTCGTACAAGTATGAATCTGAGTAGTAGGATTCGACCCCTTTAAAGGGATCGATGTCGGCAAATTCTGTCCTCACAAAGCCGTGCTTGTCGACGTACTTGAAGCACTGGTACAGTGTGGAAGGCACGATCCTGTAATCGTGTATCCAAGGACACCCTAGTAGAATATTGTAGGAAGTTTCCGCATCTATGACATAACAGGTCACTTCTAACTGAAGGTCGCCGATTTGGCACTTCAGGCGAATCTTTCCGATCGGATAGCTTCTGTCTGAATTAAAACTGCTGATAGCAGTGCTTGTCGGTGTTAGGCGATGCATTGGTATGCGCAGATGGTGCAGCAGCAGGATCTTCGGTATGATGTTTATGGAAGAACCGTGATCAATATGTATTCGATCAACCTTGATGTCGCCAATGTATCCAGTATAATACAAAGGGCGATCGTGCAGGTTGGTCTTGATAAGCATATCCTACGGAGTGAAGACAATGTTGGGCATTGCACCTGTACAAGCGCTGTCTTGGAGATCTGTAGGCGAGCTCTCACCGGTGAGATTGGACTGAGCCAGATATACGTCTGCATTCAGGAGTGCCTTGTTTAGTGCGACGCGAACATCTTTGGAGAGTCTCAGGAGCTCATATAGCGACAATTTGGCTGGTGTGTTGGCTAATTGTGCCAAGATGTCAAAGTTTTAGGGCCTCTCCAGCCCATGAGGCGCCTCTTTTCGGAGTGGTTTGTCAAAGCGAGTCTTCTTCGGCCTAGGCCTGTCGGTCGTCGGAGTCTGAGAAGGTCCTGGAGCATCAGCAGTAGCCGGCTGATGATCTTCAGCCGGGTTACCCAGTGTAGGTTAGGATTGTGCACCCGATCGGGTGACGACAGCTGTAACTTTTTCGACCTCTAGCGAAATTGTGCGGCAGGATTTGACTTTTCCATCCTTCTTCTTGCTGGTGGAGGGTGGTGCGGACTGAGTCACTTCAGGTACCAGGTCCGAATGGACCCACATGACCTCCCTTCGTGATGTGGTAAGGGACACTAGACCAGCAGTCTGGTCTCGGGGAGGTGGAAGATTAGCAACCTCCATTATTGCCTGAGGGATGGGCACTACGTCGTCTTGAGTCTTTGTCGGAGGGAAGCTGCCGAACTGTACTGACACCATGTTGGCTGCCATGGTCACCTCTTCGAAATCAATGGCGAGGGCCTTAGAATCGATGAGATGCTGGATGTATCGCTTCATTTGGAAGCAATCTTGCGTAGCATGGTAGACGTAGCGATGGTAGTGACAGTACTTAGGGCTCTTCGTTTCTGCCGACCGAGGTTCCCGCCTTGGTGGAGGGAGCTGAATTCTACCCCCTTGTATGAGCATGTCCAAGATGGGCTTGACATGGATGTCCTCGAAGGAGTAGGTCATCTGAGGCTACTTTTTTTGTCGGCTTTGGTTCAGGCTTCTGGGCTGTGTCGTCCACCATAGCCTGCTTGCCCTTGTTGTCTCGATTGTTGGAGGAATTACCGTCGTTGTTGTTGGCATTAGGGCGTTTACCCTTGTCCTCTCCCTCCGAGATGTGCAGTCCCAGTTGGCGAGCTTTCTTCAACTTGTCTTCTGCGCCAGTGGCACTGATGATGAACGTCTTCCAGTCCTTAAACTGACTTTCGCCCATCCAGAGGCTGATTGTGGGAAGCAGCCTCTTTTGGCATATTTCAATCAAGAAAGAATCTGGATTGCCAGAGGACAATTTTATCGTGGTTTGGCGAAACCGCTTAATGTAGTTCCTGGTTAGCTCTTTCTCACCTTGAACAACGTCCATGAGGGTGGACATTGTCACATCTTGTCCTACCTCGTAGAACCTTTCAAGGAACATGTTTTTGAAGCCGGCGAAAGAATGGATGCAGTTGTCTGGCAAGTTGCGGTCCCAGTCGACGGCAACCCCTTCCAATGCTCCAATAAACAATCGCGTAAGAATAGCGTCGTCATGAAGCAGATGGTCGGTTGTGACTTCGAAGTAGGTGATGTACCTGCTTGCAGATGTCTTCCCATCATACGGATTGATGTTGAATGGTTTATATCTCTCCATGCAACAGGATACAGTATTCGTATCCTGAGGTCCTGGCAGGTTTTTCGAGCGTGGAACATGGCCCAGAGATCCTGGACCTCTCGTCTTGCCTCCCTGGCTTCGTCTGTAGTGGTAGAGGCCGATATTATAGGAGGGTTGTCACCCGGGGTTGAGTTTGAGTCCGTAGTGGTCGCAGGACCCAAGCTTGTCTGGCCACAGGCATCCTTCCTTGCAGAGTTGGTAGGGCCGCTTTGATCTCGTCCATAGATTTGACCAAGGTATGGAGTATGGCCTCCAGGGTGTCGATGTGTTGGCGATCATTGGGACCGTCTTGGTTGTTATTTGTCATGAACACCGTCATCATATGAGAAGAGATGGAAGGAACGGTGGAGGACGTGCCCTCTGAATCATACCCTTGTACTGAGAAATCGTCAGGGTATGTGGGAATGTTCTCCTCTGGTTCGGATTCAGAAGGAGTGGTACCCCCAACTTCAGAGCTTGCCTCGTCTTGAGAGTTGTGGACGTCCTCGGGGACGTCGGAACCTGATGCATCTGTTGGGGGGAACTGTTCTTCTGAATTATCTTCTTGGAACACCGGATTGTCGTGGATGTTCGGAGGAGTGCTACCCCCAGCTCCAGTACCTACCAGAAATATGGACGACGAATCTCCAGGTATGGCAGATTTTTTTTTGAGCGGGTACCTTGGTAAACTCCTCCTGCAACGATCGTGGACAACCGCTTAGAAGAGAGTTTCTTGGTTACGCTGGTTGAGATTTTTGGGCTGGAGACATTTGTTTTCTTCCCTCTTCCGCCGCCAGGGATTTTCTGAGCAGAATTGCAGGAGGCGAGAAGCGCCTCGTCCTCTGAGCTTGGTTGTTGCAGTCATTGGAAGATTGATTGTCGGTCTTCTTGTACTGCCGCATTGTTGCAGCAGCAGTTGACAATGACTTGGGTGCAGTGATGTCCATGGAAGGACTCTCTGCACACCGAGGCTTCTTCTCTTTTCTTATGCTTGTGAAGGATCACGTCACGCAAGTCAGGTGCATTTCGAGCAACCTTTACACCCGATTTGTGGGCCCGGGAATCCCGAACATCCGAGTGTATCGGCACTATGTTTGCTCCCTGATTGTTGGGAGACTTTGGGAACCACTCTGTCCGTTTGCTGCCGGGGGCTGGACTCGAGTGGTTCTGTACAACTTTCCATCGGAGGCCCGCATAATAGTAAGCGGAGAGCTCGGATGGTCAGAGGTTGGGACAGCTGATTGAGCTCGCCGAGCCTGCGCTGTCCTAGACTTTTTCGCTCTAGCACCCGAGGGTGCATAGTAGGAAGATTCCAAATGGTGCCGCACAGAGTCTGGCGTATTTTCTTAGGAGCATCTGGAATCAGAACCACATGAGAGGCGGTCAAAGACTGAGCTCGAGCCGCCTGGAACAGATGATCGACGACTGGGATTGGTGGCCGCATAGGCTGTCTTCATGCGGCTGGCATTTGTGGCCGCTTGAGCAGTTTGCATGCGGCTGGGAGTTGTGGCCGTATGAGCCTCCTTCATACGGCTGGCAGTTGTGGCCGCATGAGCTTTCTCCATGCGGCTGGAAGTATTGGCCGCATAAGCCTTCTCCATGCGGCTGACCTTTGTGACCGCATGATTCTTCTTCATGCGGCTGGCCTTTGTGGCCGCATGAATCTTCATGCGGATGGCGCCTTTATCCGGCTTTCGCACAGAATTTCCCCTTATTCTCGCAAGTCCAGCATCGTAGTGCTTTCCTCTGCCGAACTTGGGAACAACAGGGTTCTCTGTGGCTTGAAGTGGTGCCGCATGCGAATCTTCGCCGTCCTGGGCAGGAGAACACTTTGTCCAGAGCTTGGGGAGGAGCAAATGATTTGGGCCTCCACTCCCTTCGGGCCTTCTTCGTGCGGGTTCGCTTCTGGACTGGGCCAGCGCTCCCGTCGGAGAGCATTTCTTCAAACGCCTGCTGGTCGAAGCGGACGACCAATATCTGTTGCGTGGATTCGAGCTTGGCGGCGTCCGATTGCATCACCAACTTATCGGCCGTGGAGAAGTTAGTCTCCAGCAGAGTCGCCATCGTGTTTGCCATTGATTATAAAGAACAGAACAATTTTATGGGAGGACTGGACTATTACTTCACAACTACAAACTCGTTTGTACAAAAGAGAGCCTAGGAAAAAACCTAGAAAAAGAAATCTAAAGTACAATTGTTTTATTTTTCTGGAGGGTGACGGTAGAGGCTCGGGAGAGTGCTATCAACTCTGCCTTACTCCTTGGACGATCGGACGTCGCTTCTACTCTGATGAAGAAATGCTCTTGCTGGATGCTCTTTGCTCTATGCTTCTCTTTTTATCTCCGCCGCTCTCTCTGTCCAGGCTTTTGCAAGGGAATAGAACCTTACTATTTATAGGGCTTTGTGATAAGTAGGGTGTGCTTTAATTGCTCCTTGAAAAGTGGGCGGTTAGGGATTTGGTTTCGATTAGCCTTGATCTTGTTTGTTGGAAATCAATCTGGGCTGTTAATGTTGATTGTAACAAATCTGGGCAGTTAATGTTGATTGTAACAAATCTGGATAGTTGGTTGGAAATCGATCGGGGCAGTTAATGTTGATTGCACCAAATCTGCATTGTGATGATTTGTTGATAGCATCAAATCCGATAGGATAAGTCTTAGTCAATCTCCTGCCACGTTCCCACATGCCTGTCATGTCGATTACCATAAATCTGAATTGTTAGGATTTGATCAACTCCTGCCACGTGTCCCAACTGCTGTGAGCCGCATAGAGGACTGTCATAGTTGAGCCGTATGGGGGTCCTTGCAACTGAGCCGCATGGAAATCAACCAATTCGAGTTCCTTCGAAGCCCACACGTCCACAACATCCGTACGCACCTTTCAATGCCTTCGAGTTGCGACAAAGTCGCTCGGTTTGTCGGGACTAACCCCGTATCGGGAAATTTTCTAAAATTCTAATCTTTAAAAACTAATTTTTCTTGATTTTGGGAAAAAAATTTCTCAGCATATACTTGATGAAAATAGAAACTATAAAAAGGGTTCTAGAGTCCTATTGGTTTTCTAAAAGATTGTTTAGGTAGTTCTAAAAATTGTTAATGGTTTGCCTATAATTGTCCTTCTAACATTGGTGCATGGGATAGTTCTTTTCTGTTTACATATCAATATTCAGTATTTTTGTTGAGTTTTTTATTCGATTTCTTGTCGATTCTTGTTCTAATCAACCTAAACAATATATATATGGTGTTGAGTTGCTTAGGTAGTCTATGCATAGGAGTTTACATAAGGGAAAACGAACGACCAGGTGAGTAAGAAATCAATCGAGAGTAGGGGTACCTTGCAGTCGAGTTGGACAGAACAGGTTACTTGTTCTATGATTGCAGGCAGATGTGCAATGGCATATGACGACCGTACGATAGTGCAGTGGGTCAGGTGTGTCGTACGCACGGTCAAGGGCGTCCTGGGACTGAACGCTTGAGTGCACCAGAGGTTTTGAAGGATTTTGGGAGGAGAAATTTCAAACGATAGGGCTTATATAATAAATTTGAATTCGAGATTCAATCAGATTTAGAGTCCTGTTTTGATTAGGATGAAGTTTAAACTGAAGAGAATTTGATAATGATTAGATTAGGGAAAGATTTGATTGAAATTAGGTCAATTTGAATGAGTTTTTTCAACGAAACGTAAGGCTTTGTTATCGCTCGGAAAGGAGGTGCGTGAACAGTTACACACATACACACACACACACACACACACACACACACACACACATATATATATATATATATATATATATATATATATAAATATATTTGTGCACTTAATTTTTAGATAAATAAAAGGAATATTTATAAAACATTCTAAAATGTAACCCGTGATGTATCATAAATTATATTTCTAAAATATATATTAAATATAACCATTATTTATAAAATAATTATTAGGCCATTAAAATAAATTACCAATGTAAATATATACAATATATCTACATGGACCTTTTTGGACACATAACGTCTCTACATGGGTTTGGGTTGGTTTCGGGTCAAATTCGACTAATTTGGCAAAAATTAGGTTTCTTAAAAGTCAAGTATTAATTAATTAATTAATTATTTAAGTCACCTATAAGGGTTAAGTCACAACATTGACTTATTTTTCGAGTTGGGATACTGATATGGCTAGGTCTTCCCTAGCATGGCTAATGCACTAGTCAAAGCACACGACTATACTATCCGTACCAAAATATCTAGTCGACCTATACCTCAAAATTTAACCATGACTAAGGCCATATATTCTTTTAATAAATATTTGATAAAAATATTATTTTAAAATTCAAAAATCACCATTTAAAACAAATAAATATTTAAAATATATTTTGAAAATTTATGGGGGTTTACACGTATTGCTACTTCTACATGCCCTTCTTGCTACTGTTATATATCCTTCTTCTACACCTTGCTACTGCCCCTAATGCTATTGCTAGTGCTTGTCGTTGATGTTGCCCTTTCTACTTACCTGTTGCTGTGCACCTAGCAATACTGATGTTGTTGTTGCTTGATAGCAGCTAGTGTTGTTGTCTATGCAATGCTAAGCAGTTGATTGACTGGTGCCCATAGATGTTGTTTGCTGCTGCTACAAGCAGCTCTTCTAGATGTTACAGCTACAACAGCTACTGCTTGCTAGCTCCTAAACAGCTACTGCTTGCCAGCTCCTAAGAAACTACGACTGCAGCTACTTAACTGCTACAACTGTTAATGCTCTACTATGTGCTATTCTATATGTTGTTGGTAAAGAGACCAAGCCATGCTGCTGCTGCCTTGTCAAACAGCAAAGCACTCTTATTGCTACTACAGAGCCTACTAATCCGGGACTCCCCTCCCTCTAAATTGAATACTCTAATAGTTTGACAGCAGTTCACAAGCACACCTATCTATAGACACAACACATATACATATCTAATACACCCCCCATAGGTATCCATATAGGTTTATACACATACACACATCTATATGACACTCACATAAATGCCTAATACCAAACACTTGGTGTGCATCACCCTAGTATCGCACCAATCTACGATACTCTTGTAAGACGCCTAAGATACCTATACCAAACATTACCAAACTCCCTCCAAAGCTCATGAACAAGTCAATATATAATTAAAGCCTAATAAAAGTAATAGATAGCTAATCTAGTATTTGTGGCAAAATATGACATTGTGTCACCCGTGTCGAAAGGAAAACCTCCAAAATAAATTCATATCATACCGTATCATGATACGACCTACTCGTATCCAATTGTGGATACGGATCTAGCAACACACAAGAAAATAAAGTCTATATAGATCTAAATTATCAAATGACAAATACTTGGTGCGCCAATCTTGAAATTCTTCCAAATTGGGCACAAAACTCAATATAACTCCCACAATAGGGTCCCTTGAGGTAATTCTTCTTTCTATAGGTAGTCCAAGTCTATGGATGGGTTCCTAATAATCAAATTGCACAAATAGAACCAAATTAAATAGAGAATTCAGAATTTTACCTATTGGAAGATGGATTCCTATTGCAGAGCCCGATGGACGCGATTTGGACACGATCTCCTAGCTAAAAGCCTCCTCCTAATGCTCTTAGCCACCAAGCTCCTAGGCTCCTTAGACGAAGAGTAGGGAGGAAATTGAGAGTGAAATTAAGTGGAATTGATGGAGGAATAGATCAACTTGGGAAAGAACACCAAATGAGAAGTAAATGGCTCAAATAAAGAGAAGAGAGAGAGAGAGAGGAGAGAGAGAGGAGAGAGAGAGGAGAGAGGAGAGAGAGAGAGAGGAGAGAGGAGAGAGGAGGAGATGAGAGAGAGAGAGAGGAGAGAGAGAGGAGAGAGAGAGGAGAGAGAGAGGAGAGAAGAGAGAGAGAGAGATCTCCCTCTTAATAGGGCCGACCACTATAGGCTTCCTCCATGCAATAAAAAATGTCTGAATTATCCCTCCAAGTTTGTTATGAAGGCTATTCTAATTATGGAAGCTTCTAATTCTAATTTGGTAACTAAACTAATCCCCATTTATTAAATGGAATGAATTAATGGAGTCTAATTGGATCTAGTCTAGAGTGTTGGTCCAAGTGTCATGCCAGGTCTAATTGGGTCTATTAACATCAACTCTAATAAATAAGGTAGTCCACTAACCAACTAATCACATGGTCTGTTCTAATTAGCTAGCACACAAAAAATACATATAATAATAAATATTGTCATCGCTAATACAATTATCAAACAATTATTGAAATGACAAAAATACCCTTCTCCTGGAATTAGGTAGTTATAAGGACGTCTCAAGCCCCCTCCACTAATGCCCACCTATTACGGGTAAGATCCTGAAGCAACAAACGGACCTGTTTGACTTGCTCCTCTACTAGAACCTTGGCCGTCGCCAAGATAGCCTCAATGTCCTGAAGCCAAGGATCCAATGTAATGGAATCATCCGTGCCATCAAAGTATTTCAGGTTGAGTCAAAAAAATCTTTCCAACATGCCCGAATCAGTCCTCCCGCCCCTCTCCGGGCGGTCTGTAAACCTTGGTTTAGTAAAATATTCTACTTTTGTTGTCGAGACTGCTGATGTTGCTGGACTGCCATTTGATGCTGCTTTATTGCTAGCAATCGTCGAATAATCTACCGAAGTATTACAGAGATGGCTACTGCTGCCCACTACCGGCATCGCTGGGGGTGCAGGAAACTCTGAATCTACGGTCCAGATGGTTCTGTCATGGGCTTAATATAAATCCCACCCGGAGAAGGTACTGCCTCCTACGGACGTCTCATTGAACCCTACTCCTCTAGAGGTTCTTCCATATTGGCCCCGCCAACTGTGAAAAATGAGGCACCCCTAAAGGAAAAATACAATATATCAAAGGCAGGACGAGAAAGAACGAGGAGAAAAAACAAAGTTAACAATCAAGGTAGGAAAAAAGAAGATGAATCGAAGGATCAAGGGGGACATGTTTTGTTTGAGACTCCTATAATAATAACACCCCAGAAGTCTAAAAAATAGACTATCATGACCCGCACCCGCTTTTTGGACGACAGATCATGAGCAAGCCTGCTACGTATCGAGCGGATTCCAACCCGACTTGAATACGTAAACGCTGCCAAGAGAATGGTAAACTGCCAATTCATGGCAAGGCAAAACTATATCTCAAATCCACAAGAGTAATAATATACGAATGAACACTATGGGTCATGGTCTGCAGCCTACTAGCGTATATGTCCGATAAGACTCCAAGGAAAAATAATGTGAGTCTATAATCTAGGCTAACAAGCAGGATATCTCATGATAAGGAATGACAGTACGAGAAGACAATAAACGTAATATCAATACCTGAATCCTGCAAGTATATTGTAATCACCCCCCATCCTACTCTACTAACTAACTCCATGCGATCGCTAAACCTGAAGAGATCATCAGGTCCTCAGAAGACATAGCAAGATACATAAAAATATGTCTATCTAACAGTTTATCATGTAATAAAGGAAATACAGGATACAAATAAGAAAAAACCAATCAACACGAAAACATGACTATACACGACTGGAAGAACCATACGCATAAACGAACTGCTGGAGGAGAACAAAAGAACACAATGTCACGATGTCAATGGATAATAAATCGAATACTCAAACTCTCGCCCCTAGTGTGGACTCGCAGGCTTGAACAACTACTAACCCTCACCCCTGGTGTGGACTCACAGGTTAGCTTCAAGAATCACCCTCGCCCTAATGTGGACTCGCAGGTGTGCACAGATAACTACTAACCCTTGTCCCTAGTGTGGACTCGCAGGTAAGCTTCTGGAATCAAGGTACAGATAACTACTCACCCTCATCCTAATGTGGACTCGCAGGTTAGCTTAAAGAATCAAGGTACAGCAGTTCCGTTATGACTTACTCATTCTATGACACGATACGACTCAGTCAAAGTACATGTGATGACACGACACGACTCAGTCCAGATACACGAAAGAACAAATCCAATATGGACTACAAAGCTAACTATGATCAAGAGCTATTATATACTAGCATACATGGTGTACAAACCACATGTCAATAATCAACTAGTAAAACTAGATAATATAGGAATAAGAATGTAATTAAACTGTAGAGTGAGGCAAGGTATACTTGCCTGGGGTCCTGAGCTGCTGACACGGGTCAAAATTCGTGTCAATGTCTAAATAACCTATTTTTAGAGTTATAGTGTCAATAATGAAAGAAATTAGCAAACTATTTACTCTCTAGTTAGGTTTCTAGACAACTTCCTATTTCTATTTGTACCTTAGCTAGCAAAGTATTTGTTTTATCATTACTACTTGGCATGTTGAACCTCTATGTGTATGTTATAAGACCAAATAGGTATTCTAGGACACCTATTCCCCTTGTTAACACAGTTCTTCATATTTACCTACCTATGCCATGATATTGGAACTCACTTACATGTTCCTAGCCTAATATCCTCTACTACTGCCTTCTAGTATGTCCACTTATATTAATATATAGACTATGTAACCTACTGTTTCCTCGTATTAACTATTACTTATATACTAGCCTATGATCGAAGTATTGCTGCTACTATGTGTTGTATATGGCCACACTAGTACCTACTCTATTACATAGTCTTGCATGCTGAAATCAATATATTGTCTTATTAACCCACTATTTCCAACATGTAGTGCCCCGTCCCCGCTCAGTCAATCGGAGGAACAGGAACGCCGACGACGTTCGAACTTAGCCTTGCAACGGCTGCTCAGAGACATCGCTCGGTCAAGGCGACCGCTCGCTCAGGTGGGGTAGTTTCGGTGAACTTGCCTCATCTTACCCTTCACATAATAAATCGCATGTTTTCAACTTGCACAAGTAGGCTTAATAATAAAAGAGATGAATCCACATAGCTAAAGGGAGTAATCCCGACGGGTCGAATTGAGATAGAATATGGAAAGGTCCAACGATCGGCTTAGAGTTGGTGCACAGCGTGCTTTGAAAATGACACTCGATCTTTCGTCTCGTGGCTTGGGAGAAGAAAAGTTGGTTGAGTAGGCAAAGTTATGAATGTAGCCTAAGTCATAGGCGTCGCCCGCGTAAATGCTCGATAAAGCATGCACGCTTCCATGTTGCAAGGCTTGGCATAGCCTTTGCTCGTCCCTTGGGTTAAGTTGTAGGCTTGATTAAGTTAGGCAAAGTGATGGTGGTCGACCTAAGACATTCCAAGCACGGTCCTATGATTTCTACGGCTGAGTATAGCCACGAAGTCCTACGGTTTTAAAGCTAGGCGTATGGAGTATGAGTTGGGCGATAGTGTCTCGTAGAGCACGATGGGCCTAAGGCACGATGCACGGACTTAGTGTTTAAGGCATGAACCACGGTTGATTTAATGAGTTTTTAGAGGAAGGACTATCGAATAGGCATTGAGTTGAATGAAATGATATGGCAACATGGAAAGAATACTCGCGACCGTTGGTCGTCGAGGGGTCCTTGAGGGGTCTCAAGGATAGAAGACTTGAACTTGGTTTTGGAAAGAGATGATAACACTGAGAGTACAATAACTGTGTGAGACGTTAGTTTGAGTGAAGGGTCTTGCATGGTCATTGGACAACTTGTCGACAAGGTAGAGTTTCCCCGTAACGGCAACCCAGGGCCATGGGACCGTTTCGGCCATAAGGAAACACGGTGATAGCTGTGCTGACCCGATAGCACCGGGCTAGTCGGGGACATCCAGGGGGCTAGCTACCTTGCGTTGGAAGGGTCCCGGTCAACCTCAAGCTATGTGTCCATAATAGCTTGTCATGCTAGTGACCTCATATAGATGAGTCGGCATGGGCGGCGATCCGCGTATATGCCTTTGGACTGAGTCGAGTATTAGGTGAAGTGAATCAAGAGTCGAGTCGAATGCGTGCTCGGTCAGAAAGATAATGTTTGGGCCTAAGATTTGGCTGCAACGAAGACAACGTGCTTCGGCACGAGATGTGGCGTCGAGTTCTATGTTGTCGGCATATAAGTTGCATAGTTATGGTTTAAGTCGTCATGAGTTTAAGTCAGGAGATGCCGCAAGGCAAACTTGGTTGAGTGATACTGAGTTCACAAAGTTGGATGGGTCAGTTGATGATTTAGTAGCAAAGGGCCGTAAGGCGGCAAGGGCCGCGAGGCGACGATATGATCGAGTCTCATTGAGTTTGCGTGGCACGACCTCAGCAAGGGTTTGTAGCACGGTCATACGAAAATGGAGCCTTATCGCGTAGTTGCGTCTCTGATTATGGCCGTAAGGCAAACACGACTCGATAGGTTAACGTTGAATGTTGCAAGCACGGGATGGTCTAAATACACAAAACAGGCAAGGCGTCAGTTATAAAACTGATCCTAAGGCAAGAATAGAAAGACAATCGATAAGAAGTGACTATGTTGTACAAAGTAAATCAAACGTGTCGGGTTTACATGGGTGGGCGATAAGCTCATTCCACCAGTACAGTTGAGTACTGACACCCACATAGTTTACATGTGCAGACACAGGTAGAAGCTCGTGGTACAGAGCTCGCTTGGATGCGTCGAGGCATGGAGTTCTTTGGCAATTTCGAAGCGTGCGGCCGCATAGATTAAAGACTTATACGGGACATAATGTATGGACGTTGCCTTTCGAAGCTTTCGCTGGCTCAAGACTTGTAACTGAGAGATGAGAGAGAGCTGAGTGACTTGTAATGTGAGCTTGAGTGAGCTTGAGAGACTTGTAATCTTGGCCTTGCGCCCTATTATAACTTATGTTTCAATATCAATAAAAGAGTGTTTTTGCAATGACTTGTGTTTTCTTTCTAATTTTTGCTACTATTATTCAATGTCTCTGCACGGGACTTCTGTGCGACGACCCCGTCGCAGCCGCTGAAATCGGCCGTTATGGAACCCGCCTCGCACGAGCGCAATCTAGGCTCGTGCGACATCACGCCTTAGCGAGGACGATCGCTCCTACGGGAGCGGGGCGTGACATAATGGTATCAGAGCACGGCTTTACGTCCTTGGACTATCGATTAAATTCTTTAACTCCGTTGTTTCCATAAACTCTGAAATGTTGCTTCCGCATAGTTGATATCGTTGGTACACTCTCTCTCAATTGTCCCACGGGATGTCCATATAATAAGTCTAACTATTTTGCAAAACATAGGGGAACAGTTTTTGACAAGAAACAAAAGATAGTTTGCGTAAGCACTGTTGGCTAAGTCGGGCTGGGCATATACATCAAAGTTGCATCGACCTTAGAAAAGTCGAGTACGGGAATTGAATAGCATCGAAAAAGAATGAGTTGAACTCGACTGAGTAAATTGAGATGACTATCAATAGGGGGGCTATCGAACGACGATGTTATCGTCGGTGCGATATAAGGTGAGCATGCTTAAAATTTAAGGAATCGTTCGGACAAAAATTCGAGGAAGTAGATTGTGAATCGAATGATAGTTTTTGAGGATTTATTGAATGACTTCGTCCCTGAGTGGTGTATGCGATAGCCTCAGGGATGTCGATCGATCAATTGAGGATTCGGGATGTCGATGAGTCTAACAGCAAGCATCGCGCGTATGCAAAGCCTTAGATTGAGCGTCGTTGAACAAGTTGTAGCCTTGAAGTTTGATGTATTGATTCGAATAGATTAGAAATGATGCGTACGAAACGTGCACGGGATTGAGGATTGTGCGGAGGTGAAACGTAAAAACGATTGAGTAGGTGAAATTGAATCGAGTAAAAAGTTAGAATGTACGAACGGATGACTTGATCAAGGAAATTAATACGGATCGTACATGAAAAGTTAGCAACGACAGGTAGTCAGCGTGCATGAAGAGTTTGAATTTGAAGTTACGCGAATGACTCTAAGGATTGGATTGAATGTTGCTCGATGATTTGCGCTAGTAAAAGGACGATGCGAATTGAGGAAATACGTTGGTCGATGACTTAAGATAGATGGATGAACAATACACAAATTTAGGTTTATGGAATTTGATGTTGGAAATGACTCGAGGGATGATGATCGAACTTGAATTGGAATGTTGAGGAGATTATCCAGTCGGACGATAGCATCGTTCGTACGACTTGAAATTGGTTGCGAAGGAAGATCGTCAGGTTATGCATATCGTCGATGGTATTGAGGCGTATCAAAGATCGATATACGATAACTCGAGGGTACTCTAACTCGGCGAATGACGATCGTGCAAGTGTTATTGTTCGGTTGGATGCTATACTTAGAATTTTGATCAAAATGAATGTAGGATGAAAATGATTGTGTCTTGATGGTTACGCGAATAACCACAACGTCGATGATCTTATCTTGCGCGAGCACAACTCTAGCCTCGCACATGCGTTGTGTCGGATTTGGGGCGATCATTCCGCGTGAGCGGTGACATGGTGATTCATGTCGCGGGAATGATCGAACTCAGAAAATTAGGGCACAACAACTTTGATTGTCTCGACTTGTCGGTTTGATGATAAACTTGAGGATTGAGTAGGTCCAATCCGTGCATCGAGAATGAATTAGTCTAGACGCAAAATAAGAGTTACGTTCCGATGAGGATAATTATCCTGCGGGAGCATGCATGTTGATTCGTGCCTACCATGGATAATCTGACTTGCGTGAGATCGGGGCACAACATATTGTTAAGCTAGACGACCTTGTGATCGATTGCGTGAATTGGAATAGATGACTTAGGGAATGTGAAATGCGAATTATGGTTTAGCGATGAATTATGTCGTAGCATGCTTGACTTGGAAGGATTGATAGGGGTATTATGTCGAACGTGTTCGAAGAAATAGACTATGCGAAATGGCTTGATGAAACGAAGTGATATTGATATGTCAAGAAATTGGTTGAAATATGAGTTATCGTAGGATGGCTTTGCTGAATGAATGAGACCCCATGCGACGAATATTGGGATGTGTGTAGGGAATCGATGTTCGATGTTTAGAAATCGGAGTGATGCGAGCTTGGGTAGAAAACCCCGTACCATCGATTTGGTTTGACCTTAGGATGGGGTCAGTATTGATATCGTTGTTTGGAAACTATGATTCCAATACTGACGAAAAAACATAGCCTAGCGGTTAGGCAGACGTCCGAGTACGAAGTGGTAGGATTGTGGAGGCACCACTCGCAAGTATCGGTTGACATGCATATATATCGGAGACGCTTGAATATGTGTACGATCCAACTCGAGTGGTGATGGCGGGATTCGCTATTACGAGGCTTGGTTGAAATGCATGTGTTTTGGGGACGCCTAAGATATGTGCACGATCCATACTAAGTGATACGTTGAATTCAAGTGAGACTTGAGGAACAGGAAAGTGTCGAGGATTTTGAGATCGTAAGTTTTGAAGAAAGGATTGAGGGTAGCACGAGCGTGGCTCGGATTTGAAAAATGCTTAGGAGAAATGTGTGCGAGAAACATAAGATGTTGAATAAGTGATAAGTCGATAAGTATACTCAGCTAGTTTCGAGGACGAAACTTTTTCTGAGTGGTGTATGATGTAGTGCCCTGTCCCGCTCAGTCAATCGGAGGAACAGGAATGCCGACGGCGTTCGAACTTAGCCTTGCAATGGCTGCTCAGAGACATCGCTCGGTCAAGGCGACCGTTCGCTCAGGTGGGGTAGTTTCGGTGAACTTGCCTCATCTTACCCTTCACATAATAAATCGCATGTTTTTAACTTGCACAAGTAGGCTTAATAATAAAAGAGATGAATCCACATAGCTAAAGAGAGTAATCCCAACGGGTCGAATTGAGATAGAATATGGAAAGGTCCAACGGTCGTCTTAGAGTTGGTGCACGACGTGCTTTGAAAATAACACTCGATCCTTCGTCCCGTGGCTTGGGAGAAGGAAAGTTGGTTGAGTAGGCAAAGTTATGAATGTAGCCTAAGTCATAGGCATCGCCCGCATAAATGCTCGATAAAGTATGCACGCTTCCAGGTTGCAAGGCTTGGCATAGCCTTTGCTCGTCCCTTGGGTTAAGTTGTAGGCTTGATTAAGTTAGGCAAAGTGATGGTGGTCGACCTAAGACATTCCAAGCACGGTCCTATGATTTCTACGGCTGAGTATAGCCACAAAGTCCTACGGTTTCGAAGCTAAGCGGATGGAGTATGAGTTGGGCGATAGTGTCTCGTAGAGCATGATAGGCCTAAGGCACGATGCACGGACTTAGTGTTTAAGGAATGAACCACGGTTGATTTAATAAGTTTTTGGAGGAAGGACTATCGAATAGGCATTGAGTTAAATGAAATAATATGGCAACATGAAAAGAATGCTCGCGACCGTGGGTCGTCGAGGGGTCCTTGAGGGGTCTCAAGGATAGAAGACTTGAACTTGGTTTTGGAAAGAGATGATAACACTGAGAGTACAATGACTGTGTGAGACATCAGTTTGAGTGAAGGGTCTTGCATGGTCATTGGACAACTTGTCAACAAGGTAGAGTTTTCCCGTAACGGCAACCCAGGGCCATGGGACCATTTCGGCTAAAAGGAAACACGGTGATAGCTGTGCTGACTCGATAGCACCGGGTTAGTCGGAGACTTCCAGGGGGCTAGCTACCTTGCGCTGGGAGGGTCCCGGCCAACCGCAAGCTATGTGTCCATAATAGCTTGTCATGCTAGTGACCTCATATAGATGAGTCGGCATGGGCGGCGATCCGCGTATATGCCTTTGGACTGAGTTGAGTACTAGGTGAAGTGAATCAAGAGTTGAGTCGAATGCGTGCTCGATCAGAAAGATAATATTTGGGCCTAAGATTTGGCTGCAACGAAGACGACGTGCTTCGGCACGAGATGTGGCATCGAGTCCTATGTTGTCGGCATATAAGTTGCATAGTTATGGTTTGAGTCGTCATGAGTTTAAGTCAGGAGATGCCGCAAGACAAACTTGGTTGAGTGACACTGAGTTCACAAAGTTGGATGGGTCAGTTGATGATTTAGTAGCAAAGGGCCGCGAAGCGGCAAGGGCCGCGAGGCGGCAATATGATCGAGTCTCATTGAGTTTACGAGGCACGGCCTCATCAAGGGTTTGTAGCACGGTCACACGGAAATGGAGCCTCATCGCGTAGTTACGTCTCTGATTATAGCCGTAAGGCAAACACGACTCGATAGGTTAACGTTGAATGTTGCAAGCACGTGATGGTCTAATGACACAAAACAGGCAAGGCGTCAGTCATAAAACTGATCCTAAGGCAAGAATAGAAAGACAATCGATAAGAAGTGACTATGTTGCACAAAGTAAATCAAACGTGTCGGGTTTGCATGGGTGGGCGAGAAGCTCATTCCACCAGTACAGTTGAGTACTGACACCCACATAGTTTACATGTGCAGGCACAGGTGGAAGCTCGTGGCGCGGAGCTCGCTTGGATGCGTCGAGGTATGGAGTTCCTTGGTGATTTCGAAGCGTGCGGCCGTATGGATTAAAGACTTATACGGGACATAATGTATGGACGTCGCCTTCCGGAGCTTCCGCTGGCTCAAGATTTGTAACTGAGAGATGAGAGAGAGCTGAGTGACTTGTAATGTGAGGCTGAGTGAGCTTGAGAGACTTGTAATCTTGGCCTTGCACCCTATTGTAACCTATGTTTCAATATCAATAAAAGAGTGTTTTTGCAATGACTTGTGTTTTCTTTCTAATTTCCGCTGCTATTATTCAATGTCTCTGCACGGGACTTCTGTACGACGACCCCGTTGCAGCCGCTGAAATTGGCCGTTATGGAACCCGCCTTGTACGAGCGCAATCTAGGCTCGTGCGGCATCACGCCTTAGCTAGGACGATCGCTCCTACGGAAGCGGGGCGTGACACAACATACTCCACCTATCCTTGACTGTCGCTACTACTATCCTTCAAATCTGTCTATGTCCTGTCTATATTAACTCTTCTTACCTCTGTGAGGCAGGGCAGAGTCATATAGTACTTATTTGTGCCATTACCCCCTTTCCCTGTTTAATAGCCTTATCAAGATACGTATAAGCAACAGCACAGTAGTAGCAGTAATATAATGGTTGAGTTGTCTAAGGCGCCAGATCAAGGTTCTGATTTAGGAAGAAGGTGGGCTCAAGTGTCATCACCCATTGGTATCAATCTGATACAAGAGACAGTCTACATAAAGGTATCTATTGGATGTAGGAAGCCTACAAGTCAGTGGTGGTCTGATATAAGTGAAGTTATCATAGCTTTGCAAAGACTGATCCTAGAGTTCTCTGATACCAACATCCTAACCTGGACTGCTTTACCCAACCTTGAGACTGAACTCTTGGTCAGTCTTCTTGGTTAATTCAGGACTACTTTGATAAGCACCAATCTGACACTTCTAACACAAATTTTTAATTCCAGGTCATCGCATATACGTACAACTTAACCTAAATACATAAAATATGCTCTCCCCTTGTCCTGCTATCTGCACCATGAATTTATTGGTCCTATTGTATCCAATACCTATTGTACTGATGTAAGATGTAGAATAAAGGATGAAGACTGATCCGAGAGTCCAAGTTGGGTATCATGTATTAAACCAGATGTTTACTGTTGGGTCTGATACTAAGGTCAAAAATGGCACTAGCATCAATCGGGTGCCAAGATGTTACACCTGATACTAAGGTATCAGTATGATACCAAGTATGCTAATTTGTCACCAAGCGGCCTCAACTCTTACTATCCTTAACCTGAATTGTAGACACTAATTTACAAATAACCCTTCCTGTACTAGATGATACCCCTATATCCGTGGTTACTGCGACAACAATTATCAAAGGTACACCCTACATATGATACATCCCCCCATACCCGATTATCTGTACTTGACATACCCCTAGGAATCGTGTAGATGGAAACCCTTATTACTGAACCTGTGTATGTCTTCCATATGGACTCGTGTCTCGACAACTCGAGTACTGGATGGCATCTCGTGTCTTACACTCAAGATTACAGCCTAGCTATCTTCTCTTGGGCATTAAGTCGAATATCTACCTATTTCATAATTAATGGCAAAATTTACAATTTTACGATACAAGAAACTTACCTCTTAGAGTTGGGGTGATGCTCGACTTCCTCTTACAAATCCTCTGGTTCCTTCTTGTCTTCTCGAGTGACAGGGAAGAAGCCAATTCTTAGGGTTTGTAGATGAAGAAAGGAAGTCGGCTGACCCCTCTACGTATATATAGGTATTGAGGCCAAAGGAAAAAGATAGAGTGGTGGGGTTTAAAAACTTAGATTGGATTTGATCCTTCAAGGATTTTGAACTATCTTGAAATCGAACAGGGGTTAGAGTTTCAGAGTCGACTTCAAAGAGGGGGAAAAAGGGTCGGCTACTATTTCAATTCAAATGGCACTTTATATTTGAATCCTAATTTTCCATCCAAGTCCCTATCAATATGCATATTACCAACTACTTTTTTATGGATATTTGAGTAATTGAAAGATAGCTAATTAAGACAAAAAAATGAGCATGAATTTTTAATAGTTACAAAAATGAGGCTATTCAGGTCTAGGGGTTTACATCAAAGCATGCCACTGTACTATCCGTGCCATGACTCCTAGCCATCTTGTACTTCAAAACTCAACCATGGCTAAAGTCATCTACCATAATAATTAACTAATTAATTATTTATAAAAATTCTAAAAAAATCACCATTAAATTCAAATAAATAAATAATATTTTCAAAAAAAATTCGGGAAGAGGGGTTACAAATCTACCCACCATAAAAATAAATTCATCCTCGAATTTAAGAAAAAGTCCAATAGTATGGTAGAAGAGGGGGTCCCACTAGCTATCAATTATTCTTATGGTCATCTCAAATTACAATTCCTCGAGAACTTTTACCAAACTTTGGTCACACTACTCTCTCAAAAAACATGTCGCTAAAACATTATAACCTTCCAAATAACCACCAACAACTATCTATGGCATACGACATCTCTAATCCCTCCTATCTATAAACAAACAAATATTCAATAATCAGGCAATAGTATACTACAACTTAAGAATTTCTGATGATTCCTAGACAGCACGATCGTTCATCACCCAGGAATAGGAAGAGACAAAAATCAATGGTTCGGAAGGTAAGAAAGAGTAATCGAGAACAAATATGAAATTTCAAGGACGTAGAGAAATTTCTTGGAGAATTTTTAAGACAGTATGGATTGAGATTTCTAAGATTTAGTCATATTCGCAGGCTCGTACCAGTACAGTTACGTAACCGATACGATATGCTCTGACCTGTATGGGCCACCAAAGAAACTTGTCACGACCCGTACCCACTTTTCGGACGCGAGCTCGTGAGCAAGCCAGCTTCGTATCGAGCGGACTCCAGCCCGACTTGAATATGTAAATGCTGCCAAAAGCATGGTAAACTACCAACTCATGGTAAGACAAAACTATATCGCAATTCCACAAGAGTAATATAAACACGAATGAACACTTTGGGTCGTGGTCTGCAGCCTACTAGCATATGTCTAATAAGACTCCAAGGAAAAATAATATGAGTCTATAAACTAGGCTAAAAAGTAGGATATTTCATGATAAGGAATGACAACACGAGAACATAATAAACGTAATATCAATACCTGAATCCTGCAAGTATATCATAATCATCCCCAATCCTGCTCTGCTAACTAACTCCATGCGATCGCCAAACCTGAAGAGATCATCAGGTCCTCAGGGGACATAGCAAGATACATAAAAATATACCTTTCTAACAGTTTATCATGCAATAAAGAAAATACAGGATATAAACAAGAAAAGACCAATCAACACGAAAATATGACTATACACGACTAAGAGAACCAATACGCATAAACGAACTGCTGGAGGAGAATAAGGGAACACAATATCACGATGTTAATGGATAACCAATCGAATACTCAAACCCTCGTCCCTAGTGTGGACTCGTAGGTTTGAACAACTACTAACTCTCTTCCCTGGCATGGACTCGCAGGTTAGCTTCAAGAATAACCCTCGCCCCTAATGTGGACTCGCAGGTATGGAGAGATAACTACTAACTCTCGCCCCTAGTGTGGACTTGCAGGTTAGCTTCAGAAATCAAGATATAAATAACTACTAACCCTCGCCCCTAATATGGACTCGTAGGTTAGCTTCAAGAATCAAGGTACAACAGATTCGTTATGACTTACTCATTCTATGACACGATACGACTCAGTCAAAGTACAGGTGATGACATGACACGACTCAGTCCAGATACACGGAAGAACAGATCCAATATGAACTGCAAAGCTAACTATGATCAAGAGCTATATATATATACTAGCATGCATGGTATACAAATCACATGTCAATAATTAACTAGTAAAACTAGATAATAATAGGAATAAGCATGTAAATAAACTGTAGAGGGAGGCGAGGTATACTTGCATGGGGTCCTGAGCTGCTGGCACGGGTCAAAATCCGTGTCAATGTCCAAGTAACCTATTTTTAGAGTTACAGTGTCAATAATGGAAGAAATTAGCAAACTATCTACTCTCTAATTAGGTTTCTAGACAACTTCCTATTTCTATTTGTACCTTAGCTAGCATGGTATTTATTTTATCATACTACTTGGCATGTTGAACCTCTATGTGTATGTTATAAGACCAAATAGGTATGCTAGGACACCCATTCCCTAGTTAACACAGTTCTTCATATCTACCTGCCTATGCCATGATATTAGAACTCACATATATGTTCCTAGCCTAATATCCTCTACTACTGCCTTCTAATATGTCTACTTATGTAAATATAGAGACTATGTAACCTACCGTTTCCTCGTATTAACTATTACCTATATACTAGCCTATGATCGAAGTGTTGCTGCTACTATGTGTTGTATATGGCCACACTAGTACCTACTCTCTTACATAGTCTTGGATCCTAAAATCATTATATTGTCTCATTGACCCACCATTTCCAACATACTCCACCTATCGTAGACTGCCGCTACTATTATCTTTCAAATCTATCTATGTCCTATCTATATTTACTCTTCTTACCTTTGTGAGGCAGGGTAGATTCATATAGTACATAGTTGTGCCATTACCCCCTTTTCCCTGTTTAATAGCATTATCAAGATATGTATAAGCAACAACATAGTAGTAGTAATAATACAATGGTTGAGTTGTCTAAGGTGCCAGATCAAGATTCTGATTTAGGAAGAAGGTGGGTTAAAGTGTCATCACCCATTGGTATCAATCTGATACAAGAGATAGTCTACATAAAGGTATGTATTGGATATAGGAAGCCTACAGGTCAGTGGTGGTCTGATATAAGTGAAGTTATCATAGCTCTGCAAAGACTGATCCTAGAGTTCTCTGATACCAACATCCTAACCTGGACTGCTTTACCCAACCTTGAGACTGAACTCTTGGTCAGTCTTCTTAGTTAATTTAGGGCTGCTCTGATGAGCACCAATCTGACACTTAACACAAATTTTCAATTCTAGGTCATCGCACATACGTGCAACTTAACCTAATACTTAACTTATGCTCTCCCCTTGTCCTGCTATCTGCAGCATGAATTTATTGGTCCTATTGTACCTAATACCTATTGTACTAATGTAAGATGTAGAATAAAGGATAAAGACTGATACGAGAGTCCAAGTCGGGTATTAGGTATTAAACCAGATGTTTACTGTCTGGTCTGATACTAAGGTCGAAAATGGCACTAGCATGAATAGGGTGCCAAGATGTTACACCTGATACTAAGGTATCAGTATGATACCAAGTATGCTAATGTGTCACCAAGCGGCCTCAACTCTTACTGTCCTTAACCTGAATTGTAGATACTAATTTACAAATAACCCTTCTTGTACTAGATGATACCCCTGTATCCGTGGTTACTGCGATAACAATTATCAAATGTACACCCTACATATGATACATGCCCCCATACCCGATTATCTGTACTTGATACAACCCTAGGAGTCGTGTAGATGGAAACCCTTGTTACTGAACCTGTGTATGTCTTCCATATGGACTCGTGTCCCAACAACTCGAGTACTGGATGGCATCTCGTGTCTTACACTCAAGATTACAGCCTAGCTATCTTCTCTTGGGCATTAAGTCGAATATCTACCTATTTCATATTAATGGCAGAATTTACAATTTTAGGAAACAATAAACTTACCTCTTAGAGTTGGGGTGATGCTCGACTTCCTCCTACAACTCCTCTGGTTCTTTCTTGCCTTCTCAAGTGACAGGGAAGAAGCCAATTCTTAGAGTTTGTAGATGAAGAAAGGAAGTCGGCTGACCCCTCTACGTATATATATATATATATATATATATATATATATATATATATATATATATATATATATATATATAGGTATTAAGGTCGAAGGGAAAAGATAAAGAGGTGGGGTTTAAAAGCTCAGATTGGATTTGATCCTTCAAGGATTTTGAAGTATCTTGAAATCGAACATGGGTTAGAGTTTCAGAGTCGACTTCAAAGAGGGTGAAAAGGGTCGGCTATTGTTTCAATTCAAATGGCAGTTTAGATTTGAATCCTAATTTTCCACCAAGTCCCTATCAATATGTATATTACCAACTACTCTTTTCATGGATATTTGAGTAATTGAAAGATAGCTAATTAAGACAAAAAAATGAGCATGAATTTTTAATAGTTACAAAAATGAGGCTATTCAGGTCTAGGGGTTTACATCAAAGCACGCCACTGCACTATCCGTGCCATGATTCCTAGCCATCTTGTACTTTAAAACTCAACCATGGCTAAAGTCATCTACCGTAATAATTAACTAATTAATTATTTATAAAAATTCTAAAAAAATCACCATTTAATTCAAATAAATAAATAAAAAATATTTTTAAAAAAAATTCGGGAAGAGGGGTTACACAAACATGCATGGGCAAGCACTAAACCTTAGCACGCCCCAGTACCGAAATACAGAGACAAATAGCGTCACACAGAGCATCTATTTCTCAATTATGCAAACAAGGATCAACAATTAACAAGCATATAAGAAAAAGCAATAAGGTATCCCCAACGCTTAATCAAAATGATCAAAAGGACTAGATTTACAAAATACCAGCTAGCATAGAGAGTCAACATTGCATGACCATATTCAGCTGCAGTCTGACTAATTACAATTATATAAGAAAACTAAATATCCAGAACGTTCGGCTAAACAGGTGCTTGTGGCTAAACGTCAAGCCCAAAAATGAAGACATCAGAATGGTGAAAAAGAAATCCACTCAAGTCCTCTGACAGCCATGCTTTTAGTATGCACCATCATCAGGAAAGAAAGTTGCATCCTCGGGCTATACTACGAGACCTGGCCAAACAAGACCAGCGGGGTTAGCCCCAAATAGCAAGTAACACAAGATAGCACATAATGAATGCGGCAAAACCCAAAGCAAGTAAATAGGGGGGCCAAGAATTTAGGATTATATTGTATCATCGAGGCAATACGATACCCTTACAACCAAATAAGGACAAAGGGTGTCGTAATCGCACCTAGATAGAGTACATCCTATAATCTTGGTCAGGTTAAGGGCTTATGTGTCGTAAATTTGGTCCATAGTTTATCGCAGCACAATAGTCCAACCTAACAACCAAACAAGGACATGGGTTGGACTATATGTCACGACAGTCCATGTTCTACAGCTAATATGTAAATCCCCTAAATTTTTGTTGAATATTTGTTATATTATTATTATTTCTATTTCTATTTCTCGATTATTTGTATATATCTACAATATTGACCTTATATTTTACTCTATATTTCTAATTTGAATTAATTATGGAATATGTATACATATATAGTAAACTGTATATTTCAATATATAAAGGGTTTAGATATATGTGTTTAAATCTTTTTATTTATAAATTTATATCTGGTTATATTTCAGGTATGTATTAGTTATTATTTATTTGAGTTCCAAATAATAGAATTATATATAATATATAATATATATATATATATATATATATATATATATATATATATATATATATATATATATATATATAGGCAAATGTAGTTGTTAATAATAAGATTAAATATATGCTATATATATTGGGAGTATATTAAAATTTTAGGTTTGATAATATTTTAGAGAAAAGATTATATATATATATATATATATATATATATATATATATATATATATATATATATAATATATATATATATAATATATATATATATATATTTGTTTTTTTATAGAAGTTTATTTTTGTAAAGAAAAAGAAAGAAGGAAAAGGAAAGAAGAAAAAAAAGAACAGTGCACGCACTGATCATTTGTCCCCTCCCCCAGACCCGACCGGGCTCTGCAACAACTGTGTAAAAAAACACAATGAAAAACAACAACTCAGTTTTGAATCAAACCAAAGCCTAATTTGAATCTATTCCTATCCTTAGGGAATTCTTATCACTTTAAACATATATCGAATCCCATATGGACGATCAAGAATCGAACTTCAAAAACCCAGATGTATATAAATATCGATAATCTTCGACATATGCATAGGAAAGAAAGATTTCTTCGAGAGCCGAGTACTCGACTCCAGAGAAGTCTCTCACGTCCTGCGATCCTTCCTCCTTTACCTGTATCGTCCCGACGATCACCGGAGTCGTCGTACGCCGCAGGTAACAGTCTCCAGACCGCATGCACAGACTGCACAGGCAGCCTGTCGACCAACTTTTAAGGTATGGTGCTCGTCCATCTCTTGGTCATTTTGCTAACTAGTTGCTTCGATTGAACGACAACTATACACCTATAAACCCTTTTAATTAGTTTAGATTTATATAACCTAGAATTCAATAAAAGTCGAGATGAATCTTGGGAAAATTTTGATTTTCTGTGCACAAACAGGGCATGAAAAACCAGCAAATACCCACAATTGGAAAGTTGATTTCTTCCAATCCTATAAATCAAATTTTGATTCTTTTTTCCTTACATATAGACTATATAACCAAGATTAAAACCCATTAATTAGTTTTCCTTATTCTTTATTATTCTACATGATAATTCGATTTGAAATTCCTAAAAAAATATGTTTTTGAAAATTAAAAATTTCTCGATATGGTATGCGCCCCGACAAACCGGGTGACGTGGTTGAAAACTGAAAGCATCAAATGGTGCGTATCGACTTCACGGACGTGTGGGATTCGACGGAACTCGATTTTGTTGTGTGTGTACGATGAAATCGAGGCGTATCGGTCAAGATACCCCGTATCGTCCTCTTTGCAAATTAAGCCATAACTTTGTGCACGTTCGTCGTATCGAGACAAAACTTACTCCAACAGGATCGAATTATTTTTTGGTCATGTATTCCATGTTTGGTCTGATTCTGAGAAGGTCAATCGGAACGCCTTTTTGGCGGACCTACGACCCTATCCCACAAGCAAAATTATGCACGGTCCACCGGAATCCAACTTTGGATATACGGTTGGGTTTGTCTCATCACACCGAACCTATAGGCATGTAGTTTGATAACTTTAGAGATCGTAGATACTGGCACGCTTTTCGGTACAAAATAGATCCAACGACGGACATCGTTTTAACCTAAAATTATGATTTACCCATGTGTCCAGAATTGGACTTATGGATAGTCTATTCTAGCTATTTTTCTCATTCTGGAAATGTTCATGGTGTTTATTTTAGTATTCGAATACGTTTGTGGATTTTTACTTATCATTACCACATTTTAGATTGAGGGTATTTTGGTCATTTGTGATTTTTTTAAAAATTTATTTGATTTATTTAATTGGTGATTGTGATTTTGACTTTGACTAAGTTGAGACTTTGTAGACTAACCTTGGTTTTGACCCTAACCATGGTGACTAGGTTAGCATGGTGAGACCCTAGTCTAATTTAAGTCAATCTAGGTTAGTCATTTAGAAATCAAGGTTTGAATAAGAAGACTAGTGATTTGGTGCATGACCTATGCCTTAGAATTAATTTTATGACTTATAATTAAGCCATAGGCCCATGACTTAAGCCCAAATCCTAGAAAAGCCCCCCATGGCCGGCCACTTAGGGTTCCCCTTGCCTATAAGTATTCTCTTAAGTTGTTCTTGCCTCTTTTGTGCTTGACCTAGATTTTTGAAGGAAAGATAAATCCTTATTTTTTTAAAAATCCTAATAAATTCATTTCAAATCCTTTTTGACTCTAGTCTTTTGCATTAGGATCTAATTACTGTTTATTTATTGTTTTTGGAGATTCATCTCAGTTTTTGTGCAATTTGGGAGCATTTGGATAGCAAGGAGGAACCCCCCATTTGAAGCCTTTTCTTGATATTGTACCTATAGGTAAAAACTCTACAAATTGATTTAATATTCTGTTTTCTTTGTATTTAGGGCTAGATCTAGGAGTCCCCTAGCTGTCCCTAAAATTTGGGTTAATTTTGTGTTCATTTGGTGTCCGTATCGGACACGTATCATGGTGTATTGTTAAAATGCCTCTTAGGAATTTATTTTCGTATTTTGAAAAATAATTACATAGATCCCTAGATCTATATGTGTATGTGAATTTTTGTGAAGACTGAAATTAATTTTGTATCATTTTGTGTCAGATTTTCGTGTTGGACACGCTGTGCGAGACCCGGTTCAGTGCCCGGCCTATCGGGCCCTAGAACTCTTTGCATAGGACACTTCGTGACACAAAATTTTGTGTGGACAATCACTAGATGACTGACAGGTAGCTTCTAAATTTTTGTGGGGTTTTATTTAGTTGATTGTGAGAAAATTGGCCAACACGTAATTTGCACTGTCGTGTACTATCAGCCGACACATGCACAGACACGCGCAAACACGCGTTCGTGTCCACTGTGGACACATCGTAGATACCCCACAGGGTGTTGAATATGTAGCCTGACACGTGGGCTACAACTGGACATGACCACGTGGCCACACGTGTCGTGTGTCGTATCCACGACCTCTGTGAACGCGTGCACGACGCAACAGTACACTGTTTCAGTCTGTGTGTCGTGTGGGTGTTTGGACTCAATTTGTGTCCTGTTCTTGGACATAAATACAACTCCTAACACTCTCTCACATGTGTCAATGTTTACCAACCATTACTTGTCATTTTACTAAGTTCTTTGAACTCGAAATCATGATTTCCCTAAAATCCCGATACCCGACTGATACACTTCGCTGAGTTAATTTTCTGGGTTTTAAATTGCTTAATTATCTGTTTTAATGATGATTAAATGATTAGGTATGTTCAACTACATATGTGATGGATGAGGATCATGTTAGTTGTGATTTGTGATGAGAAATGGGTTATCAAATTTTGTTTTGGATGTGCTAGCTGCTAGAGGACTGAGGTTATGAACTGTTAGTTGTTGATTTCCTCACACACACAAATCTGAGATTGGACACACCATTACACCTTGCTGATTCCTGAGATCACATGCACAACACTGTCACACTTATGTCATGGGCACTAATGTACATACCTTCATGTATACACACTAATCTACACATTGACACCCTATCTAAACTACTGTTTCAGTCACACACATGGCACACACAGAGGACACTGATTTTACACTGATTTGTTACCCTTTCACACATACAGTTTTTCCTGTTTCACCAAGACACTTTGACACAAACCTATTTGACACATATACACACACAGGTCCTCTATGTAAACACACACACTTTACTCTAATGTTCCTATCAGATTATACATTATATACCCACTGTTTCTATATTGACACACACACATCCACACACACATTATCTAAAAACTGAAACCTGTTTTTCCTACACACTGTTCAGTCACAGACAAACATACATTTCATTGCCATCCTATTGAATTCATATCACATGGTATCCTCATTCTCACAGTCTCTTTATGATACTACACACATGGACACCTATTAGCTAAATTCCTATCACACTTATAGCCTACACATACACACACAAATCTTAACCAAAACTACATCTATACTGTCACACTGTTATCTCACATATGAGACACACACACACACATGCCTTGATTCCCCTATCCCTCTCTATATGTATGTATATTTACATATATATATATAAATATGAGTGTAATATATATACTAATGTGATATGTGTAATGTAATATAAATATTGCTTTTGCCTATGTAAATGGTATGTATATAAATATATGAAATGGAGATGTGTGCAATTGCCTAATATGGGAATATTGCTCATGGCCTAGGTAGAATAGCCTATGGCATGTGGAGCGGGTACACTTGAGTTTAGTGTATTACTAGACTAGTGTGGCTTGTATGGTAAATTGGTTAGAGACCTAGATTGACTTGTTAAGCCTAGGTTTGACCAACCTAGACTTGTTTGACCTTGTTTGACCCAGTTTGACCTAACTAGACTAGAGTTGACCTAGTTTGACTGTTAGAGTTGACCAAAGGTTGACTTTAGCCTAGATTGACTCCAAACATCATATAGATACATTGTAGCAGTCTATTTTATTATTTTAGACATGTAGTAACTTATACTGTTCTATAGGAGACAGACACCACTCCTCGGACAGTAGATTCTCTGCAGATATTCAGAATACCAGGCGAGTACATTTTTTGATCATTTCATATCTTGTTTAGGATTATATTTCCTGCTTTAGATTACTTTACTTGATGCTGACACGTTGGTAACACGGATTAGTACTATATGGATCCCTTCATGAGATGTTATCCCCCTCGGGAGCATCAGATACTCTTGTCTCGTGTGTTTCACTTACATCATGTAGCTCATGCTTCTATTATCTTGAATCTTTATGTATCAGCTTGTGATTCCTGTACTCTCATGAATCACAGAGCCTTCACAAATCTTCATGAATCACTCTTGAATCACCCTTTATGGGCCAGTAGTATAGTCATGAATCTTAACGTAACTTGAATGGATCCTGGTGTATTGATTGGGGATGGGGGAGTAGAATTGAACATGTGAATAATTCCAAAGTAGTATAGTCATGGATCACCTCTTTAGGATAGTCATAAATCACCCTCCAGCTGTTCATGTGTTTATCTTGTACTCTGAATCACTAGTCACTGATTAGTTCTCTATTATAGTGTAGATATTTACTTACAGTCTCTCTTTTACATTATATTATTCTTCAGTTTCATGTATCTTACTCTCTAGCATGATTATATTTCCTATCCTGTTATGATTTGTTGAGATGTATTGTGCTCGCTCCTATCCTGACTGGACCTATTGGAAATTTTACAGAGAATAATGAGGCTCTGGTGTCTACCTATTATGATGCAGCTATAGACAACACTTGTGACTTGGACCCACTTGCAGTAGAGTATCTGCCACTAGTGGTTTAGACTGCTAGCTTAGACTCTTACCTTGTCTTTCTCATTGATATATTATTGTATATATTGGGAGTTTATTTTATCTGGATGTTTGTGGAGATGTTATCATAGACACTTAGACTTCTATCTGATTGTATCTTTGTGGGTTCATTTCGTTTCATATCTATGTTTTTATCGTATTCTACCTTAGATGTGATTGAGATTGTATTTGCTATGTCACCTCCATTCGGAGTGTATATACTGTACAGGTACCTTATATATTGTTAGATGATTGACCTAGGACAGCGTTCTACCATCGACACTGTGGCGTAGGCTGGACGTACCCACTTCTCGTGCCCTTACTCTAGGGTGCGGGTCGTGACACATTTTTAGTGGTGGCCCATGCAGGTCTAGTTTTATATAGTGGTATTCGAACTAGAATATCACTACAGCCTGCAGTAGTATTAGGATATTTTGAAGGTACTCAATTATACTAGGAAAAACTCCTTATCAGATTCCTTTTATCTAAATTTGCTGCTTATTGTATTCCCTTGAATATAAACTGTCCTCCTTTGATTTTTTGCTTCATTCTCAGTAATTGCTTCTTGTTTTGACCTGTCTTCATGATGGTTATGGAGGCACGATCTCATCGCTTCGATCTGGGGGATACTATCGAGAGGCTAGCCACCTCTCGTCCTGTTCATCAGGGCCTCGAGACCACAGCTCCTGTTGTGCCGACTTAGGTTGGTATTTCTGCTACATTGGAGGTGTACCTCCGCCTGTACAGAGACCTTCCCCCATCATTTTCGATTTCTCTCAGCAGTAGAGGTACATGCAGCATCAGCAGCAGGCCAGGGGAAACCAGCAGGGGCGAGCTTTCGCCAGGACAGTTGAGGATGCGCAGGCCATTGGAGATCTTGCTGCAGGTTTCGTTCTTCTCGATTCCATTTCCGTAATTGCCTCTTATAACTATCTTGAAATTCGATTCCATCTGTTCCTTGTTGACTGATCAATTTTGTTCTGTTGTTCTTGTGTTATGTTTGTTTTTCTTCTGAGAAAAATCATATGGGTTAGGTCACCTCAGTTATGGGATCTAGAATCTTCGATAGTCATGTTAGCTGGCATAGTGAGGACATATAGTCATATTTTGGACGTACTTCTCGGGTGTGGAAATTTAAGGTTTTTGCTGTTAAGCATACGATAATACAAAATTTTTAAATACCATGAATCTAGAGGTATGTACCTTAGTCAAGGACTCTGTAATTATCGTAGCCTTGCTCACTAGCATGACGAAGACTCTGAGTAACATGATTTTGGACAGACACATATGATTATCAGATTGTATCTTGAGAAGGTTTTTAAACATATCATCTCTATCATACCCTTTTGTTGTTATAAAATTGTATTCCATCATCAAATAGCTTAGGAGTAGGGATATTTTAGTTTTGTAGAGCTTATTCATATGTAGTTCTTTCATAGTGTAATGATATAATGATTTGTAGAGTGTCTGTACTCTAGAGATGATAGTTAGCATTGATATTAGAATAATAACCCTTGTAGATGATTTTCCTGACCTACCAGTTTTCATATAGGATGTTAGTATGCCTTACAGCCTTAATGATTTATTATTATTTTTCTTTACCCATTCCAGTAAAGAACCCAGGACCAGAGCCTGTTCTTGAGTGTAGTTGTAGTTCCACCTAAGACTGAGAGGTCTATATATATAGATGGGTTACAGATGATATTGACATATGGGATAGGGGTTGGCTTGTATCTATAGGTAATTATTGTATAGAGTTATAGACATGTTGGTTAGCCTATATTTGGTTCAGTTTTCTATTTTAGTTAAGTTCTCTTTGTGTTGAGTTCATTCATGTTTGATCAACCTTTATAGGCAGTGTACAGACCCTTCACTAGATAGCCTATCCCCTTGGTTCAGACTTGCACAAGTGGTTCACTGCACTCAACATTTTATTACCTACCATGTTGCATCATAGATTTCACTGGACCATTGTTCAGACCCTAATTATTGACTCACCAATATAACCATCAACCACTTATCATATTCTGCATATCTGGAGAGTCAGTATCATGCATATTAGAGGTTTGCACTCATCCTTACTTCTGTACATGGTGACATACTGCATCTCTTAGCATTTTACTTTATTGATAGCCTTGCAATACCCTTCATTATAACCTGCAGTACCTGTCCTACAGTGGAGTTTAAACTTTTACTTGGGCATGGTTGTTCAGTCCACTTGGAAAGTTGTATACATTGGGATATAATGTGGGTTGTTAATAAGAGTTCTCCCTTGATCATTGTTCTGTCCCCCTTTCATTCTTAGATACAGATGATACCTGGTTAGCCCATCTGTCCAAGTACATGTCCAAACCCTTTCTTCCATTGTTGGTTCAGTCTTCCAAAGCCTTTACCTGAGTATTAGTTTATTTTCCATATGTAGGTTTTCTTTTACTTTAACTTACAAGTGGACCCAAATGTCCTGTCCTTTTTGCTTATAAATTCAGTCTCCTTAGCATCAATCCCTTTTGCCTACATTGATGTTCAGACCATTCATCCTTAACCTAAATTCTAAGCGTTTGTTTCAGTCCCTTATAAGTTTAGTCTACTTCAACCCTTGATGATCATTTATATATATATATATATATATATATATATATATATATATATATATAGATGATATACTTAGGATATATGTAATGGGTTGTTATTCTTGAGCTTATATATATGTGGTATTTGGGATTTGTGTGCTTAGAATATAGGTATTTAGTTATGGGTGACTTGATAGGATTTGGGAAGTTAAGAGTTAGTCTATTATAGAGTTTTTCTTTTTGCTAAATTCTAGTTGCCAACACCTAGATAGCTAGCATAGGTAAAATCCTAAGAAATTGACTAGTTGTTGACCAGTAGTTGACCATTTACTATGTTTGACTTAGTTGACTGGAGATAGGATTAGAAGCAGGTTGTTGTTGTGTTTGTTGATCATGTTTGATTATTTAGTAATAAGAGACCTCGTTTGTGTTTGGGTTGGAAACATGGTTTTCTGAGCATATCTCTGACTCGTGGTACTATACGTCTTGGTGGAGGTGGAAAGCTTAGCACGCGCTTCATCGGACCTTTCGTGATCAGCGGAAGAGTCGGTGACGTGGCATACAGGCTAGACTTGCCACCTGTACTAGTGGGTGTCCACAACGTATTCCATGTATCACAGTTGAGATGGTACGTAGCTGACCCTAGACATGTACTTGATTATTCAGAGATTGAGGTAGGACCTACTCTCAGTTATCCAGAGCAGCCAGTGGAGATTTTGGATCGCCGAGAGAAGGTGCTGAGAAACCAGGTGATACCCTTGGTTCGCATCGTATGGAGGCATCATTCTCCAGGAGAGTCTACCTGAGAGCGGGAGGATGAGATGCGCGAGCGATACCCTTATCTTTTTGGACCTTGAGGTATGATTATATATTCTTCTTATCAGTTTAGTTTTGCCTTCTAATTTCGAGGACGAAACTCTTTTAAGGAGTGTAGATTTGTTACTACCATATTTTAGATTGAGGGTATTTTGGTCATTTGTGATTTTTTTTTGAAATTTATTTAATTGGTGATTGTGATTTTGACTTTGACTAAGTTGAGACTTTGTAGACTAACCTAGGTTTTGACCCTAACCATGGTGACTAGGTTAGCATGGTGAGACCCTAGTCTAATTTAAGTCAATGTAGGTTAGTCATTTAGAAATCAAGGTTTGAATAGGAAGACTAGTGATTTGGTGCATGACCTATGACTTAGAATTAATTTCATGACTTGTAATTAAGCCATAGGCCCATGACTTAAGCCCAAACCCTAGAAAAGCCCCCCATGGCCGGCCACTTAGGGTTCCCCTTGCCTATAAGTATTCTCTAAAGTTGTTCTTGCCTCTTTTGTGCTTGACCTAGATTTTTGAAGGAAAGGTAAATCCCCATTTTCCTAAAATGCTAATAAATTCATTTCAAATCCTATTTGACTATAGCCTTTTGCAATAGGATCTAATTACTGTTTATTTACTATTTTTGGAGATTCATCTCAGTTTTTGTGCAATTTGGGAGCATTTGGCTAGCAAGGAGGAACCCCCCCCCCCCATTTGAAGACTTTTCTTGATATTGTACCTATAGGTAAAAACTCCACAAATTGATTTAATATTCTGTTTTCTTTGTATTTGGGGCTAGATATAGGAGTCCCCTAGCTGTCCCAAAAATTTGGGTTAATTTTGCGTCCATTTGGTGTCTGTATCGGACATGTATCATGGTGTATTGTTAGGTGTTTGTTAAAATGCCTCTTAGGAATTTATTTTCGTATTTTGAAAAACTAATTACATAGATCCCTAGATCTATATGTGTATGTGAATTTTTGTCAAGACTGAAATTAATTTTGTGTCGTTTTGTGTCGAATTTTCGTGTTGGACACGCTGTGCGAGACCCGGTTCAGTGCCCTGCCTATCGGGCCCTAGAACTCTTTGCACAGGACACTTCGTGACACAAAATTTTGTGTAGACAACCACTAGATGACTGACAGGTTGCTCCTAAATTTTTGTAGGGTTTTATTTAGTAGATTGTGAAAAAATTGGCCCGTACGTAATTTGTACTATCGTGCACTGTCAGCCGACACAAGCACAGACACGCACAAACACGCACTCGTGTCTACTGTGGACATCGTGGACACCCCACAGGGTGTCGAATGTGTAGCCTGACACGTGGGCTACACGTGGACATGACCACGTGGCCACACGTATCGTGTGTCGTGTCCACGACCTCTGTGAACGCGTGGTCGACGCAGCAGTGCACTGTTTCAGTCTGTGTATCGTGTTGGTGTTTGGACTCGATTTGTGTCCTATTCTTGGACACAAATACAACTCCTAACACTCTCTCACATGTGTTAATGTTTACCAACCATTACTTGTCATTTTACTAAGTTCTTTGAACTCGAAATCATAATTTCCCCAAAATCCCGATACCCTACTGATACACTTCGCTGAGTTAATTTTCTGGGTTTTAAATTGCTTAATTATCTGTTTTAATGATGATTAAATGATTAGGTAGGTTCAACTACATATGTGCTGGATGAGGATCATGTTAGTTGTGATTTGTGATGAGAAATGGGTTATCAAATTTGGTTTTGGATATGCTAGCTGCTAGAGGTCTGAGGTTATGAACTGTTAGTTGTTAATTTCCTCACACACAAAAATCTGAGTTTGGACACACCATTACACCTTGCTGATTCCTGAGATCACATGCACAACACTGTCACACTTATGTCATGGACACTCATCTACACACCTTCATGTATACACACTAATATACACATTGACACCCTATCTAAACTACTGTTTCAGTCACACACATGGCACACACACAGAGGATACTGATTTCATAATAATTTGTTACCCTTTCACACACACAGTTTTTCCTGTTTCACCAAGACACTTTGACACAACCCTATATGACACATACACACTCACAGGTCCTCTATGTAAACACACACACACTTTACTCTAATGTTCCTGTCAGATTATACATTGTATACCCACTGTTTCCATATTGTCACACACAAACATCCACACACACATTATCTAAAAACTGAAACCTGTTTTTCCTATACACTGTTCAGTCACAGACACACATACATTTCATTGCCATCCTATTGAATTCATAGCACATGGCATCCTCATTCTCACAGTCTCTCTATGACACTACACACATGGACACCTATTAGCTAAATTCCTGTCACATTTATAGCCTACACATACATACACAAATCTGAACCAAAACTACATCTACACTGTCACACTGTTATCTCACATATGAGACACACACACACACATGCCTTGATTCCCCTATCCCTCTCTATGTGTATGTATATTTACATATATATATAAATGTGAGTGTAATATATATACTAATGTGATATGTGTAATGTAATATAAATATTGTTTTTGCCTATGTAAATGGTATGTATATAAATATATGAAATGGAGATGTGTACAATTGCCTAATATAGGAATACAGCTCATGGCCTAGGTAGAATAGCATATGGCATGTGGAGTGGGTACACTTGAGTTTAGTGTATTACTAGACTAGTGTGGCTTGTATGGTAAATTGGTTAGAGACCTAGATTGACTTGTTAAGCCTAGGTTTGACCAACCTAGACTTGTTTGACCTTGTTTGACCCTGTTTGACCAAACTAGACTAGAGTTGACCTAGTTTGACTGTTATAGTTGACTAGAGTTGACCAAAGGTTGACTTTAGCCTAGATTGACCTGAACCATCATGTAGATGTATTGTAGCAGTCTATTTTATTATTTTAGACATGTAGTGACTTGTACTGTTCTATAGGAGACAGACACCACTCCTCGGATAGTAGATTCTCTGCAGATATTTAAGATACCAGGCGAGTACAATCTCTGATCATTTCATATCTTGTTTAGGATTATATTTTCTGCTTTAGATTACTTTACTTGATGCTGACACGTTGGTAACATGGATTAGTACGATATGGATCCCTTCATGAGATGTTATCCCCCTCGGGAGCATCAGATACTCTGTCTCGTGTGTTTCACTTACATTATGTATCTCATGCTTCTATTATCATGAATCTTCATGTATCATCTTGTGATTCCTGTACTCTCATGAATCACAGAGCCTTCACGAATCTTCATGAATCACTCTTGAATCACCCTTTATGGGCCAGTAGTATAGTCATGAATCTTAACGTAACTTGAATGGATCCTTGTGTATTGATTGGGGATGGAGGAGTAGAAATGAACATGTGAATAATTCCAAAGTAGTATAGTCATGAATCATCTCTTTAGTATAGTCATGAATCACCCTCCAGCTGTTCACATGTTTATCTTGTACTCTGAATCACTAGTCAATAATAAGTTCTCTATTATAGTGTAGATATTTACTTACAGTCTCTCTTTTACATTATGCTTTTCTTCAGTTTCATGTATCTTGCTGTCTAGCATGATTATATTTCCTATCCTGTTATGATTTGTTGAGATGTATTGTGCTCGCTCCTGTCCTGACTAGACCTGTTGGAAATTTTACAGAGAATGATGAGGCTCTAGTGTCTACCTATTATGATGTTGCTATAGACAACACTTGTGACTTGGACCCACATGCAGTAGAGGATCTACCACCAGTGGTTTAGACTGCTAGCTTAGACTCTTACCTTGTCTTTCTCATTGATACATAATTGTATACATTGGGAGTTTGTTTTATCTGGATATTTGTGGAGATGTTATCATAGACACTTAGACTTCTATCTGATTGTATCTCTGTGGATTCATTTCGTTCCATATCTATCTATCTTTTTATCGTATTCTACCTTAGATGTGATTGAGACTATATTTGCTATGTCATCTCCATTCGGAGTATATATACTGTACAGGTACCTTGTATATTGTTAGATGATTGACCTAGGACAGCGTTCTACCGCCGACACTGTGGCGTAGGCTGGACGTACCTACTTCTCGTGCCCTTACACTAGGGTGCGGGTCGTGACATTACTTCATTGGTGATGATTCTGACTGTTGGATTTTGCTACCTCTCGTACCACCCTCAGGCAAGATAGCTTGCCATCTACTGTCTATATACTTTAGCTCATATATTGCATGCATTTATTTCTTATTTATTTACTACAAGATAAACTGTGCTAAATAGTCTTATCTTTATCTAATTCTTATTGCTTGCACTATGCCAATTAAACCTAGATTAGAGAGACTACCTGCATTTATTGGCCTTGACACAGGTTTGCCCCGAGTCACAAGTCGCATATAGGTCTCGTACTTGCATTTTCGAGTGGCCACCGATACGTGGGGACGTTCATTAGGATATAACTACTATTAGGATTACATGATAGATGACTAGTAGTTATTAGAGTTAGAGCATTGGACAGGGAGAATACAAGTGGACGTTGACCTCCTCCCTATCTATCTTAGACTCGCTCGACACTGAAGAACGATAGGTAGACTATATACTATAGACTCGCTCGATATTGAGGAATGGTATATAGTATTTAGACTCGCTACTGAGTATTGTATTGTATTATATTGTTTTATCTTGACTTGACTTGGAGGTTATGCGACCATGCACTATTCTCAAAATGCATTTCCACTTAGAGTGGTTAGGAACCCTTATCCGTTGGTTGTAGGTATCTTTGGTTTGGGTACTTATATCTGATTGCGGCTTGGAACAATAACTTATCGCGGACTAGTTTGCCACACCTTGTCCTTGTTTGGTTGTTAGTGTGGTTCACTGCTTCGATGAGAAGGTACTGAACCTTATTATGGTTCGGATACCACATTGGATGCATGGCATGAAAATATACTTCATCATAGATTAGGGTGCCATCTTCTATCCTTTTTTCTTTGGGGGGGATGGTATGCTAATTCAAGGGTGGAGTTTTAGACCATGTTATGGTACGATTTAACTTACTATTGAGCAGTTTATGTTCAGTTTTATGGCATGATATTATGTATCTTGTTACGTCCTTCTGAGGACCTGGTGATCTCTCCAGGTGTGTGTTATTATCTCTTCACAGGTGTTCTAGCAAAGACCGTGATCTTCTCTATTCCTTCAAAGATGATTGCTCTTAGATCATCGTTTGCTTCACTTGCCAAACTTTTTTTTTGTTATTGTGGATACACACAAAAAGAAGAAGAAATGCTGTCTTTTTTTATTAGCACAAGTCACCACAAATCGAGTACGCCTGAGAGATCCTGTGCTGAGGATCCCCGAATACAAAAAAGAATTATGGGGAATAGGACGATGGAGATCGAGCGACAGTTGCTCCTTTACTCCGTTGACACTCCGATTACAAAAGTGGGAGAAAATCTTAGAAAATTGCTAACTCTCAGCTCACTGGCAAGAAGTGCAACAATTTGGCTCTTAAAAATGCTCTCTGTTCTGTCTTTTGAAGAAGGATGAGACCCCTTTTATAGTAGTTTCTGAGCTGGAATGATGTTATGCGCTCACATGAGGAAACATATTGGTTTTCATATGGGCGCATAGTCTTGCTTTGGGTACATAGGATGTAGGTGCATGCAGGCTGTACAGTCGTCGGTTGATCGTGGTGCTGAAGTGGTCTCATGCTTCGGTGCACGATTGCTCGTGGAGACTGACGTAGCCGTACGCTTTGGTGCACATTTTGATCATAGCTTTGACTGAGTTAGGCTTGGGCACATAGCCCTGTTTTAGGTTATGTGCCCTTCTTCTGTGGGAACTTGGCTTGGGCGCATAGAGCTTCATAGGGTGGCTTGGGCGCATATAGCTTCATAGAGTTACTTGGGCGCATAGAGCTTCACAGGGTGACTTGGGCGTATATGTGTTAACTTGGGCGCATATGCTCTTATTGGCTTGGGCGCATAAGGCTTCATTGCTTAAATTTTCATGCTTCTACAAGACCCCCTTTAATATTTTCGATACTTGAACGAGTTCGAAATACTTTGAAAGAAGCATGGACCGTCTTCTCGTGAGCGCATAGCACAGCTCTCTCTTTGGGCGCATAGCATTTGGACAGCCTGTCAGAGAGACGACTGTTGAGATCTCCCTCGAAAATCTGAACTGATAGATTCATCGGGGTAGAATTTGAAGAGGTCCATCCTTTAGACGTTGTCCACGTCAGCAAGTGGCAGTCGCATAGTGTGCAAGAGGCTGGATCTTCACGTGGGCGCATAAGCCATGGTGGGCGCATAGGCGCATAGAAAATAGTAGGCGCATAGGAAGTGGCCCATGCCTATAAATTGGCTTTGAGAGAGAGAGAAAGTTCATTATTCTCTTCTCTTAGAACTTTCAAAAAAGACTCTTCATCTTTTTCTTTACGAACCATGTCTCCCAAAGTTGTGAAGAGATCTGTGATGGGCAAGGAGGCTGCACCGAGTGGCTCTCCTCCTGCGGCATTGTCCTTGCCAATCCAGGACCCGATTCTGGGCGAGGGCACACCTCAAAAAATAAAGTCTCGAGCGTTAATTTGCGACGCTCAGACTGCCTGGGCGCATAAGAGTCCTTTAGCACTTAGTTTTTTTTGCGGTTTCTAAGTCTGACCTTTTCTTCTGTCTTTGATTCTTACAACATCCACGCCGAAGGCTGAGACCGTTGTGAATGAGGAGATGTTGCCCCCTTTCATCAAACAAGAGTCACCGTTCATTAAGGAGGAAGTGATACCAAAAATTGAGGTAAAAGAAGAGCTGGCGCCCATCAGTAAGGGAATTACACCCAAGATTGAGACTGCTATAAAGGAGGAGCCCAAGTCTGAGGGCAGTAGCACTGGGAGTTCTGACCCTCCTGCCCCCGCTGAAGGCCTTAATCAAATAGACCTTTCATATGTAAAATAGCTGAGAGAATGGTATATGCCTCAACACAACTATGATCCTCGACTGTAGGGATCCATGAATTGTCATGTAATTGCTGTTTTCGGGAATATGAAACAAAATCAGTATAATCTTTTACTGGAGATGTACTCCTATAAATGTAACTGATTTTGAATAAACAGAATACATTCACTCCATTCTTTATTTTTGGTATTTGTAGTGCTTGTACTAGAGGGCCTAATACAACATTTGTGTTTGATAAAGGACATCCCACTGGAGGACTTCTTTGTGGACCTATTGCCCCTCTACGCATCTGGGAATGAGAGCAAATAGATTTGAATGATATTTTTGTGGACCTATTACCCCTCTGTGCATTGGCGGTGCGGGTAATAGATTCGAAACAAAACCCAACAGAGGTAATATAGACGTGTTAGGTTTTGTGTTCTTAACACTGTGTCTTTTATCCCGGGTTGGGTACAGGCCTCAGGTCGGAAGACTAGTACAGGCGTCAGGTCGGAAGACTATCGATATCAGAGGTAATATGGATGTGACACACGATAATCAGGAGTAGTTTTTGGTGGAATGGATTTTGAGACAAAACCTAACAGAGATAATATGGACGTAGTAATGAAATTCCTTGATGAATGCTTTGCTCAGAGGCAAAACATTTCTTAATCATTCCACTGGGGAAATAATTATCGGAAAACAATTCAGAGGTAATAGGGACGTGACTTGTTTTCGTCAAATCGAGTTTGGACAGAGTCAAAAACAAGAATGATTTCATTGGAGAAAATATTTTTAGAGGACCTATTATCTAAGGCATATTCAAGACTCTTGAAATATGGATAATAGTTAGATAATTTCTCGAATCACATAAATATCGCACTGTACATTTATATGACTGGACATATGTGAACACTATTTACAGAAGGTTACTATTGTATTTCTTCAGGAACTTGCCGTTGATAGGCATCGTGAGAAAGTCACCATCAGGCTTGGTTAATCGGTACGCACTGTTAGAATACACCGATTCTATAATGAAAGGACCTTCCCATTTAGGCTGAAATTTTTTTTTTGTTTTGTGCGTCATGACCATTGGTCTTCTCACTGCTAAGACTAGATCACCGACTTGGAAGATTCTTTCCTTCACCTTTTTATTGAAAGCTCTGGAAAGACGTGCTTGGTATAGCTCAATACGCTGCTGAGCTAACAAGCATTTTTCGTCTAGCGCTTTGACCTCTTGTAGACGCAGACGGTAGCTTTCTTCAGTAGTCAACTCGCTGGCTAAGGCTACTCAAAGAGAAAGAATCTGAATTTCTAGGGAAAGAACTGCTTCGCTCCCATAAACCAGAAATAATGGCGTACTGCCTGTTGGAGTCCGGATCGTTGTACGATAGGCCCATAGATATTTATCGAGCTTCTTATTCCAATCGTGCTTGTTTGAAGACAAGAACTTCTTGAGAAGTTTAATGATGGTTTTATCGAAGGCTTCTGCTAGCCCGTTAGTCGCTGGATTGTAGGCAGTAGAGGCTACGTTTTGGATTCGATTCCTATCGCAGAACCGGTAGAATGCGTGGCTTACAAATTATGGACCATTATCATGGATGATCCTGCGAGGTAGGCCGAAGCGGTAGATAATGTGATGTTTGATAAAATTGATCACGTTCGACGCCTTCACTTCGGTAAGCGGTATAGCTTCTGCCCATTTGGAGAAGTAATCGGTTAGGGCTAGGATGAACCGATATCCTTTGGAGGATGGCGGGCTGATTGGTCCTATGACGTCCATGCCCCAGGCTTCAAAAGGCCAGGATACTGCCATCGGGTGTAGAAACTCTGAAGGCTGATGAATGAAATTGACGTGGAACTGACAAGCTCTATACTTTTTTGCATATTCAACAGCATCTGCTATCATCGTAGGCCAATAATAACCCATTCGTTTGAGGCAATCTTGTAATTTGGGGCCTGGTTGATGTGCACCACAAATTCTGTCGTGAGCCTCCCGGAGTGCATGTTTGGCTTTTGTGTTTGATAAACATCGTAACAGTAGCCCGTCGTAAGAGCGCCGGTACAGCTTCTTGGTAGATGTGTCGTAGTAAAATCTGAAGGATCGCCTTTGGATAGACACTGCTTCCTTTGGGTCCTCGGGAAGGATTCCATTGACGGCGTAGTCTATGAAAGGAAATCTCCAGTCTTTAACATCGACGTTTGTTTTCGTTGTGTAACTGTGATGAATATACAAGACATTTTTCATACAGAATAGTTCTCGACCAGACACTGTGATCGACTGCTAAGTATTGGTAGGGACGGTTAAGGAAGCAGCGAGACCGGTTAGAGCATCTGCTTCTATATTCTGTAGTCGAGACACGTGCTCGATGAAGAATCCAGCAAAAGTAGATGCCAACTCGATTATTGATCTGTGATAGGAGATGAGATCTTCATGACGAACTTCATAATTCCTTCGGACTTGACTAACTATTAGCTTGGAATCGCCGTAAGTTTCTAGATAGTCAACTTCCAGTTGTTTTGCCAGTTGTAGGCCGATTAATAGGGCATTATATTCAGCCACATTGTTGGTGCATGGTTCCATGATAGAATATGCACGATATATAACCAGATGATCAGGTAATATGAGTACGACACCTACTCCAGCCACAATATTTCCTTTGGGTCCTGTTCTTAATACACCGCCAAAGAACATTTGCCAAATAGGAATTTCTTCAGTTGCAGTGTTAGACTCTACTACTTCATCGAGGATTTCATCGTAGAGTTTGGAAGATTCTGGCACCGGATGAGCTGCTAGGAAATCAGCTAATGCTTGACCTTTTACTGCCTTCTGAGAAATGAAGAGCATATCGTATGGAGTCAACAACATTGCCCATGTAGCTAAATGGGAATTTAGAGAGCCCGGTTTAGTCATGAGTATTCTGAGAGGGTTGACTTTAGATATGATGTGGATGGTCTACCCAGACACATAATGGCGTGTCTTCTGGATGGCAAATAACAGTGCAAGGCATTCCTTTTCTACAGGTGTGTATCTGTGCTCGGCACCCACTATTGTGCGGCTGAGGTAGTAGATTGCCTGTTCATGGCCACCTTCATTCTTCTGAGCTAATAGGGTGCCAAGAGAATGGTCCATAGTGCAAACATATAGTAAGAAAGGCTTCTCCATTATTGGAGCTACCAATACTGGAGGGCTTGTGAGATACTTCTTGATGTTGTCGAATGCGCGTTGACATTGTTCAGTCCAGACAAAAGATACATATTTCTTCAAGAGCTGAGTGAATGGTTGACACCTTCCAGAAAGGTTTGAAATGAATCGTCTGATGTAGGCTAGCCTTCCTTGTAGTCCGCGTAGATCTTTGAGATTTCTTGGAGGATGCATATCGAGGATAGCCTTCACTTTCTTTGGGTCAAGATGTATACCCTTTGAAGTGATGACGAAACCAAGGAACTTGTCGCTGAAGACTCCCAGAAAAGACTTGGTTGGATTCATCTTGATTTGGTACACACGTATTAGTTCGAACACCATTCTCAAGTCTTGGAGGTTGTCGCCCTTGAGACGACTTTTAACTACGATATCGTCTACGTAGCACTCCAATGTTTTGTGTAAATGATCACAAAAAATTGTGTTTATGGCTCGCTGGTATGTCGCCCCTGCATTTTTCAATTCGAAGGGCATTGTCGTATAGAAGTATACCCCCAACGACGTTCGAAAAGATGTGTGCTTCTCATCGTCGGAGAACATCTTAATCTGGTTGTAGCCTGAGAACCCATCTATGAAGGAAATCTGCTCGAAGCCGCAAGTATTTTTGATCATTATGTCGGTGATCGGCAGAAGGAACTCGTCCTTTGGGCTTACAGAGTTCAAATCACGGTAATCAATACAGACTCGAACTTTACCTTTCTTTTTTGTGACTGGAACAATATTGGCAACCCAGTCAAGGTGTTGTTCTTCACGAATGAATCTACTGGCAATGAGCTTCTTGACTTCATTTTCGATGGCCTCCATGACATCTGGTCGGAATCGTCGTTGTTACTGCTTCACTGGCTTAGCTTTAGACGAAATATTCAGGCGGTGCATGGCGACTTTAGGGTCTAGGCCTGGCATGTCTTCATAGCTCCATGCAAAGACGTCGATGTATTCTCTTATAAGCTGTATAAGAGATTGGTGTTCATCGCCAGATAGACTTTTGCTGATGAAGATTGGTTTAAAATATGATTTATCTCCTAAATTGACTTGGATGACTTCGTCTTCGGTAGGTGGTTCACGTTGTTCGAAGCACAGCTCCCACCTAGTATCCAACTTTTGAGCCCATTGTTCAAGCTCGATTGATTGGACATCGTCCGCAATTTGGTCAACAAAAACCATGTTGATGGACAGAGTTGCTTTTAGCATATCACCAAGTCTGAGTCCTAGAGGGAGGAATCAGAAGAATGAGAACAACGATCTGCTTCATCATCTGATATTTTGGGAGTTGTTGGAGGAGTGACATAACCCAAACCAACACCGTTTCTTTGATAGTAGTTCTCGGGTTTGCCGGGAGGAGCGAAGTATCGTATTGGCAATCATCGTCCCCGGCCATAATTTAGCTCCTGGTCGCTTTTGATGTAATATCCCATGTTCTAGATGATATTCTTGGCCTGCCAACTATATCGAAAAAGTTGCATTTTTCCAGAGTCATAATCAAATTCCGTGTTGTGCTTGGGAGAAGTAGAGTCTGGAATGAACTTTTTTTCGCCAATTATTCGATCGAAGATAATTAGTTCTTCATCATTCTTTCTGGCTGGGACGATAAAGTAGTGGATATCTTCTGGGTAAACTTTTTTCCGCAGGTGAGGCATCGTGACCAGTATGTAGAGGTATGGTCCTATGTCGTGCTCTAGAGCGTATATCGTATCTATGTAGTGGTTTACAGATTGATAGACATCAGATTAATTTAAAGATAAACCTTTACTAAGAAAATATGCAAGTTCTTCTTCAGGGATAACATCATCCATTGAAGGTACATTATTATGAGTATTGATATACTTATTGAGAGGATCATCATCTGGGAGAGGAGCCCCAGTCTTGGCCAAGTTCACCACGTAGGGTAATTTTTCAGGATTGGGAGGACGAACTTCAACAGGTTTCTCCCGAAGAGTCTTGCGGAGAGTGATGGTCAATGGTTTGACCTTGTCAGGGTTATTCTTTTTTACACATATTATGAGAGGCTTCGGAGTACTTTTTGGAGTAGTACATCCTTTGACTCGGATAATCAGGGGACCATCATTGGAGGATGAACTTGCTTCAGCTTTATTGTCAGCTTCGTTGCCATCATCCTTAGGGGGCTGAGATTGGTAAAGTACCGAATCTCTATAGTAGGCTTCGATGCCCTTAAAAGGATCGACATCGTCAAACTTCGTCTTCACGATACCGTCGCTGTTGACGTACTTGAAGCACTGGTGAAGTGTAGAAGGAACGATCATGTTCTCGTATATCTATGGACGTCCTAACAAGACGTTGTAGGATACGTTGGCATCGATCACATAGCAGGAAACCTCCGTTCGGAGATCATCGATCTGGCACTTGAAACGGATCTTGTCTAGCGGGTGGCTTCGACCAACGTTGAAAGCTATGATAGTTGAATTGGTTGCAGATAGCTTGTGCAGAGGGATTTCTAGAATTTGAAGCAAACTTTTAGGAATAATGCTGAGGGAGGAACCTGGATCGATGTGCATGCGGTCCACCTTGATCACCCCGATATACCCTGTATAGTACAGGGATCTATCATGACGATTGCTTTTTAGTAGCATGTCCTCTTATGAAAAGGTGATGTTGGGCACCACTTCTATAGTACTGTGGCAGTGAGGACAAGAGACAGGGTCTTCAGCGGGGTTTTGACTTCAGCGAGATAAGAGTCGGCATGTAGTAATGCATAACTTAAGGCCTTCAGCATTTCTTTGGAGAGTCACAACAGATCAAACAGAGACAACCTGGCAGGTGTATTGGCTTGCTGTGCTAGTATGTCAAAGTTATAGGGCCGATCTATGCCTTCAGGAGCTGGAGCTTTCAGAGACTTGTCAAACCGCGTCTCCTTCTGCTTGGCTTTGTCCATAGTTGGAGGCTTAGACGGGCCGGCTTCTGAGCTTGTGGGGGCAGCAGGAGCTTGAAAAGGTACTGCTTCTTCTTGTGCGGGATCGTACGTTCGGAGATAAGCCTTCCCCGATCGCGTTTCGCCAGATAGAACCTCGTAGAAGGAAGAGGACACCATATGGCATGGCTTCTATTTTTTACCCTTTTTTGCTTTGGGAGGTACTACCCCCTGCGTCACTTCTTGCACAAGGTCCGGATGGACCCACATGATCTCACCACGTTCAATTGTGAGTGGCACCAAGGTTGAGTTGCGAGCTGGCGGTAGGTTGACGACTTCCATTATTGCCTTAGGAATCAGGACCACACCGTCTAGGACTTCTATGGGAGGAAAGTCACCAAACTGAAGAGAGATCATGTTAGAAGATACGACCTTGTCTTCAGCTTCAAGGTTGATCACTTTGCTGTCGATAAGTTGTTGTATCTTCTTCTTCAGGACGATACTGTCCTTGGTGGAATGATGCACGTACTGATAATAGAGACAATACTTGGGATCGTTGAGCTGGTTCGGCTCTGCAGGACGTCGTGGTAGAGGCAATGTCAGTTTATTACCCTTCGTCAATGTGTGAAAGATGGTAATGATATCATCTTCGTCAAAGGAGAAGGTCTCCTTAGGCTTGTCGAAAGCGTCCTGAGAATTGGAAGCTCCTTTGGATGTATCGACCTTCAAGACTTCTTTTTTTTTACCCCCACGAACAGGGATAGTTTGAGGATGCTTGCCCTTGTCTTCGGATCTGGGTGTTTTCAACCCTAGTAGTTCCAGATTAGGAACGTCATTTTCAACAGCATCAACGACCCCAATGAAAGTGGGCCATGTATCATACTTACGTATACCCAGACAGAACTTCACTGTCGGGAGAAAGTTATGTCAGCAAGTATCCATAAGCTCTGAGTCTGGTATGCCGAAGGGCATCTCCAGTGCTAGCTACCTGAAGCGTTCGATAAAAGCAATGGTAGACTCAGTCCTCCTTTGCTTGGTCTCGATGAGAGTGGACATACTAACATGCATACCACTCTTATAAAACCTGTTGAGGAACAATCTCTCCAAGTCTTTAAAAGAGTTGATGCAACCGTCAGACAGACAGCAGAACCATTCAAAAGCTACCCCCTGCAAGGTGCTAATAAACAGCTTTGACAAGAATGGATCGTCCCTGGGTAAGTGTAGAGTCTGCGTGTTGAAATATGTCATGTGTTGACGTGGAGAAGTCAACCCGTCAAATGAATTTACCGTCAGCGGCTTGTAGTTAGGAGGGCAAGTAGCATTCTCCCATTCAGGGGGATAAGGTTGAGATATTCCCATATTTTGGTGCTTGTCTTTCTTTGAGATGGTGTCGAGACGGGCGACCAGGGAATCAATTGCATCTTGTTGATTAAGCAGGTGTTGGGAAACGACTGCTGAATGGTTGTCAGGCGTCGTTGGTGAAGGACCACCCCCAACATTTGCAAGATTTAGGGGAGGCACAACAGAATGATACTCCTTTTGTAGTGAAGGAGGGTTGTTGTGAGCCGATACGTTTTGTTGATGTAGAGGGACCACCCCTGCAGCTTGGACCGTCATGATACTGGTAAGCATATTAGTGATCTTGGCAAATGCTGTTTCAAGACCCTCTAGCCGCCAGCAGGTCTGATCACTGGCTTCTTCAGGTCTTTCTCCGTCTGTCATGTATGTAGATAACATACGAGAATGAACAGAGAAAATAATACAACTGGTGCTGATACTGTCGTTTTCCGAGTTGACAAGTCCCTCATCTTTAGGTAGGGGAGGTAGATAGTCACCATCAGACTCAGAGGGATCGTCGTCCTCTGGAAGGCTACCCCCAGTGTGAAGGTCATCCGCTTCAGACTCTGAGGGAATACTACCCCCAGTTTGGGAGTCTTCGTCATCTGTACGGAATCTCGGCTTTGACCGAGTACCTATATAGACTCCTTCAAATGTGACAGCCTGCTGGCCATCTTTTGGTAGACTTCGTCTTCTTTTTCTCGTGGAACTGAGAGAGAAAGTTGGGTTCATGGTCCACCGTCTTTGATTGGGGCCTCCGTAAGAGGGACCCCATGAAGCCATGTTGGATGAGACACATCGCAGCTTTTCATCATCAAAGAAGAGCAGCCGTCGAAAAACGGACTGTCTCTGAGGCACTCTTGTTGCTTTTGAGCAGCAACAGTTGATAACAATACTAGTGCACGAATGTGCACTATGAATTGTTATATCGTCCCTCGCTTTACGCTTATGATTTATCATGTCGCGTAAGTCAGCGGAAGGGGGTTTTGCCTTAAAAGCCATGTTGCATGCATCGTCGAGCTTTGCATGCATATTTGTAAGGAGAGTTGGCGCATCCAGACTTAGTTCACGTGCAGGGGCAACCCCTACACCTAAGTTCTGTGATGTCCTTAAAGACAGCCTCATGTTATACGAGTTGGGGCCTGTCTTTTTGCTGTCGACGCATAGGCCTTGGAGACTGGCTTTGGGCGCATGCTTCTTGGTAGCATGTTTGAGCTTCCTCGATGTGGACACATAGTATGGATCAGTGGAGTCTGGGCACATAGCCTTGGGTGCATGACCTTGGATGCCCAATCTGTCGAAGACAGAAGCATTCTGATTGGAGTTATGCGCCCAAACACCCCTTGGGCGCATAGCTTTGGGCGCATGCTTGGTGGAGCAGCTCTGTTTTCTCCCAGCTTCGTCTTTTTCATTTGTGAGCCTTGCTAGATTTGCCCAGAGTGTCGAACACCCCGATTCTTGGCATCGTAGTACTTCCCTTTGCCAAGTCTCGAGTGTCGAACACTCTGTTGTTGGTTGCACAAGAAAGAAGTCGCTGAACTAGTAGAGCCCGAAACGGTGTAAGCCTTCTTCATTTGGAGAGCTTCTTTGGCAGAGTCATGCGCCCATGTGACAGAGTCCTCCAGTTGCATATCTGCTATGACACTAGCAGGATATGCACGGTGAGCCTTCGGAAGCCAAGTCTTGTGAGACTTGTTTGGCTTCGCTGATTTTGAGGGAGTAGAGTCGTCCCTCGAGAGCATCTCTTCGAACGCCTGCTGATCGAACTTTACGATCAGCATCTTCTGAGTGCTTCCTACTTTGTCGATATCGGATTGCGTCACCACCTTCTCTTCAGAGGAAAAGGTATTCTCCAGCAGAGTCGCCATTTTTATGGACACACACAAAAAGAAGAAGAAATACTGTCTTTTCTTTATTAGCGTAAGGCACCACAAATCGAGTATGCTTGAGAGATCCTACACTGAGGATCCCCGAGTACAAAAAAGAATTCTGAGGAATGGGACGATGGAGATCGAGCGACAGTTGCTCTTTTACTCCGTTGACACTCTGATTACAAAAGTGGGAGAAAACCTAAGAAAATTGCTAACGCTCGGCTCACTGGCAAGAAGTGCAGCAATTTGGCTCTTAAAAATGCACTCCGTTCTGTCTTTTGAAAAGGGATGAGACCCCTTTTTATGGTAGTTTCTGAGCTGGAATGATGTTATGCGCCCACATGAGAAAACACACTAGTTTTTATATGGGTGCATAGTCCTGCTTTGGGCGGAAAGGATGTAGGCGCATGCAGGCTGCATAGTCGTGGGTTGATCGTAGTGCTGACGTGGTCGCATGCTTCGGTGCACGATTGCTCGTGGAGACTAACATGACCGTGCACTTCGGTACACATTTTGATCATGGCTTTGACCGAGTCAGGCTTGGGTGCATAGCCCTGTTTCAGGTTATACGCCCTCCTTCTGGGGGAACTTGGCTTGGGCGCATAGAGCTTCATAGGATGGCTTGGGCGCATAGAGCTTCACAGAGTGACTTGGCCGCATAGAGCTTCACAGGGTGACTTGGGCGCATATGTGTTCATTTGGGCGCATAAGCTCTCATTGGCTTGGGCGCATAAGGCTTCATTGCTGAAATTTTATGCTTGTACAGTTATGTATTTCTTTCCCTTTAAAATAGTTTGTAGTGGATTTGTCTCCGCCCAACATCTTGTACAGTGATAATTCAAAGTTGATTTATGACATCTTTTATTCTTTTATTTTGTGGATAAGATTGGTTAGACTTGGTTTTACTGTATTTACAGCTTATGTATACATACGAGGATTCCATATATTGGAGTATACTTCATATGTATATAGCTGGCATGTCTACGTACTTAGTGCTAAGTATTTTAGGACTGAGGCATTACACATTTTTGGGTGGCACATGCAGGTCTACGATAAATTGTTTGGTTACTTTACTGTACCAAGCAAGCCTGCATATAGGATTAAAGTCTAAGATCTCATCCATAATTGACCTCCTTTCTCGATTCCATTTTTCGAACTCTCATTTGACTCCTTGATTTGCATACTACTTGATTCCTACTATCGTAATTCATATCCCTTCTTGCTTGATAAAGCTTAGAAAAGTGAGCCATACTAGGAAGACACGTTCTATTGCACCATCACACTACTAGTTTAACTCTTATAAGTTGGATAGAATGTCTCATGACCGAACACTTCCTTGACCTTAACCAAGGCCTCAGACAAGGAGATAGTAGGACGACTGCATAGGCACGAACACCGGACAAGACGTAGATTCTTAAGGAACTTGAATTATTTATATTTTTCTTCAAAATTATCTCGCGTACTCATAATTTACCATCTTGACCAATACTGCTACTATAGCCCAGTTTTTCAAGCTAATTCTTTTATCAAGCTTGCTAATGACAAGTATGTTATTGGACGTACCCCACTAACATATTGTCTAATTAGAACCGATGCGTAATGGTCTGATCAACCTAGTGAACTTAGTTCGCTCTTCTTATGATTACTCTATGCAGATTAAGAAATAGTTAACAAATATACTTGTCCTCTAGGATCTCATCCGTATATGCCTTGACGACTCTCTTTGGACTAGCCAATCATCTTTAAACCTGTATTTGTATTCGACCTTACCTTCCTTAAGCTCCTTATCGTTTCGGTCTTTCACATATTTTGGAAAGACAAAAGATCGTACTTGATATCCTCTTTAGCTGCCCTATCACCTATGGCCCGGATAGTTGTATATCCATGAGTATAGCAACCATCGGCCAAGCCAATTGACTACAACCTTGCCTTGAGTTACTCGTTCTCCCCTCAACCCTAAATATGTTATTGTGATCTTCTAATCATTCAGAATTAAGATTGAATGGAATTGTTTCCTTAATCGTGCCACTAACTTAGACGACTATTATATAATCTTCTCTCTAAGGAATCATGTACCCTCGATCTCAAATTATTTTATCTTGATTTCTTAACACATCATTTATTTTCCAAACCCTTACATAACCAAGCAGTACATGTTAGATATGAGATAAATAGACAAAAAAAAGGGACAAGCATTACCATGGTTGTGATAGACACCCATCCCGAGATTAGGGATCTAGCAGGTATTATTCTAATTATACCATTTTTATTCATTCAGACATGACTTAGCATTAGAACCACACATTCACTAGTTTAGTCAATATCCTTAGCATAATACCCCATCATATGATGATTTACTAGTTATCAAGAGCAATGCATGAGCACTACATTCAACACCATTAATAGCCTTACAACCATAGCATAGATAAAACTTGTTTAGAATTGAAAATTAAGGACTTAGTCGTTGAAAGGATTTCCATGATGTGCCTTAGAGTTCGATACTCCTTTTTGTAGACCTTCTATATGTCAAATGTCCTATGTCATCGGTTCGTGTGTAATCATAGTGTTTCGTGCCAGAAGAATTCCTATTGGAACACAAGTATGACATACACAATTGTCTTCCATCTATTCAAAATCGGAGAAAGATCTTTGTCCTTGATTCATATATACCGCATCATGTTATATGTTATTCTTTTATATCAAATTGAGATACGATGTCAACGACTTTGAATATTTCTAACCTCATTAACCCTAGAATCGTGCCTTAGTTTTAATTCGAGAAAGAAATTTCTTGAGAATATAGATTAGAAGCCCTCTAAAAATTCTTTTACTGATTAATTAGGATAAACTGGTTCCCACTAGAATGATAAATCATTGCCTCATGAACATCCACTTTATATTTAGATCATTTGGTGTCCCCTATCATGACTTTGATATTTGAAGCACAACACTTGACATTTTCTTCCAACAAATTTCATATACAGGACCTAGACGAGCCCATATTCATCTATGTATATCATGTCCCACTCAAACACGTCCCCTTGTACTCTATTTTTAAGATGCGACTTTTGGATCAAAAAGGCCAACTATAACCCTTATCGTAATACCGATGAACTTTTCGACTTTAATTGGGGACCCAATTTTGACTCAATTCTTTTGACCCAATATGTGGTTGTGATCTACTCGAAGCCCACCCGCAGTAAGTACATCCGATGGGCGCCCCCGGGCGCTGCTGCTGGTTTTCCGGCTGCTGATGCTGAACTGGTGCTGTTATCTCTGATACCGCCGTCCTCCGTGGCGCTCCTGACTCATGAATACGGATGCCTGGTACTGGCGCCGATGTTCGCTGTACTGCTCGTCCGCCCCTACTCTGGGGATGAGACCTCTTCTGGCCCCCATATCTTGTCGCCAACCTTTATTGGGTGAGTTCATGCCTCCGAGCTGCCGTTAAAATGGCATCAAAAGTCTGATAGTCGTGCCCTTCTACTAGCTGTAGAATCTCCAAATGAAGTCACTGCTGGAATCTCATAGCCTTCTCTAGCTCTGTAGCCACCATCGTCGGTGCAAACCGACTCAGTCCGCAGAATTCTGCTGCATATCCATCCACCATCTTACCTGCCTACTTGAGACTGAAAAATCTCTGTTGTAGCTCATACCGCGCTACCATGCCAAAGTACTTGGTCTTGAATCTGGTACTAAAGCTATCCCAAGGAACAAGATGCCTCATTCCAACCACTTTCGATGCCCACCAGTCGCAGACGAGATCCTGAAGTAACAGTCTGACCTGGTCAACCTTCTCTTCTGCTGGAATCTTTGCTGCTGTCAATATGGCCTCAATATCCTGAAGCCAAGCATCTGTCGTGACGACATCCTCTGTGCCGTCAAAGTATCTCAGGTTAAGTCGATAAAACCTCCCCGACGCTCCTGAATCATTCATGTCACTTCTCTCAAGGGCTAATTGTAACCCCTGATTCAGAAGCACATTCTGTTCCTGCTGCTGGGTCTGTTGTTGCTGATGGGCTACCACCTGACGCTACTTAGTGGCCAGAAATCTCCGGATGACCTCCAGGAGTGCTGCAGCATCAGGTACTGTCGTCGCTGCCGGCACCGCTGGGGCTACCACTGGCTCTGATATCACATCCACTCGGATCTGGTCATGAGAAGGTTTTCTTCCCTGCTGCTGTCCTATCGAGCCATGCTCTACTAGACGTTCCTCCATGTTGGCTTCGCCAGCTACTGAGAAAGAAGCATACCTATAGGAAAAGATACATGATATCAAATGACAGGACGAGGAAGATTCGAGGATACAATTCAGGTTATCAATCAAGGTGAGGGAAGAGAAGTCGAGGCAAGAGATTCAAAAGAAACAAGTTTTGATTGAGACTCCTATAATAGTAACACCCCTCAAGTCTGAAATCAGACCTGTATATGCCACCAATAAAATCTTGTCACGTCCCAGTACCGGAATACTGAGACGGACGAGGCCAGCTACTCCATATAAGGTATACAAACGTCATACGGCAATCGTGGCTGTCAGGAGACAAGGGGGTGCGTGCTACAATCAAGTCTTTCTATTGCCCCACAGAGCATCTATGTCTCAATCATTCAAGCAAGAAAACATCAATTAATGAGCATATGAGTTAAAGCAGTAAGGCGTCCCTGATGCTTCATCAAAATGATCACCGGGGTCTCGCTATATAAGTTAGCTAGCCTAGAGAATCATGGGTACATAATCGTATTCAGCTGCAGTCTGACTTAATTACAATTATGCAAGACAAAATATCCAGATTTAACCGACTAAACAGGTACCGGTGGCTAAATGCCAGAATATCAGGGATAAAAACTAGAGTGGTGGAGAAGAAACCCACTCGAGTCCCCCGCCAGCCATGCATCTAGTATACACCATTGACATCAGGAAAGACGTCTGGATCCTCAGGCACTGCTACAAGATCTGGCCAAACCAAAATCAGCGGGTTCAGCCCCGAATAGCAAGTACCACAAGGGAGCACAAAAGAGTGAGATAAAACACAAGCATAAAATAATAATACTAGTAATAATAAAAGCTTCCGGTTGTAACCTCGGTCCACAGGCTGTCATAGCACGATAGACAAACCCAACAACCAAACAAGGACATGGGTTGGACCACGTACCATGACAGTCCATGTCCCACGGCTACTAACGAAAGGTACAAGGCACAGTCAAGTCGTTTTACAAGCGTCAATCATTCCTGTGGCTTTCTATAATTGGCAGAGTTATCCCCTTGATACTGATTAAAATGAATCCTCAGATCGTGTCAACCCAACAGGGCTAGTATCACGACCCGCACCCTAGAGTAAGGGCCCGAGAAGTGGGTACATCCAGCCTACGCCGTAGTGTCGGCGGTAGAACGCTGTCCTAGGTTAATGCATCTAATAGTATAAGACTAAACAGTTTATACTTCCCGAATGGGGGTGACATAGCAGAATGTAAACTCAATCATAACTAAGGAAGAAGAAGTACGATATGATATAAAACTTAAAATGAAATACCGAAGATCAGAAGAGTCTAAGTGTCTAAGATAACATCTCAGCAAACATCCAGAAATACAAGTCTCAACCACTAAATATAAAAGAATATATACAATCCAGATCCCAAATGACACTAATGTTTGCCATTGATTGTAAAAGTACAGAACAGTTTTATGGAAGGACTGAACTTAGACTCACAACACAAACTCGCTTGTACAAAGAAAGCCTAGGGACGAAAGCCTAGGTACAGCAGACTAAGTACAATTGTTTATTTTAGATTCTGGGGGGTGACGATAGAGGCTCGGAAAGGCGACGGCGGCTATGCCTTACTCCTTGGACGATCGGTGTGCAGCCTTGGCTCCAGAAGATTTGCTCAGCGTTAAAAAAATGCTCTCTTTGCTCTCTCTCTCTCTCTGCTCTTCTCTCCAAGTACTCTGGTGCTCTCTCTGATCTCGAAAAGTGCTTCTATGTGCGCCTCTCTCTATGTAAGTATCTGTCTCCTCTGCAAGGGAATGGCACCTTGCTATTTATATGAATGGGGTGTGATCATTAGGGTTGCAAATGATTGCTTCTTGGAGATGGCGGCGGCCTGTGGATTGGTTAATCTAGACCATTCGTTTTGATTGTGATGAATCTGGACCATCAAGTGTAGATTACACCAAATCACATCAGCAATTAATACTGATTGAAATAAATCTTTCTCATAATGATCTTCTGATGTCTGCGAATAAATTTGATTTATTCTCCTGCCACGTGTCCCGGATTATTGAGATTTGACCCAATCTCTGATTGCAACAAATCTGAGAGATTGATCGGCTTAGGACACGTGTCCTAGGAGCCACTGGGGGGATCTGAACCGTATGAAGATTGAGCCGCATAAGAGTTGGGCCGCATAAGGTTCGGGCTACGTGTCAGGGCTGCTCGGGTAGTGGCCTTCCTTCGAACTTTTGAACCGCATGGAGGTGATCATTGTAAGCCGCATAAGGATTCATCCGCTTGAGCCGCATAGAAATAGTCCGCTCCAGCCGCATGGGAAGGCCTCTGTTTGAGCCGCATGAGACTATTTCGGCCTTAGCCGCATGGCACGACTTCATTCTGAACCGCATGGGAAGTCTTCGCTCGAGCCGTATATGATCGTCCACGTGGCAAGACCACGTGTCATTTTATGGATCTCGGGAGATTTGTGTCAGAGATCTCTTTCTCTTCCCTAGGGGACTGTCATTATGACAAAGTCATAATTACCACTTTTGTGTCAGGGCTGTCACTTTTTCAGAGTTGTCAGCCGTCAAAGCAGTTAATGCAGCATGGGTCGAAGGGGAATAATATTACGCCACATGTCTTCTGAGCCGCATAGGATGTCTTGAGCCGCATAGCCCCTCGTGTCGCATGAATCTGTGAGCCGCATGGGCTTTCTGAGCCGTATGGGATTTTCTGGCCGCATGGTTCCTTCTTTAATATTTTCCATGCTTCTACAAGACCCCCTTCAAAGTTTTTAATTTGCAAAATTGAAATACTTTGAATAAGAAGCATGGTTATATTCTTCTGGCCATATATGAAGTCCTGGCCGCATGGATGTTTAAGCCGCATAGATAGTTCAGCCGCATAGATGGCTTAGCCGCAGGGAACTTTTCGGCCACGTCATCATTGCCACGTGCTCGGGCCTTTAATTGCCTCGAATTCGTTAACGCCATCTTTAGGGGGAATCCCAAGGGTAGGCTCATTAAATCTTTTTAGACACTATGCCCTGGATGAATCTTGGAGACGAAATCCGAGGAGTCGGTTGCGCCTTCTACGAGGCGGTTACTAGTCTACGTATCTTCCCCTTCTCTCCTTCCTATAAATAAGAGAGATTAGAGAGAGAGAGAACTTCTTTATTTTCTCTCTTACTGCAAACCTTTCCTGTCCCGATCTTCATCTCCCTCTTCGATTTTAGCAGATGGCTCCCAAGAAAACTGTTGCAGCGAAGAAGGCAGCGTCTTCGTCGAAGGGCAAGGCTGCTTCTACTTTGACTGCGGCCGCTCTTTCGCTGGTCGTCGTCCCCAATGTTCATCCTGACGTTCACCCCTCCATTGTCGGTAAGGAGATTGTATGAGTTGGAGATCTAACCGCTATGGCTACGTTGCATACTTTATGCACGAGCCTTTACGAGCCGCATGTTCATCCCATGGCTGAGCTGCGAGCCGCATAAGAATATCCATTGTGTCCGCATATGCGCTTTACTGACGAAACCGCATAAGCGACGCTGAGCCGCATGGACTTTCACTAAACCGAGCCACATAAGTGTTCTTCAGAATTCGAGCCGTATGAGGCCTTGCTAAGTTAGGGCCGCATGAGGCCTCATTAAGTTGGGGCCGCATGGGTGCTCTCCCGAGCCGCATGGGACTTGAAAGCCCCCAACAATTCTTTTTTATTCATCTTTTTAACTCACCTTTTTTCTATCTTCTTCACAGTGAATTTGCCGATTAATGCGGCCGGAGAACTTCTGGTAGGGAGTGCCCAAGCTGCTCTGGGTTATAGGTACGACCATATTGTTCAGCATATGGCGGATCAGTTTCCAAGCGACGAACCCTCGGCTAGACTAAATGCCATCAAGAATCAGTCTTTCCATTTTCTTAACGCTATGATGAACTCCGGGAAATTTGAAGGGGAATATTTGAAGCATGCATTCTTTTTTGGAGACACCTTGACTGTGGAGAACAGTCACGTTCTGGAGGTGTCGGAGAATTGGAGTTTTGTCTCTAACGGGATGGCGATCCGCATCCCCCAAATGGAGCGACACTTCCCATTATCTTGGTTCAATATGCTCCCATTGGACCGGAAGATGGAGGAGACTTTAACCCCTACCCGAGGTGGGATATTTGTGGAAAACATCCATTATAACAACAGTCTGAAGTCAATGACTGCCGGCAAGGTACATACCAGCTGTTCTGTGACGGGATTGGTCCCCGGTACTTTCTTGAATATGGCGGGCCCCAACTTCACATTTTCTACTGTCGATACTTTTATAAATCAACTTGCTCGAAAAGGCTCCTACCCCGTTGGCCGGTTGATGCTCCCCGGCTGGATACATCCTATTCCCTCATGGACCAATCTGTCTATGTGGATCTTGCAGAAGTACGAGGCCTTTTTGTGTGAGATCGGCCTTTACCATGCTATTCGAGGCACCAGTCATGGCTTATCCATAAACAAGAAGTTGTTCATGTCTCTGCTGGAGATGTATAACTGTCGTACGGGGACCTTCAATACACCCGTAGGGGAAATAGGACTTACGCTTCATGAAATACACGCAGTCTCCAAGCTCCCCTGGGGGACGAAGCTTTTGAACAGTATACTCCCACTAGTGAGGAATTCGAAGACTTGGAAAGACAGTATCCCGGCTTCGTGGCTCTCTACCAAGAGATATTGTGCCACTATAGCATCTGTCATCAGATAGCCCGAAAGGATAGCAACTCGAAAGGGAATGCTCCCAACACCAAGGACTGGGTGCACTATCTTCTTCTGATAGATGCCTCAGGTCAAGTTACCTCTCGTCGTCCTCGATCGCGGGAGGCGGTTAAAGACTTGGTGTCGTCGACTAAGAGAGTGGCCACTACCAGTGACAGATTCGGGAGTAAGACTGACTCTTTTGGTTACTTTTACCAGGATACCCATGAGCTGTCAGAAAAGGCGCTCCTGGCAGGATTTTTGATGATATGGCTGCAAAATTGTGTAGTCTCCGGAGGGGCTGGTTCGATTGAGAGAATCAGTCGTAACTTCATCCTCCCGGCGGTGAAGTTAGTCTTGCGAATCAGGCTAGCTCTCCTCCCGGCCATGGTATGCAGCATCCATCCTGGACTTTGCACCTTCACATCTAAGATCATTGCTCGCGACGTGACCAAGGATTTTGAACGCACCGAGTTGCCCTGTCACTATTTGATGGGGTGGCTGCTGATGTATTATCCGTCTTTGATGAGACCAGGCTCTGAAGACGGCGTAACTGATGATGACGCATTTATCTTCCGTTATCGTGAAGAGCCTTGGGAGTGTGAGACCATGCAGGCTTGCCGGATGGCCTTGGCGAGGGCGGATATGTATCATATTTTTGTATCCGTCCCTCGCTTTGCTGCGAAGGACATAGAGGCTGTACATCTTGACGGTATTGCGCCTCCTCAACTTCTGGATGGCCAGATGCTCCTGTGGCTGCGAAACATCCGTCCCGCATATCTGGTGTACTGTAACCGCAATACAGTTTTTCTGGAGCCTTATCTGCCCAGCAGGTTTGCCCGGCAATTTAGATACAGCTAACTTTGCCTAGACAACCCCAGCTCATGTCTGGGTTTTGAAGGTATCCTTCTTGATGGTATCAGGGCTTGGCAATACTACGATACATTCCATACCCGTACCATTTTCTCGGTCCCTGCCATTAAGGCGTCAGTGGAGATCTTGTACATGGCGGCTTTATATCATGTCATGGCGACCAAACTCCTGGTCGATTTTAACCCAGGTACCAGTTTTATTGTTGGTACCAGCCTGGAGGAAGGATCTCATGGGTCCAAGAAGAGAAAGACTAGAGTCGAAATGCCAGATTTGGATTCCGCTGCTGAGGGTGATGAAGGCAACGAGTATGATAGAGATGACTCTATCCTTCCAGTGGCAGACGCAGAGGTGGATCAGTCGCCGATTTTGTCAGATGAGATATTGGGGGATCAGTCACCCGTTACGCCCGGCCCTACTGTGAAACGTAGCAGGCAAGTTTCTCCTGCTAGCGGTGTTTTTCGTTCCCGGAAGCTGGTTGCGACTAGGCACCGCCAGCTAACCATAAGAGAAAGTGGAGAAGAAGTCAACCCTGCGTCAGAGGTAACCAAACTGCTCTCGATTCCTTCCTCCTTCTTTCTTTCTAGCTTCAATTTTAATCATCTTCGTTCCCTCTTTTAGGTGTCAGGAGAAGAAGAAGAAGAGTTTCGAGATGCCGAGGTGGTGACCCAGGATGACGGGGACTCCCGTGAGCCTGTTCCTCTTCAAGATGATGTTGATCGATTTGTATCCCCTTTCGAGGTGGCGGGGATAGAGGACGCGGCTGAGTTTAACTCGAGAATCGTGGGTGAGGGGACCATGCCAGCTGTGGATGAGCTGCAGCCTTCATGTTCCTCCCCTGGTAAGATTAGCCGAATCTTAACCTGTGAGGAAGCCTCTCTGCTCTATCATCACGTCCTTCGGGTCACGTCGATTGATTGTCATTCTGGGCTTACAGGTCTTGCCTCTCCAGTGCCGAGGATGGATATTGTTGAGACAAACCCAGCCGAAGGGGCACTGGTGGAGAGGGGTGTACCCCCTCACCTTCCGGCTCGTCTTGATGGGCCTTCTGGGGGCTCAAATTTAGCGAGCCAGGTGTCGGGGCAGTCGGGGCAGGGGACGATGGTCCTTGCGTCATCCTCTGCTCCCGTGGCCCCGAGAATAGACCTTTCTGCTTTACCGAGTGTCAAGGCTCTCCGGGCGACGGAAGACAAGTTGGCCGCCATTCATGCATCGTTCTGCTCAGACTCTGTTCCTCTGGTGGCAAGCTCCAGCGTCAATCCTCCGATGTTGCCGTCCTCGCATCCTCTAACGCCATCCTCTGCGAAAGTTTTGGACGATGCGTTACAGGACGTGGTTGCCAGTTTTCATCGTCATTTGAAGAGGAGAATAGAAGCTGCCGTGGAAAGAGGGACCTCCTTCACCTTGGCCCGGCAATGCGCCCAGGGTCAAGTCGATATCCTTAGAAATCTTCCTGGTGATGCAGGGGTGGCCGCATTTCTGGAGGCGAAATTGTTAGAGACTGATCGGCTGGTGGCCGAGCTCCGGGTATTGCGATAGGCTGATCTGTCTGCTGTTATAAATGAGGAGCGGGGTTCCCTTATCGCCGTTATAGAGAGGACTAAAGCTGTTCGGGATAAAACCAGGTCGGTCATACTGAAGGACCTCAGCAGTTTATCTGATCGGTATGATCAATTGAGTCACGCGAATGAAGACGTCACAGCCCGGGAGGAGACTGCCTCTCGTGAGATTATTGACACGCAGGAGCAGATTCTCGCACTTCAGAGGAAGTTGACTTTCTTGGAGTCCGAACTTGAAGTTGCCCGTACTGACAGGGGGCTGATTGTTCGGGAGGCTGACAGGGTTAATCAAGCTTCAACTGACCTGGAAACTGCCCTGAAGAAGTTGGAAGACGACTGCCAGGCGCTCATGGTTTTGGACGATGGGGAGCGGTTATCCCGGGAGGCTGAGCGTCGGGCCCGACAGCGGATCGAGCGGGAGACCACCTCAGTGAGAAGCCGTCTCTTAGAATTGAGTAATGCCGAAATGTAGTTGGTTTTTCTTTCTTTTGTTTTGTTCATGTTTTCTTTTTTAGAGGGACGTGGTCCCGAAACATGTAATACTTTTTTCTTCCTTCAAATAAAGAGTACTTTCCATTCTACCCTTCATTTGCGTTGCTTGTTGTACCTGTGATATGATAGTGGTGTTTGTCCCATACGGGGGACTTGTTTGTGGACTCGTCATCCATAGCATACCTTGGTTTTAGGTACGGATAACAAGTTTGATTAGGATACCTGGAACAGCCATGGCAAAGTGGTCATGGGTGCTCTTGGTATTGAGAAAAAGAATGCCGTAGAGCAGCTGGGCTCCCGGGGCATGATGAGGTGGTGGGCTTGTGCTAAAAAACTTAGCAGAGGATATTTATGGACCTATTATCCTTGGCGTACCTTGGCTTAGGATACGGATAATAGGATGAAAGGTAACCAACATAATTGCTCATAGGTAATGAGGACATGGCAATCATGAGGGTTTTATCGTGGAATCTTCCTGCTCGTAGGTAATGAGGACATGGCATGAGTGACTTCACGGAGGATATTTGTGGTCAACAGAGGACATTTGTGGTCAACAGAGGAAATTTGTGGTCAACAGAGGACATTTGTGGACCTATTATCCTTGTCGTACTACGGGCATGGGTACAGATAATAGGTTGAAAAGGGAACCGACATACTTACTCAGAGGTAATGAGGACATGGCAAGTATGAAGGCTTCTTCTACGGAGCCTTTCCACTCAGAGGTAATGAGGACATAGCAGGAGTGGGCTCAATGAAGAGGGGGTACATAGAACGACTCAGAGGTAATGAGGACATGGAAGTTCTATGTAGGGGGTAATTTGTTTTTGGCGGAAGTGAAACGACTCAGAGATAAAACGGACATGGCCGTTTTGGAAATTTGTGGATCGCTTACCCTTTTTGTGCACTGGAAGTGCGGGTATTGGACCACGAGAGAGGATCTCTTCCAGGAAGAAAGTTCAGAGGTTTGATCATACATGACTTTCTATCTGAAAGAGTGACCGGGCTGTGAGTTCAGAGGCACCATCGGGTACATGACTCGATATTGTGAAAGTGTGAGTTCAGGGGCACCAGCGGGTACATGACTCGAAAATCTGGAGAATTATGAGGGCGAGTTCAGTGGTACCAGCGGGTACGTGACTCAAAAATCTGGAAAATTATGAGGGCGAGTTCAGCGGTACCAGCGGGTACGTGACTCGAAAATCTGGAAAATTGTCGTCTAGACATAGTATTTCTTTAGGAACTTACCGTTGACGGGCAACATGAGCAAATCCCCATTCTGTTTTGTGAGGAGGTAAGCTCCGTTGGAGAATACGGCCTCAATGATAAATAGGCCTTCCCATTTTGGCTGGAACTTGCCGACGGTCTTGTGAGTCATGACCATCGGTCTCCGGACTGCCAGAACGAGATCTCCCACCTGGAATGTCCTGATTTTGACCTTCTTATTGAAGGCTCCAGAGATACGTGCTTGGTATAGTTCGATCCTTTGCTGAGCTAGGAGGCGCTTTTCATCTAAGGCCTCTAACTCTTGTAGTCGGCGTCGGTAGTTATCATCCGTCGTCAATTGATAAGTGAGGGCGACGCAGAGCGAGGGTATTTGAGTCTCTAATGGGAGAACTGCCTCACTCCCGTATACCAGGAAGAATGGTGTGTTCCCAGTAGCTGTTCAGACTGTAGTACGATACGCCCATAAACGTTCGCCGAGCTTCTCGTTCCAGTCGCGTTTGTTAGAAGAGACAAACTTCTTGAGGAGTTTGATGATTGTTTTGTTGAATGCCTCTGCTAGCCCGTTCGCGGCCGGGTTATTTGGTGTCGAAGCAAAATTCTGGATGCGATGTTTGTCGCAGAACCGATAGAAAGTGTGGCTTGCAAACTGCGGACCATTATCGTGGATGATCCTCCGGGGCAGTCTAAAGCGATAGATGACGTGATGCTTCAGAAAGCTGATCACGTTCGAAGTTTTTACTTCTGCAAGCGGGACAGCTTCTACCCATTTGGAGAAATAATCCGTGATCGCAAGTATGAAGCGATGTCCGCGAGAGGAAGATGGAGTAATCGGACCGATGATGTCCATCCCCCATGCTTCGAATGGCCAGGATGCCACGGTCGGATATAGAAATTCGGATGGTTGGTGAATGAAGTCTACGTGGACTTGGCAGGCTTTGCACCTTCTAGCATAGTCTATCGTATCTGCTACCATCGTGGGCCAGTAATAGCCCATTCGGCGAAGACGGTCTTGTAATTTAGGACCAGGTTGATGGGCCCCACAGACACCATCATGAGCTTCTCGTACGGCTTCTTTGGCTTCCGCGTTCGATAGACACCGAAGCAATAGTCCATCGTAGGATCGACGATACAGCATTTTCGTCTCTGTATCGTAGAAGAATCTGAGGGAATGCCATCTAATGGAGGTGGCCTCCTTTGGGTTCTCGGGGAGGATGTCGTAAACGACGAAGTCGATGAATGGTTGTCTCCAATCTGGGGCATCATCGATCATCTGGGCGGAATAACTCGCCACGAATTGAACGTTGTTCTTGGGGCAGATCAGTTCGTGGCCTACTACGTCCACCGATTGATGAGTATAATTTGGCACTGCTAGGGAAGCGGCCAGACCTGCTAAGGCATCGACTTCGATATTTCGGAGTCTGGGGACATATTCGATGAAGAACCCTTCAAACGACGAGATGATGTTGATTGCTATTTGGTGATAGGGGATCATGTCTTCGTGGCAAACTTCGTATGAGCCTCGGATTTGATTGACGATTAACTGAGAATCGCCGTATGCTTCGAGATATTCTACCCCCAGCTCTCTTGCAAGTTGGAGGCCAATGACCAGGGCATTGTACTCGGCCACATTGTTAGAGCAGGGTTCCGTGAGGGAAGTAAGCGCGGTTGATCACCAATCCGGTAGGAGAAACCAGTACCACCCCGACTCCGACGACGATGTTGCCCTTAGGTCCAGTTCTCGAAGCACCGTCGAAGAACATTCGCCATATATCATCGTGAGAGGTTGTATGCGAGTCGGCGACCTCATCTGGAATCTCTTCATATATCCTGGACGACTCTGAGCCCGGGTGGACTGCCAAAAAGTCTGCCAGGGCTTGACCTTTGACCGCCTTTTGTGGGACGAAGATCATGTGGTAGGGGGACAGCAATATTGCCCATATAGCGAGGCGAGAGCTGAGTGCCCCTGGTTTGGTCATGAGGACCCTGAGAGGGTTGACTCGTGAGATCATATGTATCGTTTGTCCCGTGACATAGTGCCGCGTCTTCTGAATGGCGAACACCAGGGCAAGGCATTCCTTTTTTACGGCAGTGTATCGGTGCTCTGGCCCAATCATCATTCGACTGAGGTAATATATGGCTTGTTCATGGCCTGCATCGTTGTTTTGTGCTAGCAGGGCGCCAAGGGAATGCTCCATTACTCGTACATAGAGCAGGAATGGTTTTCCAGCAATCGGGGCCACCAGGACTGGAGGGTTCGATAAATATTCTTTGATGCTGTCGAAGGCACGTTGGCATTCTTCATCCCATATGAATGAGACGCCTTTCTTCATGAGATGGGTGAATGGCCGACATCGCCCAGAGAGGTTAGAAATGAACCTCCTGATGTAACCTAACCACCCTTGAAGGCCTCTGAGTTCGCGAAGATTTCTCGGGGGACCCATCTCCATAATTGCCTTCGTCTTCTCAGGGTCTACATGGATACCCTGGGCGGTGATGATGAAACCCAAGAATTTTCTGCTGGATACACCCAGAAAGGACTTCGTAGGGTTCATTTTTAAATTGTGCGCTCGCATCAGGTCGAATGCCGTCCTCAGATCCTGTAGATGGTCTCCCTTACAGCGACTCTTGACGGCGATGTCATCAACATAGTATTCCACCATCTTGCGTAAGTGGTCCCTGAAGGTGATACTCATGGCTCTTTGATATGTGGCACCAGCATTCTTTAAACCGAAAGGCATGACTGTGTAGCAATCGTGCCAATCGGTGTTCTGAATGATTTGTGCTTTTCGTCGTCAGGAGACATCTTGATTTGGTTATACCCCGAGAAGCCATCCATGAATAACATACGTTCAAAGCCGCAGGTATTGTCAATCATGATGTCCGTGATAGGGAGGGGGAATTCGTCTTTGGAGCATGCTTCGTTCAGATTGCGGAAGTCGATACAGATTCGTATCTTTCCATTCTTTTTTAGGACGGGTACTATGTTGGCGACCCAATCCGGATGTTGTTCCTCACGAATGAAGCCGCTGGCTATCAGTTTGTTGACTTCGGTTTCGATCGCATCCATGATGCATGGGCGGAAGCGTCGCTGTTGTTGCTTGACTGGCTTTGCGTCCGACCGAATGTTTAGTTTGTGAAGAGCAATATCGGGATTTAACCCCGGCATATCTTCATAGCTCCAAGCGAACACATCAATGTATTCTTTGACAAGTTCCAGCAGCGATTCTCGTTCTTCGTATGTTAAGCTTTTACTGACGAAGATCGGTTTTGGAGAAGATTCGCTGCCGAGGTCGACCTGTATAACCTCGTCTTCAGTAGGAGGTTCTCTCAGTTCGAACCGTTTTTCCCATTGTGCATCCAACTGTTGGGCCCATGGCTCTAGCTCGAGGATTTCAGGCATGTCATCGTCTTCTTCATAAGCGTCGGCGAATGCCATATTGACTGACAAGACTTGTCTGAATACATCTCCGATGCTGGTATCAGAGTCAGAAGTTGGTGACCCGGTTGAATGTGAATGCCAGTCGCATTCTTCATCTGAACTCTCAGGGGTCGTCGTGGATGTTACATACCCTAATCCACATCGAGTTTTGCTATAGTAGTCCCATGGTTTGCCAGCTAAGACCGGTGGCTTCAAAGGTAACCGTCGTCCAGTGCCATAGTTCAAGCCTGGCGTCGTCTCCAAATTATATCCCTATTTTTGTATGAGATATTTGGATTGGGGGCTATAACGATACAGAGGCAGTCTTCCGGCATCTGACCCAAGGTCGACTTCTTCTATGGTGAAAGGATGCGGATCGTCCTTCCGGCCGAAGATGATTGTATGGTCCCCTCCCTCGATTATGCGGTAAGTGTCTTCCACTGGAGTAAGATGGATTGCGGTGTACACATTTGTCACCTGTGTGTGTAGGTGAGTGCCTATACCGTGTTCCATAGCATACATTGTACAAAGCTTATTAAGCTCGAGGTAGTTCAAAGATAGCCCTTTATTGATGAAGTAAGGTATTTTTCTAGGGGGATTACATCATCAACGGAGGAAACATCAGTGTGGGCGGCCACATACTTGGCTAGCTCCGGTTCTTCTTCGGCTACCCCCTGTATAAATGAAGACTGAGAAGACGACCTGGACAGCTTGATCGTCAAGGGTTCAGCTGGTGGAGCAGAGCGTGGAGTTGTTGGTAGACTAGCGACCCCCAGCTTGGTACTCGATGCTGGACGGGGAGTGGTTGGTTTGCTAGAATTTCCAGGCCTCGCGTCGGGGTGACGACCCTTCTTGGGAAGACGTATCGTCATTGGCTTGTCGGAGGGATAGAGCTTCTCCGTTTGAGGCTGGCCGGTTCTTGGCAGCCTGATCGTCAATGGCTCCATTGTGGTTCTTGGCATTTGGCCAGACCTTGGCAGCCGGATTATCATCTGCTCTTCTTGTGCCGAGAGGCTAATTGCGTCCTTACGCAGAGTGGCGGTAAGGGGTGCAGACTTGCCAGGTTTACGAGCTTGGAGGTGGATCGTCAGAGGTTCTTCTGATCCTGTGGCTGCCTTGGTACCAGCTTGTACATCTCCTTCACCAAGATGCTTCTTCGATTTTTCGTACAGACAGGAGTCTGAATAGTAGGATTCGACCCCTTTGAAGGGATCGATATCGGCAAATTCCGTCCTCACGAAGCCGTATTTGTCGACGTATTTGAAGCACTGGTGCAGCGTGGAAGGTACGATCATATAATCGTGTATCCACGGGCGTCCCAAGAGGATGTCGTAGGAAGTATCTGCATCTATGACGTAGCAGGTGACCTCTGATTGGAGATCGCCAATTTGACACTTCAGACGAATCTTTCCAATTGGGTAGCTCCTGCCCGAATTGAAACCGCTGATGGCGGTGCTTGTAGGCATCAGGCGATGCATTGGGATACGGAGATGATATAGCAGACCCTTCGGAATAATGCTTATGGAAGAGCCAGGATCAATGTGTATCCGATCCACCTTTACGTCGCTGATGTATCCAGTACAGTATAGTGGGCGATCGTACAGGTTGGTTTTGATGAGCATGTCCTGCGGAGTGAAGACGATGTTAGGCATTTCTCCCATGCAGGCACTGTCTTGGAGATCTGCAGGCGGGTTCTCTCCCGTAAGGTTGACCTGAGCCAGGTATGCGTCGGTGTTTTGGAGTGCATCACTCAAAGCTGCACGCACATCCTTTGAGAGTCTCAGAAGCTCGTATAGTGACAACTTGGCCGGTGTATTGGCCAATTATGCCAAGATGTCGAAGTTGTAGGGCTTCTCCAGCCCTTGGGCTGCCTCTTTTCGGAGGGATTTGTCGAAGCGAGTTTCCCTCGGCCTAGGCTTGTCGGTCGTCGGACGTTGAGTCGGTCCCAGAGCATCAGCTGTAGTGGGTTGATGATCTTCAGCTGGAATGTCAACCACAGGTTAGGATTGTGCCCCAGACCGCGTGACTACGGCTATAGCGTCTTCGATATCGGCCGAGATTGTGCGGCAGGACTTGACTTTTCTACTCTTTTTCTTGCAGATAGAAGGCGATATGGGCCGAGTCACTTCCGATACCAAGTCTGGATGGATCCACATGACCTCCCCTCGTGATGTGGTGAGGGGCACTAAAGCAGCAGCCTGATCTCGGGGAGGTGGAAGATTAGTAATCTCCATTATCGCCAGAGGGATGGGGACCACCCCGTCTTAAGTTTCTGTCGGAGGAAAGTTGCCAAATTGTACTGACACCATATTGGCTGCCACCGTTACCTCTTCAAAATCGATGGCCAAAGTGTTCGAATCGATGAGGTTTTGGATGTACCGTTTCAGCTGGTAGCAGTCGTGTGTAGCATGGTGGACGTAGCGATGAAAATGACAGTACTTTGGGTTCTCCATCTCTGCCAGCTGCGGTTCCCGCCTTGGTGGAGGAAGCTGAATTCTGTCCCCTTGTATGAGCATGTCCAATATAGGCTTGACGTGACCGTCTTCGAAGGAGTAAGTGATTTACGGCCATTGTTTGTCTGCCGGCTTTGGCTCAGGTTTCTGTGCTGTGTCGGCCACCATAGCCTGCTTGCCCCTGCCGTCCCAATTGTTGGAGGGACTACCCCCATTGTCATTATTGGTATTAGGACGCTTGCCCTTGTTCTCTCCGTCCGAGATGTGCAATCCCAGCTGGCGAGCCTTCTTCAATCGTTCTTCGGCGCTTGTGGCACTGATGATGAACGTCTTCCAGTCCTTCAATTAACTTTCGCCCATCCAGAGACTGATTGTTGGGAGGAGTCTCTTTTGGCAAATTTCAATCAAGGAGGAATCTGGATTTCCAGAGGGCAACTTCATGGCGGTTTGGCAGAACCGCTCGATGTAGTTTCTTGTCAGCTCTTTCTCCCCTTGGATGACGTCCATGAGGGTGGACATGGTGATATCCTGCCCTACTTTGTAGAATCTCTCCAAGAACATGCGCTTGAAGCCAGCGAAGGAGTGGATGCAGTTGTCCGGCAGGTTGCGATACCAGTCGAATGCGACTCCTTCCATTGCCCCGATGAATAATCGTGTGAGAATGGCATCGTCATGGGGCAGATGGTCGGTGGTGACCTCGAAGTAAGTGATGTACCGACTCGCCGAGGTCTTGCCATCATAAGGTTTGATATTGAACGGCTTATATCTTGGTGGGAAGGGGACATCCCTCCATTCAGCAGGGTATGGTTGCCGTATTCTAAGGTCTTGAGAGTTTTCTCGAGCGTGAAACATGGCTCGGAGCTCCTGGACCTCTCTTCTCGCTTCGCGGGCCTCATCCACGGCGGTGGGGGCCGTTCTTTTAGGAGGATTATTGCCCAGGTTCGGTGTCGCTGAGTTCGAGTTCGCATTGACCACGGGACCTGCACTTGCTTGGCCAGGCGTTCCTCCTTGCAGAGTTGGAAGGGCCGCTTTAATCTCGTCTACAGACTTGGCCAAAGCAAGCAATATGGCTTCGAGACTGTCGATGCGTTGGCGATCACTGGAACCACCTTGGTTGCTGTCTGTCATGAATACCGTCTTCTCATGAGGAGAGATAGACGGAGCGGTAGAGGAAGTGCCTTCCGAATCGTACCCCTGTAGTGAGAAGTCATCGGGGTATGTCGGTATGTTCCTTTCTGATTCAGACTCGGAAGGAACAGTACCCCCAGTCTCCGAGTTCTCCTCATCTTGGGAGTTGTGGACGTCCTCGGGGACGTCGAGGTTTGCTACCTCCGATGGGAGAGTTGTCTCCCCCGACGCGTCTTCTTGGAACATCGGGTTGCTGTAGAGGCTCGGAGGGGTGCTACCCCCAGCCCTAGCAACCCCCTGTGTTGCGGACGACGAATCCCCCACTGTAGCAGATTTCGTCTTAGAGCGACTACCTTGGAAAACTCCGGTGGTGGGCACCCGCTTAGACGACAGTCTTTTAGTCGCAGTGGTTGAGATCTTCGAGCTGGGAATATTTGTCTTCTTCCCCCTTCCATCAGCGAGGATTTTCCGAGCAGAGTTGCAGAAGACGACGGGTGGTGCCTCGTCTTCTGATGATGGCTGTTGCAGTCTTTGAAAGACAGACTGCCGGTCTTCTTGCATATTGCAGCAGCAGTTGACGATGACTTGGGTGTAGTGACGTCCGTGGGAGGACTCTTTGTACCGCGATGTATCTTCTCTTTCCTTGCGTTTGTGGAGGATGGCCTCACGCAAGTCAGATGGGTCTGGACAGACCACGTTTGCTCCCAGGATTTTGGGAGACTTTTGTGAACCTCTCTGTCCGTCTGCCGCGGGGGGCTGGACTCGAGTGGTTCTGTACAACTTCCCATCCGAGGCCCGCGTAACAGTATGCGAAACGCTCCGATGGTCAGAGGTCAGATCAGCGGACCGAACTCGCCAGGCTCGCGCTACTTTAGACTTTTTCGCTCTAGTGCGTAAGGGCACATAGTAGGAAGAGTCTAAGTGATACTGGAGAGAGTCAGACATATCTTCTTGGGAGTACAAGAGATCAGGACCGTACGAGAGGCGGTCGAAGACAGAGCCGCATGGAGTAGGCGTCATGCGGTTGTCATCATTGGTCCATATGTGGCTGGCAGACGTAGCCACATAGGCTTTCTTCATGCGGCTGGGAGTCTCAGCCGCATGGGTCTTCTTTATGCGGCTGGATGATCTGGTCGCATGGATTTTCTTCATGCGGTTGGTAGATCCATCCGCATGAGCCTCCTGTATATGGTTGGCAGATTTGGCCACAGGAGTGCTCGGCTTCATCTTGGGGCGCATAGGGTCGCTCTTTATCCCGGCAAGTCCAGCATCGTAGTGCTTTCCTTTGCCGGTCTTGGGGACAGCAGAGTCCTCTACAGCTCGAAGTGGAGCCGCATGAGAATTGCCCTCGCCGTCTTGGGTAGCAGAGAGTACCCCGTCCAGAGCTTGTGGAGGAGCAAATGATTTTGGCCTCCACTCGCAGCGAGCTTTCTTTGTACGTGTTCGCTTCTGGATCGGACCAGCACTTCCTTCAGAGAGCATCTCTTCAAACGCCTGTTGGTCGAAACGGACGTCCATCTTCTGTTGCGTGGAGCCAAGCTTGGCTGCATCCGACTGCGTCACCAACTCCTCAACCGTAGAGAAGTTTGTCTCCAGCAGAGTCGCCATCGTGTTTGCCATTGATTGTAAAAGTACAGAACAGTTTTATGGGAGGACTGAACTTAGACTCACAATACAAACTCGCTTGTACAAAGAAAGCCTAGGGACGAAAGCCTAGGTACAGCAGACTAAGTACAATTGTTTATTTTAGATTCTGGGGGGTGACGATAGAGGCTCGGGAAGGCGACGGCAGCCCTGCCTTACTCCTTGGACGATCGGTGTGCAGCCTTGGCTCCAGAAGATTTGCTCAGCGTTAAAAAAATGCTCTCTTTGCTCTCTCTCTACTCTTCTCTCCAAGTACTCTGGTGCTCTCTCTGATCTCGAAAAGTGCTCCTGTGTGCGCCTCTCTCTATGTAAGTATCTGTCTCCTCTGCAAGGGAATGGCACCCTGCTATTTATATGAATGGGGTGTGATCATTAGGGTTGCAAATGATTGCTTCTTGGAGATGGCGGCGGCCTGTGGATTGGTCAATCTAGACCATTCGTTTTGATTGTGATGAATCTGGACCATCAAGTGTAGATTGCACCAAATCTCATCAGCAATTAATACTGATTGAAATAAATCTTCCTCATAATGATCTTCTGATGTCTGCGAATAAATTTGATTTATTCTCCTGTAACGTATCCCGGATTATTGAGATTTGACCCAATCTCTGATTGTAACAAATCTGAGAGATTGATCGGCTTAGGACACGTGTCCTAGGAGCCACTGGGGGGATCTGAACCGCATGAAGATTGAGCCGCATAAGAGTTAGGCCGCATAAGGTTCGGGCCACCTGTCAGGGCTGCTCGAGTAGTGGCCTTCCTTCGAACTTTTTGAAGAACAGGTGGCAACTCTAGAGGGGGGTGAATAGAGTTTATATAGAAAATAATCAATTAAAAATTAACTCTATCACAAATAAAACCAATCAGAGTAAATACGGAAAATAAAGAGAGAATCAAGAGAGCATACGCAGACACAGCCGATTTTAACCTGGTTTCCCTCGTGGAGGACTAGTCCAGGCCTGAGAACTCTAGCTCAGGATTAAATCCACTATTTGTGAAATAGTAGTTTATAACCCGTGCCTTTACTTCAGAAGAGCACGTCAACTTCTTACAGAGGATCGCAGTGGCGATTTGCTTGGAATTGTCCAAGCGACTTCTTCAACTCTTGCACAAGAATCCTAACTGAGAGATGCTGAGCACTCGAGACTTAGGAGGCTTGTGGCTAGCAGATGGGAAGGGTATGGCTTATTTGAGCTATAAGAGAGAAGAGAAGAGAAGATTGGATGATTTGAAATGAGAAAATTCATGGCCTATTTATAGTGTTTTTGTAGGCAGAATTCGGGTAGGAAATTTCAAATATTTGACCGTTGGACAACTAGCAACCAGCTAACCCTAAAATTAGGGATGCTGATTTCTAGGGGACAGAGTTCGGCCCGAACTCTGTGTGGAGGCAGAGTTCGGCCCGAACTCTGTCTCCAGAGCACAGAATGGTTCTAAGTGGCCAGTGGGTATTTTTCTGGATGGTGGAGTTTGAGGATTATTGGGTAGGCTATAGGTCAAGTCTCAAGAGCTCAGCATGACACAGTTTACATCAGTCTAGACTCAACAAAAGTGTAAAATACAGACTCAAATATAACTGAGAAACTGAGACTGAGCTGTCGTCTGACTTGAGCTTAATGTAGACGTCGTGTGTCGTATTGAACTATTACAAATATTATTTAGTCAATGTTATCAATATTTGGTTGACTGTGACTTTGTGTCAACAATCTCCCCCATATTGATAATTGACAAAATAATATATGTATATTCAATATTCATACCTGGACACAGTTGATCACAAAAATATAGCTCCCCCATAATCAATGCCAAGCAGAAATAATAGCTCCTCCGTAACCGGTGAACGGTGCCGAGCTAGAACCAATAGCTCCCCCATAAATAATGCATTGAACCTGTTGGCCTGATAAATAATATCTCCCAAGAGCACCAAATAGCACATATATACTAAAAATATAAAAATAGTATGACAAGAATATACATATTTCTCCCCCTTTTGGCATTAACAATATAAACTGCATATGAATAATAATGATGCAACCACACCAAATAGAGAAGAAACTATATATGAATGATCAAAACGAGCAACTAGCATAGAATAAGAAACTATGATAAGCATAAAATGTCATCACACATAACCAGAGTCATCAAACTACCAGAGTTTGAGCACAACCCAAGTACATAAAGATAAATAAAACTAAATAACTGGAAATTAGAAAACATAAACTAGAATCATCAGCAGCAGCAGCAGATGGTAAACGCCATCTCCATCATGGAGCACGAGAAGGCCCAGCGGAATCTGAATGATCAGTGAATGAACGGCTGGGGTCCACAATAGCAGCATCCGGATCCAGGTAGCGCATGACCCAGGGGTCGTCAATACGATATCCAGCGCGACCAGGATCCCGCTCCATGGGAATGGGCATAGAAGGGTGCCGAGACATAGAATACCGAATATCGTGCAGCGAGTTGCTGAGGGCACTCATCTGCAGGGTAGTCCGATAGTCCATCTGAGTCCAGCGATCGTCCTCCAATGCGAAACGATCTTTGAGCATGGTCTGGATGGAGTCAAGAGTAGCAAGAGGAGGTGGCGCATCCTGTCCAAGTGGAGGGGCGTCAGGCTCCTCATCATCAGAATGCTCAGAAGTCTCAGGAGAGGCGACGACTGCCTGAAGACGTCGTGCCTTGGAAAGGAATGCAGGAGCAGGCAAGAAAGGACAATCATGAATAGGGACAATGAACGCACGAAAAACCATAGGAAGATACAAAGGATAAACCAGGGCTCGTGGTTTCTTCCTACAGTTAATCATCCAGTCCATCATGGAACGTGGAAGATTGAACGGGATGCGATAATGAAGATGATACAAAGCAGAGATCTCAAAATAGGTTACTTCATCGGTGGAGCCAGCTTTTGGCAGAATAGTATTGAAAATAATTCGATAAAGTTCATAGAAATACGGGTTGAGGTGTTTGGCCATAAGCTTGCGAGGACATATGTTAGGAGCACATAGTTCCTCCTTAAAGCTCTCAAGGGAAGTTTCACCAACAAATTGGAATTGGCGGGCTTCCACAAGCTTATCCCAAATATCGAGATCTTGAAGTTTAAGATACTCCCCAACTCAGAAGCATCAAAAGCAATATCAATACCGACAACCCGGAAATAGATGTGAGTGGCATCGTGAGTCAAGTTGCAATAGAACATTTGTATGGCGCTACAATAAATAACAAAGTTTGAAGCAACTAACTCATTTAAGCAAAGATCTTGAAACATTGATTCATATTGAGAAAAGATGGTAAAATTAATATGATGTCCGCCGAATATCGGACGAGTCCGAAAGTCGCTAAACCACTCGTTGGATGCGTCTAGCGATACAAACAATCGGTCGTCATACGTATTAAGGTCGCGGGGACGAGGTGGGTTGAACAACGGATGAAGGGGTTGTTGTTGTTCAACGGGTTGCTCATTGGGAGGAGGAGGATTCGAAGAGGAAGCACCCTCGGTTCGAATTCTCTTCCCACGATTGGGCAAGCGAGGAGCCATTTAAAAAAAATTTGAAATAGAGAGGGAGAAGGAGTTATACCTCAAATCAACAATGAACAGTGAAAGAGAATGAGAAAATAGCCCTTCTCCTTGATTTTGATGAGAAATGGAGCACTTTGGAGAGAAAACTAGGGTTAGGGTTTGTGAAAATATGTTTGGAGAGGTGAAAGTGATGGTAAGAATGAAGGAGAGAAAGGAAAACCCGAATATAAGAGGAGGATTTTCTTTGGTCGGAGTAAATCTGGACCGTAGGATCTCATTTGATCAAATGGCTGAAACCTGTCTCGATTCTGGAACAAGGGGAACCGAATTCGGCCCGAACTCTGGTAAGGGTAGAGTTCGGCCCGAATTCTGGGTCTTTGTCCCAGAACTAAAAACAGGCTAGAAAAAAAATAAGTATGGGAAATCAAGTTAGATAAAAACAATAGCTTGAAAGATTCAATCAAAATAGAATAATAGCAGAATGAAATTGAAAAAATAGTGAATCAGCAGTAAGAAATCAAAACGAACCATATAATAAATAAGGAAATATATCATAATTCAATAGTTTGAAGTTGCCATGGGCTAGCTGCAGGGGCCGGATTCCAGCTAGCAGTAGTCCTGTGGACTAGTGCACCGTGTCGCTTAGGCTTTTACGTCTTGTTGTCAGAAGGGCCCTTTCGGCTTGTACCCATAGCAAGTTCATCGTAAGAGAATCATAATATAATCGATATTTACGCAGGTGAGTTTTAATTTATGACAGCTTCATTTAAAATTCCAAGTTCACGACAAAGGAAATTGAAGCGCTCTTCGGATAATGGCTTAGTAAAGAAGTCTGCTAGCTGATGATCAGTGTCAATAAACTCTAAGTTGATCGTGCCATTTTGCTGATGATCACGCAAAAAGTGGTGTCTAATTTCAATATGTTTTGTGCGTGAGTGACAGATAGGGTTCTTAGTCAAGTTAATAGCACTAGTATTGTCACAGAATATAGGAATGTGCATGAAAGATAAATTATAGTCTTCAAGGGTTTGCTTCATCCACAGAATCTGTGCACAACAACGCCCAGCTGCTATATATTCAGCTTCTGTTGTGGATAGTGCGACAGAATTCTGTTTCTTGCTAAACCAAGAGACTAAAGCCTTTCCTAATAAATGACACGTGCCGCTTGTACTTTTACGGTCGACCTTGCATCCAGCAAAGTCAGCATCAGAGTAACCAATGAGGTCAAATGATGTTGACTTAGGATACCATAGGCCCACTGTAACCGTACCCTTAAGGTATCGAAAGATACGCTTAACAGCGGTCAAGTGTGATTCCTTAGGATTTGCTTGATATCTAGCACATAGGCAAACAATAAACATGATATCGGGGCGACTAGCAGTTAAATAAAGTAAGCTGCCTATCATACCTCGATACTTACGTTGATCAACGGGTTTGCCGCTCTCATCTGGTTCGAGTTTGGTTGAAGTAGCCATTGGAGTGCTGATTGGTTTGACGTTGTCAAGATCGAACTTTTTCAGCATGTCCTTTGTATACTTCGACTGACAGATGAAAGTTCCATTAGCCATTTGTTTCACTTGCAGACCAAGAAAGTAGTTGAGTTCTCCCATCATGCTCATCTCAAATTCTATCTGCATACACTTGGCAAATTCTTGACAGAGGGTTTCATCAGTAGACCCAAAAATGATATCATCAACATAAATTTGAATTAATAGAATAGTGTCTTTAAAAGATTTTATAAAAAGTGTAGTGTCAATTTTCCCTTTTGAGAAACCTTTCTCAAGCAAGAAACTGCTTAGCCTTTCATACCAAGCTCTGGGGGCTTGTTTAAGGCCATATAGCGCTTTCTTTATCTTGAACACGTGGTCGGGAAATTTGTGATTTTCAAAGCCAGGGGGTTGTTTTACATAAACTTCCTCCTTATTAAAACCATTCAAGAAAGCACTTTTCACATCCATTTGAAATAATTTAAAATTTTGATAATTTACAAATGCACAAAGCATCCGAATGGATTCTAGTCTAGCAACCGGAGCATACGTCTCATCATAGTCGATACATTCCTCTTGGTTGTATCCTTGAGCTACTAGACGAGCTTTGTTGCGTGTGACTGAACCATCTTCATTTACTTTGTTTCTAAAAACCCATTTAGTACCAATTATCGAGTGATTAGTCGGTCTAGGAACTAGTTCCCACACTTGGCTCCTCTCGAATTGGTTGAGTTCATCTTGCATAGCAGAAATCCAAAATTCATCATTAAAAGCTTCAGAAATGTTTTTCGGCTCAACTTGTGAAATAAAGGCAGTGCTAGCAATAGAGTCTCTTAGTGATGATCTGGTAGTTACTCCACGTAAAACTTTACCTATCACTAAATTTTCTGGATGAGAAGGCTTGAAAGAGAATTTCTTTGGCAAGCCCTCCAGAGAATTTGTTTTGGTAGAAGTATTCATTGGAGTAGAAGTTGATGGCTCAACGTCATCATCAAGAGTACTTGCTGCACTGTTATATTCATCAAAAGTCACATTTGTTGACTCTTCCACAATTAGTGAGCGTTTATTAAAGACTCTATATCCCTTACTCTTGGCAGCATAGCCAAGGAAAATACCATCGTCAGCTGTGGCATCAAATTTGTCTAAGTTGTCTTTGGTGTTAAGGATAAAACATCTACATCCAAAAACTTTAAAATAAGAAACATTGGGGGTTCTCCCAAACCAAAGCTCATAGGATGTTTTCTTCGTAATGGGACGAATAAGCACCCTAGTCAAAATGTGGCATGCTGTACTGACAGCTTCTGCCCAAAAGTATTTCAGAAGTGAAAATTTATTCAACATGACTCTAGCCATATCGCCAAGAGTCCTATTCTTCCGCTCCACAACACCATTTTGTTGAGGAGTTCTTGGACAAGAAAATTCATGATCAAAACCATTAGAATCACAAAACTTTTCAAAATCAGAATTTTCGAATTCGCCTCCATGATCACTTCGGATACGAGTGATCATGTAGCCTTTTTCGTTTTGAACTTTCTTGACAAAAATCTTAAAAACTGAAATAGCATCACTTTTATTTACAAGAAAGAAAATCCAAGTAAATCTTGAAAAATCATCAACAATAACAAAGACATAGAGTTTTCCACCAAGACTGGCTACTCTACTAGGCCCAAATAAATCCATATGGAGTAATTGCAAGGGTCTAGAAGTGCTTACAGAGTTTATGGAATGAAAAGATGACTTGGTTGCCTTGTTCAACTCACATTCGGTACATACGATGTCCTTTTTGAATGTGATGTCGGGCAAGCCTCTAACTAGCTTCTTGGTTGATAGCCTGGATATATTATCCATATTGGCATGACCAAGGCGCTGGTGCCATAGTAGCCGTTCATCTTTATGAGCATATAAACATCTACCTGCATTGTTAGTATTTCCAGACAAATAGAAAGTATAAATATTATCCTCTCTTACCCCTTCAAAAGCGATGTCTCCCGTTGACCTATCATAAATAAGGCATTTGTTTTGTCCAAAGTTAATGTCATATCCATGGTCAGCAAGATGACTAATGCTGAGCAGGTTATGCTTTAACTCGGTCACTAGGCAGACATCCTTTATTACGGGAGAGGGAGGATAACCAATATTACCATTTCCTATAATATAACCTTTGAGGTTGTTGCCGAAGGATACATATCCTTCTCTCTTCATCGATAGTGATGCGAAAAGATTTGCGTCTCCTGTCATATGCCGCGAGTATCCACTATCGAGAATCCACTTACTCTTAGTTGAGGAGGGAAGGTCTACCTACATCAAGAGTAGATGTGACCTTTGGTACCCAATTTCTTGAGGGTCCTGAAAAGTTAGTTTTTGGAAACCATGCATATATTTTCTTATCAACTAATCTTCTAATTCTACATTGTGGTGATATTTGTCCATACAAACCACAATAAGTACATATAGCATTCCTATTTATATTAGGAGCATGTTGATGATGTCTATAAGCAGTGTAATGAGCAGAAGTATGATGATTAGCATGATGATGATGATTATGCATAGAGTGCTGTAGAGTGGCATGGTGATATTGTCTATATAGAGCATGGTGATGTTGTCTATATGGAGCATGGTGATGTTGTCAATATGGAGCATGGTGATGTTGTCTATGTGGCATGACATTGTGATGTTGTCTATATGGCATGACATTGTGATGTTGTCTATATGGCATGACACTGTGATGTTGATTGTGTCTTTGTGCGGCATGATGATTGTATCTATGATAATTATTTCTACGTGTATGTGGTTTGTGTCCTTTGTGAAATTGTGTGTATATGAAAGCATGATTATGTGTTGTAGATGGATGATATGAATAACTAGCATGAGAAGTGTTATACTTTGTGGGTGTCTCATGAGATTGGGTTTGAGCAACCTGTTTACCCAATTTAGTCTATAATCTCTTGGAGACAGCCTGCAGATCAGTAACCTTAGCATTTAAACCATAAATCTTAGTCATAGAAATCTTGTGTCTACTCTTTTTTTCAGCAAGCAACGTGTTGAGTGTTATGATTTCTTGTGTCTGTTGCTCAATACGTGTTTCAGCATCATGAAGGCTTAGTTTAAGCTTTGATACTTCATCAGTGACTTCCGTAGGTGAAGTGTCTCTAATGTTATCAAGCAATAGAGAAAGTCTTTGAATATCGTCTTCATGACTTTTGATTTTGTCCTTGGCGTATTTGTATTTACCAATGATCTTTTTGTGATCATCGAGTAAATCAGTGAAAGCATCGCCAAGTTCATCAAAAGAGAAGTCGTCAAGAGTTTCGTTTGATACCTTATCGGATGTTGCCATTAGGCACACATTAGCCGTATCTTGAGGAGAGTCCTTTTCTTCTTCGGAGTCACTAGCTTCGCTTTCATGCCAAATGCTTGTGTTGGCATATTTCTTTGATGAAGTCTTCTTGTATGGCTTTTCATAGCGGTTGCTCTTCTTCAAGAATGGACAGTCTTTTCGGACGTGTCCAGTCTTTTTGCAACCATAGCAAGTTGGCTCTTCTTCACCATCTTCTTGTGGTTCCTTCTTCCTTCGATTGAAGCGAAGGAATTTCTTGAAGTTGCGGACTATAAGGGCTTGATCATCTTCTGAGTCATCATCATCTGTCTCTTCGGGTTCAGCCCTTCGCCGGTGAGCTTTGAGTGCAATCTCCTTAGCCTTAGGAGCAGGCTCTTCGAAGTCCTTGAGGTCAAGCTCATGAGTCATTAGCTTTCCTATCAAGGTTTCCATGGACATGGTTGCGAGATCATTTCCTTCTATGATGGCCGTCACCTTAGGGTTCTAAATCTTTGGTAGCCCCCTAAGTAGCTTGCGAATCTTCTCGTGATTTGAGTATTGCTTGCCGAGCGAAGACAGGGGGTTGATGATGTCGAGGAATCTTGTGAACATTTGCGTGATCGTCTCATTTGGTTTCATCTTGAAAGCCTCGTATTCTTGCGTGAGACGGCTTATCTTTGATTCCTTGACTTGGGTAGTTCCTTCATGCGTCACTTCTAGAAGTTTCCATACTTCATGAGATGTGGTGCATGTAGATACCATGTTGAACTCATTCCTGTCTATAGCACAGAATAAAGCATTAATAGCTCTTGCATCTAGACTTGCCTGTTTCTTCTCCTCGTTAGAATATTTGTCATGTGATTTCTCAACAAGATCACCGTTGATAACTATCCTGGCGAGCTTTTTGTAACCGTCAGTGACGACAGTCCACAGGTCAAAGTCTAGAGACTTGAGATAAAAACTCATCCTTGTTTTCCAATATGTGTAGTTAGTTCCATCAAATAGGGGAGGCCTATGAGTGGACTGCCCTTCACCATGATTGGAAATCAAGGATTGTGTGGTTGCCATGGATCAGCTCTAGGATATAAATCCTTGTAAAGAGAACAGAGCTCTGATACCAATTGAAGAACAGGTGGCAACTTTAGAGGGGGGTGAATAGAGTTTATATAGAAAATAATCAATTAAAAATTAACTCTATCACAAATAAAACCAATCAGAGTAAATGCGGAAAATAAAGAGAGAATCAAGAGAGCATACGCAGACACAGCCGATTTTAACCTGGTTTTCCTCGTGGAGGACTAGTCCAGGCCTGAGAACTCTAGCTCAGGATTAAATCTACTATTTGTGAAATAGTAGTTTACAACCCGTGCCTTTACTTCAGAAGAGCACGTCAACTTCTTACAGAGGATCGCAGTGGCGATTTGCTTGGAATTGTCCAACCGACTTCTTCAACTCTTGCACAAGAATCCTAACTGAGAGATGTTGAGCACTCGAGACTTAGGAGGCTTGTGGCTAGCAGATGGGAAGGGTATGGCTTATTTGAGCTATAAGAGAGAAGAGAAGAGAAGATTGGATGATTTGAAATGAGAAAATTCATGGCCTATTTATAGTATTTTGTAGGCAGAATTCGGCCAGAATTCGGGTAGGAAATTTCAAATATTTGGCCGTTGGACAACTAGCAACCAGCTAATCCTAAAATTAGGGATGCTGATTTCTAGGGGACAGAGTTTGGCCCGAACTCTGTGTGGAGGCAGAGTTCGGCCCGAACTCTGTCTCCAGAGCACAGAATGGTTCTAAGTGGCCAGTGGGTATTTTTCTGGATGGTGGAGTTTGAGGATTATTGGGTAGGCTATAGGTCAAGTCTCAAGAGCTCAGCATGACACAGTTTACATCAGTCTAGACTCAACAAAAGTGTAAAATACAGACTCAAATATAACTGAGAAGCTGAGACTGAGCTGTCGTCTGACTTGAGCTTAATGTAGACGTCGTGTGTCGTATTGAACTATTACAAATATTATTTAGTCAATGTTATCAATATTTGGTTGACTGTGACTTTGTGTCAACACTTTTGAACCGCATGGAGGTGATCATTGCGAGCCGCATAAGGATTCATCCGCTTGAGCCGCATAGAAATGGTCCGCTCCAGCCGCATGGGAAGGCCTCCGTTTGAGCCGCATGAGACTATTTCGGCCTTAGCCGCATGGCACGGCTTCATTCTGAACCGCATGGGAAGTCTTCGCTCGAGCCGCATATGATCGTCCACGTAGCAAGACCACGTGTCATTTTATGGATCTCGGGGGATTTGTGTCAGAGATCTCTTTATCTTCCCTAGGGGACTATCATTATGACAGAGTCATAATTACCACTTTTGTGTCAGGGCTGTCACTTTTTCAGAGTTGTCAGCCGTCAAAGCAGTTAATGCAGCATGGATCGAAGGAGAACAATATTACGCCACGTGTCTTCTAAGTCGCATAGGATGTCTTGAGCCGCATAGCCCCTCGTGCCACATGAATCTGTGAGCCGCATGGGCTTCCTGAGCCGCATGGGGTTTCCTGGCCGCATGGATCCTTCTTTAATATTTTCCATGCTTCTACAAGTAATAGTAAAACCTAGAGTAGGGAGCCTCAGTCTCTATAGCTAATGGATCCGGCTGGAAATTCGGATCACTGGTGTCATCTAGAGCTGTCCCGTAGAAGGTATCCACACAGGCCTCCTCCTCGTCCTCTGTAATATTTTCAACAGGTCCAGTTAGGACAGGAGCGAGCACAATACATCTCAACAGATCATAGCAGGTTAGAAAATATAATCATACAGTAAGGTAAGATACAGGAAACTGAAGAAAGTACAGAATGTAAACAGAGAGAGAACTGTAATAGAAATATCTACTATAAGTAGAGAACTAACAGTAGCTAGTGAGTCAGAGTACAATATAAACATGTGAATGGCATAGGAGATTCTGATACTACACTACGAAAAAGATTTTGATGCTACACTACTTGGATATTATTCACATGTCTACTTCTACTCCCCCGTACCCCCAATCAATACACAAGGATCCAGCCAGGTTATGTTATGATTCCATGCAATGGCCTACAAGGGGTGATACATGGTAGGCCCAAAAATAGGTAATTCTAGTAATACCCATAAATGGGAGATTCAAGGAGTCTCTGTGATCACGAGAGTACATGTCACAAGTGATCAATGAACCATGAAGCATAGTGATACACCATGTAAGTGAAACGTACAGAACATGTAGTATCCGATGCTCCCTGAGGGGATAACATCTCGAGAAGGGATCCATATAGTACTAATCCGTGTGACCAACGTGACAGTATCAAGTAAAGTAATTTAAAGTAGGAGAATAATTCTAAACAGGATATGAAATGATCAGAGAATGTACTCGCCTGATAACCTGAACAGCTGATAGGTATAGAGGTCCAAACTGAAGCCACAGCGTCCTATTTAGAGCAACACAGGTCAAGATGTATACGAGAGATGATAAATGAAATATACAATGCATTTGCATGCTGCCTAGGTCAAACTAGACTAAAGTCAACACTTGGTCAACTCTAGTCAACTACACTAGTCAAATTAGGTCAACTAGGTCAAGTCCTAGTCCAAACAAGTCTAACAAGTCTTACTAGGCCTAACCAAGCCTAGGCTAGCACTCACACAATCATAAGACAATGTGAACCACAACAATGCATAAAATAAACTAGATAATATATATAAATATATACCTTCATACATACATGCATATCCATATTACATAGGCTCATATCATTCTTTCATTCATGCATTTATGCATTGCTTACATACATTATATTAATTGTATTCCTACATGCTTGCATTCAACCATATATATACATTAATGTAAAGAGGATATATATCATATATATATCATTTCATTCATCTAACATATCATGTATTACATACTCTATATTCATTTAATATCCATACTACATAGGCTCATAGGTTACAGAAAATGCATATATCGTATAGTCACTCTTCTACTTAAAACTAATATTGTACCAATTGGGCCTCTACTAAATTCTAGGATTAAAGTATGTTATAGCCCTTCGTGTTAGCTTTCTGAAACTTTAAACGGATCGCATTTTCGTCTCCGGAAGCTCCCGAAATTGTGAAAATACCGAAACACGTTCGTCTTTCATACAGCTGACACTCAAATAATTCTACAGAAAGTTACAGAAAGAATTTGGCTTATTAAAATATATATTTGGAAATCTAACTTCGATACGGTTCTTTTAAAAAAACGGGAGATAAATCGGAGTTCTAAGCTAAAAGTTATGACATTTCTAAGTTGCTTTGGTTAATAAAAACGTGGATGAATATTATGACGAACTTGAGTTATTTTGGACAAAAGAACACATATAGGCCAAGATACTTGGATACAAACATAGGTATCCAAAATAAACTCATTCTAACCATCCTAACTAAGATCAATCCACTCTCTAACCATTCTAAAACTGAATTTAAATATCTATTTAAACTATTATCATACATACATACACATGGGGTGTCCTAATTTGGGATCTATCAAGTAGGACACAAGACACATATCTAAAATCCTCAAGAGAGCTCCAAATGGCCTCAAATTTGAATCTAAATGGGACACATACATGAGGATGGATCCTACGGATTCAAAACTAATTTATATGCAAAGGAAATCGATTTAAAGGATGGGTTTTACCTATTTGGAGTGGAATCCCAATAAAATCCTTTAGGACACGACTCCGATACGAAGATCCCTCAAAGTGGACACTCCTCCTTGCACTCCTCTTCCAATCCTTGGTAGCACCCTTCCCTTGGAGAATGGAAATGATTGAGGGATGGTTTGGTGAAGGAATGATTTGATTTGGAGATCAAATCAATGTGAAGGCTCTCTAAAATTGGGGAAGAACAAAAGGAAAATAAAAGAGGCAATATTGTAATGAATGAAATGAATCATTCTCCCCGAAAAGTGGCTATCATAAAGAGTCCATTAGGGCTAATGAAAAATGTCCTAATTGCCCCTCTCTAGTCTCATATGGTTAAGTCTAGACTAGGTTCAAGTTTGGGGTCAAAATGATCTAGTTTTGAGTCTCTAACTTAACCATTCTAACATGATAAAAATTAGTTTAATTAACTAACTTTAATGTTGGGTCTTGTGAGCCATGTTTAACTTAATATTGGGTCCCATCTAGAGTTTAAGCTACCCGGGTCACAATACAAGTCGGAACGAGACGAAACTCAAATCCGACTAAACAAATCCAATAAAAACAATATTAAAAATATAAAATTTTCCCAAAATATTAAATAAAAAATGACCAAAATCATAATACATTAATTTAAATATTATTAAAATAATCTAAAATTTACCAATTAATCAAAATCCTAAATAATTCAAGTCACAAAATAACCAAAATACCCTTAGCCTAAAAAGTTGTAAATAGTCATTCTAATCACATGGTTAGGTCCCCATGGTCATGGTTAGTCTCTAGGCTCAACAGTTCTAGAGTTCACCAGCTAACACATCAAAATTATAATTTACCAATTTTAAATAGTATTTAATTAATTAAAAATTCTTATAAATCATAAATCCTAATATTAAATAATAAACTTTTACAAAAATTTAAAATTACCCTCATTTGGAAAACTGGGTGTTACAATTCTACCCCCCTTAGAAAAATTTCGTCCTCGAAATTAAAATGTTCATACTCCTTCTAGGTCAAACCCCCACAATCAAAGTCTCAGAACTTACCTAAATCATACTATTTAAAAGAATGGCATACAGGATCATGGCATACGGTGGTAGTGTAAGTCTCATCTAGGTATACTAATTACACTAGACCAAAACAATTATAGGGTATCAAAACTTACAAACAATCAGGGGCGTTAAACTGGAAAAGATACAAAAATAACAAATCATCAAGGCTTTAAGGCACAATCAAAATCAAAATTTAAAGCACAAATGTTGAGCATTAAAATCCAATCACAATATATATTGTTGGCCCATTGGTTATATGGTCAACCTGATTTTAATAATTGATCAAACTCTGTCTGGATATACAAAGCTAGTTGGGACATCTCGATTTCTTGGACATAAGTAAGATTGGCTATCCACTCCGTTCAAGACTGAAGATCTGTTTGCCTACTCGAGTCTATATTTTCTATACAATATAATTTTCATTTTATTTGAGTCTAGGAATATGTTATACACCGAGTCGTACTGGCAAATAGGCTATCCCCAAAATAGATCAAAATATTTTTAAAATGACCTATCAAAATGTTTACAAAAAGGTTTTCAAAAAGGTTTTCAAAAATCACCAAAAACTATTTTTAAAAACCCTAACCTAACCCTGACAGAACTCGGCCAGAGTTCGGCCAGAGTTCGGTTGGTGGCCGTTGTGATTTTGAATCTCTGGAACTTGGTCCTCCTGCAGTTGCGGATTTGACCGAGATTTGCTCAAAGAGTTCTGCCCGAATTCTGCCCGAATTCTGACAGAAGTCTGCCTTTGGAACTCCTATAAATAGAGAAGGATTTTGATCATTTCAATTCACTCATTCACTTTCAATCTTCTCTCTATCTAAAGCTTTCAGTCTTCCAAAGAGTTTTCTAGAGCTTTCAATTTCAGATCCCAAGTCAGTTACAATCCTCTAGTCAATTTGCCAGTGCGGTACGGTCTAGAAGTTTCTGAGAGATTGTAATCAGAAGGCTTAATTGAAGAATACCTCTTCACATTTGAAGTTGGACGAGTTCTTCGTATCAAAGCTCGTGTTGTAGAAGTTGCAAGGACTTCGTAAGAAAACTTACAGTTTTTCCAATAGTGGATTCAACTGGTAGCAAGAGTTCTACCGACTGGATTAGTCCTCAACAGAAGGATACCAGTATACATCGCTGTCTTTGCGTTTGCTCTCTTAACTTTGCCTTTACATTATTTCAGTTGTGATTAATATTCTGTGATTGTGCTGCTAACATTTTTATTTAGCATTATTCCGCTGCCAACTCTATTCACCCCCCCTCTAGAGTATTACGCTTTACTATTTCGTTCCTACAATTGGTATCAAAGCGGGTGTTACAGGTAAAGCAAAGGTAACAGTACAATTATTTATTCATTTTAATTAACTGTTATATAGATCACAGCACAACACATGGCAACTGTGAAATTCACAAGTGAAGGCCAGGCCACAAACAGACCCCCACTGTTTGATGGTACAAATTATACATATTAGAAAACACGGATGAGTTTCTTCTTAAAATCTCTTGATTTTGATTTATGGTCCATTGTTCTTGATGGCTATCAAAAGCCACCTCGTATAAATATTGATGGAGTTTTAGTTGAAAAACCCCATAGCAGATATACAGAGGAAGAAAAGAAAAGGGCCAGTCTTGACGCACGTGCCATTAATGCTCTCTTTTGTGCTTTAGACAGAACTGAATTTAACAGGATGTCTATCTGCACAACGGCTAATGAAGTATGGAAGCTACTCGAAGTCACACATGAAGGCACGACTCAAGTCAAGGAATCTAAAGTTAGCAGACTTACTCAAGAGTACGAGGCGTTCAAAATGAAGCCCAACGAAACAGTTACACAAATGTTCGAGAGATTCTTGGATATTATAAATCCTTTGTCCTCCCTAGGCAAAGATTACAGTAACCATGAAAAGATTCGTAAACTCCTGCGAGCTCTCACCAAGAACTGGATTCCAAAGGCTACTGCAATCATTGAAGGGAACGACCTCACAACTATGTCCCTCGAAGTACTCATGGGTAAGCTACTCACTCATGAACTGGAGCAACAAGATTTTGAAAAGCCTGCACCAAAGGAGAAGACTATCGCCCTCAAGGCTCAGCACAGAAAAGCTGCTGATGATGACTCAGACAGCAGTGGATCTGACGCTGAAGATCAAGCTCTCCTAGCAAGGAAGTTCAAAAGATTCATGAGACATGAGAAGAGAGTCAAAGAGAACAACAGCAACAACTGGTACCAAGAAGATGCTGTCTGTTATGGCTGCAAGAAGAAGGGACACATGAAGAAGGATTGTCCCACAAACTCATCATCGAGCAAGAAGAACAACAGGTATGAAAAAGGGAACCTGAAAAGATCAACATCTCGGAAATATGCCAACACCAGCATATGGCATGAGAGTGAAGCCAGCGACTCAGAAGACGAACACTCAGAGGACGCTGCAAATGTATACTTCATGGCAACCGATCAGGTACCTACTGAACCTGTAGAACTTATGATGACTTCACCTTTGAGCAATTAGGAGATGCCTTCAGTGACCTGATGACTGATTACAGGAAACTGCGTAGTAAGTATCAGACCTCTAAGAAGGTACTCAAAGAGTACAAAGGTGAAATAGGTAGACTTACCGACCTACTAGCTGGTTAGAAATATGTTAGTGAGTCTGGTGAGCTTTTTTCAATAAAGCTCTTATTACACGAGACTACCAAGTCATCTGAAGAGAAAGACAAAATTATTGACCAACTCAAGGAAGAACTTTCTATAGAGAAGAAAAGTCTTCAATATGCACAAATCAGAATGGAATCACTTACTTCTGATTATACTAAGTTGTATGACACTTCCAAAAGATTGGAAATTAGGTTAGGAAAACAGCCTGAGCCTGCTGCTTCCTACCCTAACACGTGTCACTTACCGAGAAATTGGAACATTCCCAAGCCAAACACTGTCAGACCTAACCCTATCAAACCTTTACCCCAAAAGGTCAAGCCCAAACAAGATTATAGGTATGCTTTCTTCTATACTAGAAAACCCAAACCTACCAACCATGTACACCACTCAGCTTTCAACACTCGACATGCACAATGTCATTATTATGGCCTCATTGGTCATATATCATCTGCATGTAGAATGAGAAAGCTTGTAGATCTAAATGTTTATGTTTGGATACCTAAAGCTAACAATTCAGGACCCTACAAGAAATGGGTACCAAAGGTTTCATCTACAAACTGTTTTGTAGGTGGAACACCCTTCACATGCTAGAAGCAAATGGATCCTCGATAACGGTTGCTCACGGCATATGACCAGTGACGCTACCCTATTTGCAACACTGTCGAAGAAAAAGAAGGAAGGCTATGTCTCCTTCGGTAATAATTTGAAAGGGTATATTATTGGTATCGGTGATGTTGGTAAGTCTCCCTATCCTGTAATTAAGGATGTCTGTCTGGTTATCGAGTTGAAACATAACCTACTCAGCATAAGTCATCTAGCTGATCATGGTTATGGCATCAACTTTGGCAAAGACAAATGTACTATAGTTGATGGCTCAACTGGTAGTACTATCTTTGAAGGTATCAGGGAAGACAATATATATGTTTTCTATTTGTTAGAAGAAACTAACATTTTAGGTAGATGCTTAATGGCCAAGAGTGATGAGAGTCATCTGTGGCATATGAGACTCGGTCACGCTAATATGGATACAATATGAAGATTACCCACAAAGAAGCTAGTACGCGGTTTACCGGACATTATATTCAAGAAGGATTCGGTATGCAGTCAATGTGAAAGGAACAAAGCTACCAGATCCACTTTCAAGTCAGTAAACGCAGTATGTACTACTAGACCTCTACAATTGCTTCATATGGACTTATTTGGTCCTAGCAGAGTTGCTAGCCTCGGAGGTAAACTTTATGCTTTCGTAATTGTAGATGATTTCTCTAGATACACGTGGGTATATTTCTTGACACACAAGAATGATGCATTATCCGAATTTGTCGCCTTTTGCAAGAAAGTACCAAATGAAAAAGGTTACATGATCACTCGCATAAGAAGCGATCATGGTGGCGAATTCGAGAATGCTGATTTTGAGCAATTTTGTGACACACACGGTTTTATTCATGAGTTCTCCTGCCCTAGGACTCCACAACAAAATGGAGTTATGGAACGTAAGAACAGAACTCTAACCGAAATGGCCAGAGTGATGTTAAACCAGTTTAGTCTACCCAAATATTTTTGGGCTGAAGCTGTCAACACAGCTTGCTTTGTTCTCAATAGAGTTCTAATTCGACCCAAATCGAAGAAGAATCCATTTGAGTTATGGTTTGATAGAATTCCTTCAGTTTTATACTTTAGAATTTTTGGTTGTAAATGTTTTATTCTTAATACAAAAGACAATTTAGGAAAATTTGATGAAAAGGCCGATGAAGGTATATTTTTAGGTTATGCGGCCAAAAGCAAAGGATACAGAGTCTTCAACAAACGTACCATGATCATCGAAGAGTCAATCAATGTCACCTTTGATGAATTAAATCAAATGACGATTGATGACAATGACGAAGATACATCTGTACCAAGCTCAACTCCAGCTGATTCTCAACCAAGCTCTGCACTAGCTGAACCTCCTGGAGAAGATCCAGGAACCAGCTACCTTCAGAATGAAGCAAAAAGGTTGAAATTTACAGCAAATCATCCAAAGGATTTGGTAATTGGTGATATTACCAAGGGAGTAAGTACTCGTACATCCTGTAGAGATATTCTTTCTAGTGTTGCATTTATTTCACAGCTAGAACCCAAAACTATTGATGAAGCATGTAGTGATAGTTTTTGGATAGATGCTATGCAAGAGGAATTAAACCAATTTGAACGAAATCAAGTTTGGGAACTTGTTCCCAGGCCTGTCGATCATTCGGTCATTGGCACCCATTGGGTATTCCGAAACAAACTGAATGAGAATGGTTTAGTGACTCGTAATAAGGCTCGACTCTTAGCTCAAGGATACAATCAAGAAGAAGGTATCGACTACGATGAGACTTATGCCCCAGTTGCGAGATTAGAATCCATTCGCATATTATGTGCATTTGCATGTTTTCATAATTTCAAACTTTTTCAAATGGATGTGAATAGTGCTTTTTTAAATGGCTTTATAAAAGAAGAAGTTTTCGTAGCACAACCTCCAGGTTTCACGGATTTCAAAAACCCAGAACATGTTTTCAAGTTGAAGAAAGCTCTATACGGTTTAAAACAAGCCCCGCGTGCTTGGTATGATCGTCTAAGCTCTTTTCTACTTGATAACGGTTTTTCAAAAGGGAAGGTTGACACTACACTTTTTATTAAATCTTTTAATGGCAAGCTGCTTTTAATTCAAATCTATGTTAATGATATTATTTTTGGATCTACTGATGAATCTCTGTGTCAAGAATTTTCTAAGTGTATGCAGAATGAGTTTGAAATGAGCATGATGGGAGAGCTGAAATTCTTTCTCGGATTGCAAATCAAACAAACTGATAATGGGACATTCATAAATCAAGCCAAGTACATAAAAGACTTGCTAAAGAAGTTCGATCTAGACAATATCAAACCTATTGGCACTCCAATGGCAACTTTAACAAAGCTTGATTCAGATGAACAAGGCAAGACAGTCGACACACGGGAGCCTTCTGCATTAAATACGGGGGAGCCTTCTCTTGTGCAATTATTTTGCTAAGTGACAAAGGGGGAGAAAATTAAAGATCTAACATATTTTTTTTTGAGTTAAATACAGGACATGAACAATTTCACGTTTTGATTCTTTTTGAACAAGCTTAATGTTATATCATTCATAGTTTATCAATTATCAAAATGGGGGAGATTGTTGGCCCATTGGTCATATGGTCAACCTGATTTTAATAATTGATCAAACTCTGTCTGGATATACAAAGCTAGTTGGGACATCTCGATTTCTTGGACATAAGCAAGATTGGCTATCCACTCCGTTCAAGACTGAAGATCTATTTGCCTACTCGAGTCTGTATTTCCTATATAATGTAATTTTCATTTTATTTGAGTCTAGGAATATGTTGTACACCGTGTCGTACTGGCAAATAGGCTATCCCCAAAATAGTTCAAAATGATTTTTAAATGACCTATCAAAATGTTTACAAAAAGGTTTTCAAAAAGGTTTTCAAAAATCACCAAAACCTATTTTTAAAAACCCTAACCTAACCCTGACAGAACTCGGCCAGAGTTCGGCCAGAGTTCGGTTGGTGGCTGTTGTGATTTTGAATCTCTGGAACTTGGTCCTCCTGCAGTTGCGGATTTGACCGAGATTTGCTCAAAGAGTTCTGCCCGAATTCTGCCCGAATTCTGACAGAAGTCTGCCTTTGGAACTCCTATAAATAGAGAAGGATTTCGATCATTTCAATTCACTCATTCACTTTCAATCTTCTCTCTATCTAAAGCTTTCAGTCTTCCAAAGAGTTTTCTAGAGCTTTCAATTTCAGATCCCAAGCCAGTTACAATCCTCTAGTCAATTTGCCAGTACGGTACGGTCTAGAAGTTTCTGAGAGATTGTAATCAGAAGGCTTGATTGAAGAATACCTCTTCACATTTGAAGTTGGACGAGTTCTTCGTATCAAAGCTCGCGTTGTAGAAGTTGCAAGGACTTCGTAAGAAAACTTGTGGTTTTTCCAATAGTGGATTCAACTGGTAGCAAGAGTTCTACCGACTGGATTAGTCCTCAACAGAGGGATACCAGTATACATCGCTGTCTTTGCGTTTGCTCTCTTAACTTTGCCTTTACATTATTTCAGTTGTGATTAATATTCTGTGATTGTGCTGCTAACATTTTTATTTAGCATTATTCCGCTGCCAACTCTATTCGCCCCCCCCCTAGAGTATTACACTTTACTATTTCGTTCCTACATATATATATATATATATATATATATATATATATATATATATATATATATATATAGTGTTAGAAGGGAAAAAGCTAGCATTATGTAAAGGTTATGTGGTTCGTGTGTGTATGAGTGAATGTGGACATGTTCATATGGTTAGATAGTAGGCATGTGTGTATGTAAAATATACATGAAAGTGTATATGAGGATTTGGGTTTCAAAACAATAGCTATCCAGTTACACTACTCATGGCATATTGGTTAACAATCTACAATGCACAACCTATTTACTCATAGAATGCATGGCTAACCATATATATATATATATATAATATATATATATATATATATATATATATATATATATATATATATATATATATAAAGAGGTAGAGATTTGGGTTTCAAAATATATATATATATAAAGAGGTAGAGATTTAGTTATGTATCTATATACATTATAACATGTATGCATAAACTCTATATATATCTATATAGATATATGAACATAACATAGAGAGGAAGGATTAGGTTTACATGGCAGTGTATACTAAGTTAGGGTGTGTGTGTCCTTGTACAGGGTTATAGCTTTCGTATTGAAAGGTTAAACCCAGTTTTAGTTCAGCATTTACATACAAAATCTAAAAATAAGCTAACATTTAAACCAGTGTAATATTAACATAATGCAGTTTCAGATTTTAGGGGTTTGAAACATCACAACCAACTCAATGCTCCCAACACATCCTAACATGATAGAGATGAAACCTAACATACTATCCATACATTTAGCTATACATACAGTTCAATATTACAAATTAAATCTGAAATTGAACTAAACATTTGAAATCAATGTAAAAATGTTAACATGTATTCAATTTTAAGATTTTGGAGAAATTCGAACATCAAACCAACCCAATGTTTATCACAACCTAACATGTAAGAATATGAAACCTAACATTATATCCCTACATACAACAATGTATAGAGCTCAAAATATTACATTTAAAAACAGCAAATTGAACTAAGCACTTAGAATCCAGTATTAAGGGTTAATATGCACACAGTCTTAGATTTGACAAATTCAAACACAAAACTTAACAAATTTCCTTAAGAATTGAAACCCTGTATATAACATACATGTGCAGTGATGTAAACAACAACTAATAATATGAAATTTATATTTAAGTTACGAATTTAAACTGGAAAAGAAGAGAACCAGTCTCCGATACTGTACTGTATCAGAATATTAGGGTTTTGAGAATTTAAACATCAACAATATATTAATATGCATTTAGACGGGTTGATAATCAAAGTGTAGCATGCACACGTGTCAGACAAAGTGTCTGTGTCCACTATATATATTCGCATGTCCCAATATAAAAATCAAATTCTATATCAAGACCAACATTTAGATTCCTACCAAGATTGTAAAGCAGGTGATTGATGTAATCAAGACAGTTTTATTATTATTTAATACAAGAATAATAGCAAGAAGGAAATAACGATAAAATCTGTTCTGCTTATCTGTTTAAAAGAAGGAACCATTTTGAAACTAGAGATATAATATCAAATCCAAGATAAGGTCTAGCAAAATCATCGATTCATTATTTTAAGAAGAGATTCATAGTAAGAAGTTACACAAAGGTTTATAATACATCTAAAGCTACTCCTACTCCTAAGTTAAATAATGAGAAACAAAAAAAATAAAACAAATTTATTTTGAAAGACTGAACAAAAGTAGAGAAGACTTGTTCAAGAGCATTTAAGGTATAATCTGATAATTATATGCGTCTATCCAAAATCATGGTGCTCCAAATCCTCGTCGTACTAGTAAGCAAGGCTACAATAATCACAGTCTCTTTGACTAAGGTATATACCTCTAGGTTCATGGTATTTAAAATTTTCGTATTGCCGCATGCGACGACGAAAACCTTAAATTTCTACACCCGAGAAATAGGTCCAAAATCTGACTATATGTCCTCACTATGCCAGCTAACATGACTATCGAAGATTTTAGATCCCATAACTGAGGTGACCTAGCCCATATAATTTTCTTAGAAGAAAAAAACAAACATAACAAAAGAGCAACATGACAAAATTAATCAATCAACAAGGAACAGATGGAAGCGGATTTCAAGGTAGTTATAAAAGACAATTACGGGAATGGAATCGAGAAGAACGGAACTTGCAGCAAGATCTCCAATGGTCTGTGCATCATCGACTGTCCTGACGATAGCTCGCCCCTACTGGTTTCTCCTGGTCTGCTGCTGATGCTGCATGAACCGCTGCTGCTGAGAGAAATCGAGAATGACGGGAAAAGTCTCTGTACAGACAGAGGTGCACCTCCAATGTAGCAGAAACGCCAACCTGAGTCGGCACAACAGGAGCTGCGGTCTCGAGGCACTGATGAACAGGATGAGAGGTGGCCAGCCTCTCGATAGTATTTCCTGGACCGGAGCGATGAGATCGCGTCTCCATAACCATCATAAAGACAGATCAAAACAAGAAGCAATTTCTGAGAATGAAGCGAAAATTCAAAGGAGGACAGTTTATACTCAAGGGATGACAATAAACAACAAATTTAGATAAAATGAATCTAATTAAGAGTTTCCTAGTGTGATTGAGTACCTTCAAAATATCCTAATCCTACTGCAGGCTGTAGTGATACTCTAGTTCGAATACCACTACATAAACTCGACCTGCATGGGCCACCACTAAAAACGTGTCATGACCCGCACCCTAGAGTAAGGGCACGAGAAGTGGGTACGTCAAGCCTACGCTGCAGTGTCGGCGGTAGAACGCTGTCCTAGGTTAATGCATCTAACAGTATAAGGCTAAACAGTTTATACTTCCCGAATGGGGGTGACATAGCAGAATGTAAACTCAATCACAACTAAGAAAGAAGAAGTACGATATGATATAAAACTCAAAATAAAATACCGAAGATCAGAAGAGTCTAAGTGTCTAAGATAACATCTCAGCAAACATCCAGAAATACAAGTTTCAACCACTGAATATGAAAGAATATATACAATCCAGATCCAAAATGACAGTAATAGTAAAACCTGAACTAGGGGGCCTCAGTCTCTATTGCTAATGGATCCGGCTGGAAATCCGGATCACTGGTGTCATCTAGAGCTATCCCATAGAAGGTATCCACATAGGCCTCCCCCTCGTCCTCTGTAATATTTTCAACAGGTCCAGTCAGGATAGGAGTGAGCATAATACATCTCAACCGATCATAGCAGCTTAGAAAATATAATCATACAGTAAAGTAAGATACAAAAAACTGAAGAAAGTACAGAATGTAAACAGAGAGAGAACTGTAATAGAAATATCTACTATAAGTAGAGAACTAACAGTGGCAAGTGAGTCAGAGTACAATATAAACATGTGAATGGCATAGGAGATTATGATACTACACTACGGAAAAGATTCTGATGCTACACTACTTGGATATTATTCACATGTCTACTTCTACTCCCCCGTACCCCCAATCAATACACAAGGATCCAGCCAGGTTATGTTATGATTCCATACAATGGCCCACAAGGGAAGATACATGGTAGGCCCAAAAATGGGTGATTCTAGGAATGCCCATAAATAGGAGATTCAAGGAGACTCTGTGATCATGAGAGTACATGTCACAAGTGATCTATGAACCATGAAGCATAGTGATACACCATGTAAGTAAAACGCACAGAATATGTAGTATCCGATGCTCCCTGAGGAGATAACATCTCGAGAAGGGATCCATATAGTACTAATCCGTGTGACCAATGTGACAGTATCAAGTAAAGTAATTTAAAGCAGGAGAATAATTCTAAACAGGATATAAAATGATCAGAGAATGTACTCGCCTGATAACCTGAACAGCTGATAGGTATAGAGGTCCAAACCGAAGCCACAGAGTCCTATTTAGAGCAACACAGGTCAAGATGTATACGAGAGATGATAAATGAAATGTACAATGCATCTGCATGCTGTCTAGGTCAAACTAGACTAAAGTCAACATTTGGTCAACTCTAGTCAACCACACAAGTCAAATTAGGTCAACTAGGTCAAGTCCTAGCCCAAACAAGTCTAACAAGTCTTACTAGGCCTAACCAAGCCTAGGCTAGCACTCAAACAATCACAAGACAATGTAAACCACAACAATGCATAAAATAAAATAGATAATATATATAAATACATACCTTCATACATACATGCATATCCATATTACATACATATTTATATATATAGGCATATGTTACATCATGCATATTTACATAGTTACATAGATATATACATTCAAGCACATTTACATACATACTTTTATATATTATATATGTTAACATTCATTACAATGTATTATATTTTACTTATACCTTTGATTGATTCATTCATTCATATATGACATTCATTCATGCATTTATACATTCATTCATATCCCATATGCATGCATATTTCAGTTCAGGCATTATATCCATTCATATATCATTAAGTTGCATACATATACTTATTTTTATTACATACATGTCATTCATGCATATTACATACTTACATACATCTATACATTATACACATTGTATACAACATGTAAAAATAGAAGAGGGAAAAAGGGGAAAAACTGAAAAGAAAAGGGAAGGGAAGGAAAATATAAGGAAAAGGAAAAACAGTAGACATATACATGCTTGTATCATATATTCTACATTATCATACATGCTATCATTATATATTACATTATATTATTTATATATTATGCATTCATATCTATCATTACATGTATACCTTGTATTCATATCTAGCATTCATTATATACTTTTATGCATACATTGTATATCATTCTTTCATTCATGCATTTATGCATTGCTTACATACATTATATTAATTGCATTCCTACATGCTTGCATTCAACCATATATATACATTAATATAAAGAGGATATATATCATATATATATCATTTTGTTCATCTAACATATCATGTATTACATACACTATATTCATTTAGTATCCATACTACATAGGCTCATAGGTTACACAAAATGCATATATCGTATAGTCACTCTTCTACTTAAAACTAATACTGTACCAATTGGGCCTCTACTAAATTCTAGGATTAAAGTATGTTGTAGCCCTTCGTGTTAGCTTTCTGAAACTTCAAACGGATCATATTTTCGTGTCCGGAAGCTCCCGGAATCGCAAAAATACCGAAACACGTTCGTCTTTCGTACAACTAACACTCAAATAATTCTACAGAAAGTTACATAAAGAATTTGGCTAATTAAAATATATATTTGGAAAGCTAACTTCGATACGGTTCTTTTAAAAAAAACAGGAGATAAATCGGATTTCTAAGCTAAAAGTTATGACATTTCTAAGTTGCTTTGGTTAATAAAAATGTGGATGAATATTATGACGAATTTGAGTTGTTTTGGACAAAAGAACACATATAGGCCAAGATACTTGGATACAAACATAGGTATCCAAATGAAACTCATTCTAACCATCCTAACTAAGATCAATCCACTCTCTAACCATTCTAAAACTGAATTTAAATATCTATTTAAACTATTATCATACATACATACACATGGGGTGTCCTAATTTGGGATCTATCAAGTAGGACACAAGACACATATCTAAAATTCTCAAGAGAGCTCCAAATGGCCTCAAATTTGAATCTAAATGGGACACATACATGAGGATAGATCCTACAGATTCAAAACTAATTTATATGCAAAGAAAATTGATTTAGAGGATGGGTTTTACCTATTGAGAGTGGAATCCCAATGAAATTCTTTAGGACACGGCTCCGATACGAAGATCCCTCAAAGTGGACACTCCTCCTTGCACTCCTCTTCCAATCCTTGGTAGCACCCTTCCCTTGGAGAATGGGAATGATTGAGGGAAGGTTTGGTGAAGGAATGATTTGATTTGGAGATCAAATCAATGGGAAGGCTCTCTAAAATTGGGAAAGAACAAAAGGAAAATAAAAGAGGCAAGATTGTAATGAATGAAATGAATCATTCTCCCCTAAAGGTGGCTGCCATAAAGAGTCCATTAGGGCTAATGGGAAATGTCCTAATTGTCCCTTTCTAGTCTCATATGGTTAAGTCTAGACTAGGTTCAAGTTTGGGGTCAAAATGATCTAGTTTTGAGTCTCTAACTTAACCATTCTAACATGATAAAAATTAGTTTAATTAACTATGTTAAATGTTGTGTCTTGTGAGCCATGTTTAACTTAATATTGGGTCTCATCTAGAGTTTAAGCTACCCGGGTCACAATACAAGTCGGAACGAGACGAAACTCAAACCCGACTAAACAAATCCAAAAAAAACAATATTAAAAATATAAAAATTTTCTAAAATATTAAAATATGAAAAGTGACCAAAATTATAATACATCAATTTAAATATTATTAAAATAATCTAAAATTTACCAATTAATTAAAATCCTAAATAATTCAAAAGTCACAAAATGACCAAAATACCCTTAGCCTAAAAAGTTGTAAATAGTCATTCTAATCACATGGTTAGGTCCCCATGCTCATGGTTAGTCTCTAGGCTCAACAGTTCTAGAGTTTACAGCTAACACATCAAAATTATAATTCACCAATTTTAAATAGTATTAAATTAATTAAAAAATTTCATAAATCATAAATCCTATTATTAAATAATAAACTTTTACAAAAGTTCAAAATTACCCTCATTTGGAAAACTGGGTGTTACAGCTAGCCAAACCATTAGACATATAGCACATTGAGTTGCACTGGTCCCCCGGAGGGCAACCACGCTAACACATATAACACATAGCTCGTAGAAGTCAGATATAGTCATCTGCTAAAGGCGAATGAAACCATATCCGTGGCGGCCAACCCGACACGTCAGGACTGGACCTGGGGTGACTAGTATAGCACGATCTCGGGATTCTCCCCACCCAATGCATCTACCAAGTTTGTTGCCTAGTTAATCCCTAGGTTATCCTCGGAGTTCACATGTCGTGGTCACATGCTCACTCCCCTAGATATCGTACAATGTACGAGTACCCCAAGAAAGGATCTGCACTGGCTCATGGAGTCATAAGTATGTAACCCTTCTTGGTGTAATGCAACACACAACACATACCACGACCTTGCTACCGACCATCGCTATGTAAATGCTGGACTCTTGGATGTACAGGCAGATTTCACGTAGGAACACTTAGCACATAGTATAGCACCTCAGCACTCACATGGATTGTACCATAGTACATACATAGGTTATCCAGCTCTCGTATAGGTAGTCAGATCAGGAATGAGAACCAAGACATAAGGACTCATACGACCGAGACTCATGCGGCCAAGCTGCATGCGACCCGACTACCTGTGGCCAAGACTCATGCGACCAAGGTGCATGCGGCCAAGCTGCATGTGGCCAAGGCTCATGCGGCCAAGGCTGTAGTCCGTATGACTTCATGCGGCTAGGGGTCATGCGGCCATGCAATAAAGTCCGCATGACTTCATGAAGCCGAAGCTCATGCGGCCAAGCAATGAAGTCTGCATGACTTCATGCGGCCATAGCTCATGCGGCCAAGGCTCATGCGGCCAAGTTGCTCATCTTCTCCAAAATTTTGAGAAAGATGGCCATGGAACCCATGAACTTCAAACTGTCACAACTCGGTCATAACAACATGAAATCTAACATTTCAAAGGTCAAATTTGGGTAAAATGAAATGCTCTACCACATGGAACAACTAGATTTTGAAAACAAACAAGTTTAATCGATCAAAACTAAGGAAAACCAAAAATAACATAAACTTAGATCTACAAGAATCCTTCATCCAAAATCGAGGTTACCAAGTACTAAACTTGTAGAGGATGATAAGAAGAACAATATAGACAAATAATATCAAAAGAAAAATCAAGGATAAAAAATGCACAAATCTCCATTTTTGAGCAAGTTGTACTTGCTTAATGGTAGTGATGGTTGAGGAAAATAAATGAAAGAGTGAATGAGGAGAGAGAGTGAGGAAGAGAATATATATAGGGGTTGGGTTGGCTTAAGAAAACCCTAATCTTTAAACATGGTCTAATCATTCCACTAATGACATGCTTAAAGGCTACATGCAACCATTAATAAATAATAAATAAAACTATACACATGCTAAATACAGGATACCATGTACAGGATTCATGAAAGAATACGTATATCTGGATCGGGAATTGACACTTTCCATAAACACAATGCTCACAGAAATCCATACTTTGCTTCTTCAAGTTCTTTAGTAACCCATGTTTGCTCAGTAAGAACAAACCTTCTCACTCATATGCCCAAACCGCATATGCCAAAGATGCGTTCTATCAGACGAATCAGATGTACTAACTGCTAAAGTCACAGTACTTCTGAATAAGATTTATAAGCTTACTTATCAAATTTTTTATTTTACTTTTAGTTTTATATATTTTCTAGCTAGAAAATAATTTTTTTAATTGTATAAAAGATATTTGTATTGATGAAGAGATTTGTCAAACTATTTTTAAATTTGATTTTGATTTTATAAAAAAATATACTTTTAAACTTATTAATTTTCTATTGTCAATCATGTTTAAGTTTATATTTATAAAAAAATCTATTTTAAATATTATTGAATTATTAGATATTATTTTAAAATCATTGTTGTCATCAATTAATTGATTGAGATCAATCCAATTGATAGATTTAAATCTAAGGAAAGATTTGTCCCATAGATTTAGTTATTCCCTATTTAGGATTCCCCATCTCCTATATATAGGGGAGGCTTCTCTTTGTTTTCTCCATAAATTCCAACACCATTACCTAGCCAATTACCCAACACAATCCCATATGTGTTCGTGCATCGTGTCCATGTCCAACTATTATTTTCTACTAATTTCCAGTATAGATACATCATCATCTCCGTGTCCACATATCGAACATGACACCAATGCCAATACAGTTCCATGTCTCGCAGGATAAAACCCGACACAGTCCCCAAATCCATATATCCCTAACCCTAATTCCCAAATCCATCCCTAATTCTAAACCCTAACCCTAAAGTCCTATTTTTTGTCCCCGTGTCCGAGGACACAGCTCCTCCATGTCCCGAGATATCGTGCCTCCCCTTTTCCTCGATTGGACGCCTCTACAGCCAACGCCACCTAGCAAGATCTCCACCATCACTAACTCCATCACCACCTCGTTGCCAATTTCGACCATCACCACCTGCAGTCCTGTATGCCTGGTTGGGAAACCATCCGCTGGAACCAGACCCGCAGATCCGATACTACTACTCTACCACGGTCGCCTCGACCCACCAGTACGATCATCATCAACATAACCAAACCCATCGTTACCGAACCCAACTGCCACACGTGCCAAAACCCATATTACCCTACCGCAGACCCTAAATTAGCAGCCCAAAAACCCTAAATCAGCCCCCACGTACCTCCTCTCTGGTCCTGCGATGCTGTTTGGCTGCTCACAGATGAGCCTCCGGTATCTCCTCTGCCTGTACCCAATATGGCATCCACGAAGAGCCGAGCCGTCTCGTCATCCCCCACCGTCGCTCTCGTTTACTCTACCACTGCTATCGCATTGAAGCACACCTCGCTGGAGTCGCCGAGGCGTCTATAAGTGAGCTCTCCCTCTTTTCTTTTTTGTCCCTCGTGCTCACTCTCTTCCCCAAATGTTTTTGTTCTCTCTCTTTTGATAAGTAGGATTTATTTTTTATTTTATTTTTTATTTTTCTTTTGTTAGAGCTGAGCTGAGTTAAAAGAATGGGTTTAAAGCCCATACAGGAATATTTTAGGCTCTAAATTAATTTTGGGCTTTTGTTATATTTGTATATGTATATGTTTTAAGGTATTTGTTAGTTTTATATATTTTTGGCTCTATGAAAGTTATTATAGTTTTATATAAAATTTATAGATATGTTGAGGATTGATTATATATTGAGCTTATGTTTAAGTATTTAAATATAGGGTTGATATTTTGTGTATATGTTATATTAATAAGCATTGTACTATTATACTTATTATAGTATTTTAGTATTTGTTTATATATATATATATATATATATATATATATATATATATATATATATATATATATATATATATATATATATATATATACACGGGTGGGACTGGGAGCGAGTCTAGTAGGTGATCGGGGAGAATTGGGCGAACAGGTTACGTAGCGCCGGTATCGTGCCAACTGGGAAGCCAAACAAACTAATTTGAAAACATTCGGCTGATGGCTCCTTCTTCTTGGGTTCGGCCTGGGATACTGTTAGGCATTCTTCTAGGATTCTGGAAGCTCTCGACCACATTTGGGGGGACAGGATTCCCCTCAAATGGTCCATTCTCTTGTGGTACCTCTTCTTCGGTCAGCTTCCATCAGACGACAAGCTCGCCAATGTTGGGATCGCTATTGTCTCCAAATCTCATTGCTGCCATGAGACGAAAACTGAGACTCTGGAACACATATTCAAAGAGAAAGAGATTGCTCAGGAGGTTTGGGCTCATTACTATCAGATTTGGCCGATTGGCGGAGGTAGGACGGCTAGTATCGGACCGCCTCAAGAGAAAAAGGTGATGGTAGGTGCAGTGATCTGGGTGCTCTAGAAGAATCGGAATAAGACAAGGTATGAAGGATCTTCTTTTTCGCACAGGGTCTCATTTACGAAGTCACAAAGCAGGTTTGCAAGGCTAGGTGGAGATCCAATCTGCGGGACGGAAAGCCTCTTGTCCAGGCGGAAGGAGATAGCACCCGTAGGGGGTGACTTATTACGGGGGTCGGGGAGTCTTTTGGAAAGATTGGGATGCACAATATGGGTGGCTGCCCCAGGGGCGGGGTTCCTTATTTTGTAACTTGGCTGTATGCACGAGGTGAGCACGGGGGACTGGATGGGGCCATCATCACCAGGGACTGGCAAGGCTCTCTCAGACTTGGCTCCTGCGTGCATGGGCGGGAGGGGTCTCCCTACCCACTCTTTGGCCGTTTGGTGATAGAAGGATGGCTTTTCTTTCAACTTGAGGGAGTCTTGGACGTCTTATTCCACACATCCGACGAGGGGATGATTGAGAGCCCTAACGGCAGGGAAGGCTTTCTGGGGGTTCAACCAGGCTAACTTTCAGTTACAGGACATTTGTGCTAGAGGTAATATGGTTAATTGCTCTAGGAGGAGAACAGTGCGGCCTTAGCTTTTGCTAGATTCAGGGCCACTCTTGACTCTGATGTTTTCTTTGGGAGGGAGGGCGAGCTGCTAATTTGCTCGGCAGGAGTTCTCGCCAGGGATGGGACTACATAATGATTGTACAGTTTAGCTTAGGGGGTATACGTCTTCATTTTGTTATATACCGTTTGGGATCTGATTGGTGGGTAAATCCATCGATTAGTTTTCTCCTGAATATTATATATATATATATATATATATATATAGTCAACCGAGTCTTCTATTCATATGTAAGGCACAAAATGCCGAAGCCTTTACAAGAGAGTGCAAGAATTAAAAAATGGAGCCGGGTAGGAAATACTCGCACAAAAACAAAATAACTCCATGAGAACCTCAAACACCACTGAGTAGGGAGGTCCAAAATCCCTCCCTGATGTGCTTGCAGTGGATACAAACTTTAAGGATCTGTCTGACGGTCTTCCGGACAAGTTGAGCAGAGTTGAACCGGTACCCTTCGTATCTGTATTTATTACGGTTCTTCCAAATGACCTACGTGATGGTAGCTACAATGATCTGGCGGCTGTGAGAAGATTTGACCCATTGGCTAGGAGATCGATGAAGCCCCCAGCCGCCGGGCCTGGTAGACAAGAGGCAAAGAACCTGAACCACACCTCGGAAACCAAATCTCCCTCAACAAGAATATGTTTTATCGTTTCTGGCTGACGCTCTGAGCAGCAACGACACGCGAAGGCTAAGCTGTAACCTAATTTAACTAGTGCATCGTCTGTGGGGAGTTTCTTATACGATGTTCTCCAGAGAAAAAAGGACCACTTCCTGGGGATACATGACTACCAGAATAGCACAATAAAGGGAAAAGGCGTCCTATGCCACAGGCAGCACACCGCGCTGATGCCAGAGAGAAGTAGCCGGATGCATTCAATGACCACTAAAGAGAGTCAGGATCTACGCCAACCACCAGCCCTAAAGTAGCTAAGGCGTCGGTGCCTCCGACCCTAGCCATTGCCGAACTCTTTTCCAGTTCTAGCCTACGCCATTCCACAGGTCCCTAATCGCACAATCGGGTGAGGCTCCCTGGTGAGGGAGAAGAAGGTCGTCGCCTACCCATCTTTCCAAGAAGGGGGACGATTCTCCAGTGCCCAGCCGAACACAGATTAGGGGTTCAGCGAGCTGACGACCGAGCAGGATGCGTCGCCAAGATGCCGAAGATCTGCTATTGTGGGTAGCGACAGTGGGGTGAGAATGCTTGTAGTATCTAGCCTTCATGAAATGTGCCCAAATGGATTGGTTCGTGCGAAGCGTCAACAACATGAGCCAATCTGCTAAACCCTAGTCCACCATCCGAAGTTGGTCTAGCCATAGAGTCCCAGCTAACCCAGTGATGCTTATCCTTGTCGTCACAATGGCCCCATATGAAGTTGGCGAATAGATTTTCTATAATGTTTCGGACTTTTTTAGGAGGGAGCAGGCTGCTAGGGTATAAATCGGTATGGAAGATAGGACGTGCTAGATCAGAATTATCTTGCCACCGGGAGAAAGAATGGCATTATGCCATCCCTCGATCTTTTTCCTAATTTGGTCCACTAATGCATTAAACAGGCCCGTATTATTTCTACCGTACGCCAGAGGGCACCCTAGATAAGGAGAGGGGGTAGGATACAGTGAAGGAAGGGTTGTCATCAGCGTGTTGTTAACCACCTCGACTGATAAGTGATGGGAATAGATAACACTCTTATTCGGGTTGATGCGCTGACCGAAGCATCTGGTGTAACTCATCAGCGTGTTGTTAACCACCTCGACTGACCTCGCGTCACCCGAAGCGAAGATATGGATGTCGTCGGCATAAGCTAGGTGGGTAATGATCGGACAGCCGCTCGCAGTGTGGTAGTGTTAGAAGCATTGATTGCCGGGAATACGGTTCAGGTTTCTGCTCAGCGCTTCGGCAGTGATGATAAATATGGTAGAAGGTAACGGGTCTCATTATCTGACGCTGCGGCTCGATTTGATAAAATCATCATGTTGACCATTGACGATGGTGGAGAACTAGGAGTTGCTAATCGATCTCCATACAATATCGATCCAAGTTTTCGAAAATCCAAAGGCCATTAACACCCATATCATGAATTGCCAGTCAAGTCTGTCATACACCCTCTCCATGTCCAACTTAATAGCGATGTTGCTACCCCTGTATGGCATTTTTATGTAGTTGATCATCTCTTTGGCCAACAGAATGTTGTCCAAGATATTACGGCCGTGGACGAACCTACTTTGCCCTTTCGAGATGATGGTAGGAAGTATGCTAGTCGTACGGTTGGCTATGATCTTAGAGATAATCTTATTAGTGAAGGTGCACATACTCAGCAGACGGAAGTCTCTGAAGGTGCCCGAATTGTCCTCATTGGGGATCATGATCAGGTTGGCACTGGAGATCGCTTTAGGGTACCTGGCTCCTTGGAAGAAGGCAATTATCGCCTCGCGGATGTCAGCTCTGATGATGTCCCAGCAGGATCTGAAGAAGACACCAGTGAATCTGTCCAGGCCGGGGGCGCTGTGCTCGTTCAACAACCAGACAGCGTCTTTGACTTCCTGTTCGGAGGGATAATGTTGCAGTAAGATGTTGTCTACCTCCTCGATCAGTCGGGGGATGGCCGCAAGGAAAGCCTCGTCCTTGTGGATAGTCTCTTTCATGAACAACTTGGAGTAGTAGTTTACTGTTGCTAACTGGATATCCTGTTGATCTGTAAGGATGCGACAACTCTCATCTGTGATTTGATGCAGATTAAGTTGTTGTCTGCGCCCCTTACCGCAAGAGTGGAAGTATTTCGTGTTCTTATTGCCCTCGAGATCCTAGGTTAGCCTGGCTTTCTGTTTCCAAAATTTCTTCTCAACTTTTAGTTGAAACTTCATAAGCACTTTAGTAAGGTTGAGGGTGGCACGAGCCGTAGAAGAACCAATTCGGGCGAAGAGAATCTCAGTGCGGGTAACGTCATCTTCCGCAGAACGGACCGCCTGGAAGATGTCTCCATACGCTTCCTTGCTCCAATGAGTGAGTGCTTTCTTAGTGGTTTTTAGTTTAGATACAACATGTTCTAGAAGGGCTAGAACATGGGGGCCTCTCCAGGCAGTCAATACAGTATCCCGGAACTACGGATGATGGATCCAGAGATCAAAGAATCAGAAGCTTTTTTTAGTCTGATAATTGTTTCTATTGACCTCAAGAAGGAGAGGGGAGTGATACGATTCAGTATATTTGAGGTAGGTGAGTCTAGAGATGTGATCAAGGTTGGACCAGTAGGAATTAATAAAGACACGATCAAGACGAGATTATTGTCACCGAGCCCCTTCCTGCATGTTGCACCATGTGAATTCGATGTCGGAGAACTGGAGCAGGGACAGGTAGGCGTTGAAAATGATGTTGACAAAGTCGTGCAAAGCAGATGTGAGGGGGGCCTTCCTTCCGACTTCTCCTCTCTGCAAGTAACTACGTTGAAATCTCTGATGCAGATCCAAGGAAGGTTGTTGTAGTTATGCTGGATATCGATTAAGGACTCCCATAAAAGGTTGTGCTCGATGATATTGCAACTGCCATGAACGGCAGACAAAATAACTTTGTCATGCAACATAGGGTGTTCCATCCAGCACGAGAGCACCTGCCTCGAGTCTTGAATGGTGTCGTGGTTCACATCCGCAGCAAAAATGGATCCATATGTCGTGACAGCCAGCATAGGACTTAGGGAAGCCTAGCTGCAACTGTATGGACTTGAGTTTATTTGGGGGGATTTTGGGTTCAATATTCACCAGGATGTCTATTCTGTGAATTATTTTAAGACTTTTTAATTTTCTCAAGGTGGGTTTGTTGGCAAGGCCTATGACATTCCAGGATAGGTTGTTAAGCATTAAGAAGTTGAGAAAGGGGGGAGGAGTTGTGTTTTGCCACTGATCGGATGATCATGGGTGTAACCTCTTTAGTGCTACTTTTTTTGGGTTTTTTTGGGGTGTGGTGGACCTTTCCAATTGCCTGAGTGTTGGTTTCTTTACTGTGTTCGCCTGGTTCGTCAGGGGGTGCAGGTAATCCTCGCCTTCTATTTCAGTCAGGACTGCAAAATAGTTACTTGGGCTGGTAAATCCGATGGCGGAAGCTTGCTTTAGTCTGGCCACAGGTTTAGGACCTATTATAACCAAGAGGTCCTCTCGAAAGTTGGCTACTAACAGCTCCTGATCGTCCAAGATGTCCTCGGAGTGCTGAGTGACAGGGGGTATATCGGGAGTTGTAGGTTGGCCTCTGTAACCATAGCCTCTGAGCCGGATGGCTCTTCCAGGTTATCATACTCTTGATTATCTTCTGATAGAATTGTCTCATGGGTGGCTTCGATTGTGTTCGCGGCCAGGGTGTCAAATTTGCTACTGAGGTTTCTTTCGGTGGTTGTGGTAAGGGTAATTGCTCTATTCTCGGTGATATTATCTTGAGGTTGGTCTTGGCTGTATGATTTTTCAGCTGGTATCAAAGTGAAGGTAGGAGTTAGGTAGAGGTAGGAGAGGTAATTTTTGGTTGTGTCTTCTGGAGCTAGTGGGAGCCTTATGATTGGCTTTTTTTCTTCATAGGAGTGGCCTCTCATGTGATAATGCTTGCAGTAGATGATGTTGTTGTCGTATAGAATTTGTTGGTCTTGGAGCAGAGCGAGATTTAAATACTGTTGGGGAGGTCCCTCGACAGATCTAGTTCTATACAAATTTTGGCATAGTTAGCTTTGGTGAGATTACGTGTTTCTTCCGCCTTCGAGATGAATTTCCAGAAAGAATTAGCTATCCTCTTCATAGCCGCAGGGATGAAATCGATCAGCGGTGGGTTAGGGAGGGTGACCCAGGCTGCAACTATCGTGGATTCTTCCTTTGGGTTGATGTCCGAAGACCATTTGATAATCCTCATGGAGTGGGAGTCTATTCTGCCTGTGCTTCTGGTCCAAACTTTCAAGTAGTCGCTTGCCGACGAAAGGTGTAGGAGAATATGCTTGGGGTCCATAGGGTGACCCTGTAGATGGAGGTGAGGCCCCAGGAGACGATAACTTCTTAGGCGTGCTGAAGCTTGGAGAAACCGAAGGGAAATTTGAGAGTAAAGGTGTGTAGGAAACGATCGACAATAGAGGAGATCTCCTCGCACGAGAAGGGGATGGTGATATCTTGCATGTCTGGAGGGGGAAGATAGTCCAAAAGTGGTAGCACGACATCAGAGATGATCGAAGAGGAATAGGCAGAACGGTCTGGCCTGACAATGTCCGCGAACGACCGGGGATGCTCCGACGTCGAGGCAGGTAAGACCTAAAGCCCAAGAGTAGACTGCACAGGGAGCATGGAAGCCAACGAACAGGGCGGGGGCATCGCGAGGGAGGTGCCAAGGGGGGCCAAAATCGATAGGGAAGGCGCCAGCGCCAAGAGGTCCGTTGGCAGACACAAACAAGGCAAATGGCACAAAAGGGAGGTGGAAGGGGGCATCCAGATGGCACGAAGCCCTTTGCGCTCGCCACGGGCTGGGCTTGGGCGGACGGGGGGAGGGGCAGAAACAACAAAGGGGATGCGCTAGAATAGATGGCTACGAGAGGCAAGACCGAATGTGCAGAGGTCAGGGGCAATGTGGCACAGCCCGGGAGATGGCGCGTCAAAAGAGGGGACGGCTCCAACCAGAGCGGATGGTACGGGGGGTTTTAAATTCAAACCTGAGTTTACAAAGGAGACTGCATCCAAACGGGAAGATCGATGCGGGGGAGAAATCGAGGCTGCAGCAGCCTCAGCTCCCAAGGGGAACAGAACAACGACTTGCCGCTAGGGGCCGGCGACAGCCGCGAGGCTGGGACAGAGCGCAGCGCCAGGAGCGGAGGGACTAGCCATGATCTGGCCGAAGGGGGACGGACCCAATGATGGAGGGAGGGCCGACGGGATGGGGGGGTCAAAGGGACATCAGGGCAAAGGAGGACGGAGAGAGGTGAAGGGGCAGAAAAGCCAAGGGTGGGTCGGAAGGCAGCCCGAGGAGGGCTAGCAGATCTGGCTGCCATGGCATCGCCCACGGGGGAGCCGGAAGGAGCTGAGCCATGGAGAAATCCTCGCTAGGAGACGAAAGGGAGGAGGGAGAGGGGGAGCGGGCGACCGAGACAGCAAGGGAACGTCGACGCAGGCGATGGCCGTAGGGCGTCCTGCTGGAGGGCAGGGATCAGGAGGCGGGAGGAGCCCGCTGATCGCCTACGAGGAGCTCCATAAGCTTAATCTTTTCGTTATATATATATATATATATATATTTAAAAAACTACACTTTTATTGAAAGAGAAACATTAACAAAATTACAAAGGAATTCATATGATTCCTGGTGCAAAAGTTTTATCCAGATTTCTTTATTCGATGCGAGCAGGTGACTGTAGCTTTGCCAATTTGTCTCTGAATCTCCATGCATAATTGTCGACCATTGTATTTGTATTGTTCATATCTCCACTTATTTCTATTTTTCCATAAGACCCAGCAAATCGCACCTACAGTGATCTGTTTGAAGTGCAAATTATTCCTTCTCTACCACAGATTTAAACATCCTTCCAAACAAGAAATACGGCCTCAAATTTATAGGAATGTTTGGGAAGTCCTCCATGTCTGTCTCGCCAAATCTTCCTCATAAAAAACATGACAGATAGTTTCAATTTTAGGATTTAAACAACAATGGTATGACGAAGCAAGCTGGAAACCCAGCTTTTATACATTATCATCAGTAGGTAGTCGATCCAAAAGAATTCGCCATAGTAATACCGACCATTTAGACGGAATGCACGTACTCCATATATGCTTGAATCTATTATCAACTGGAAATGTCGGTCTAATAGTTTTCCATGCCGACGAGACAGTGAATCTAGGATCTGGTTGCCAATGCAGACCATCTCCATCCTCCTCGATCAATTGGAAACTTTTATCTAAATCTCTGCCTACAAGTATTCGACGCTATATAAGAAAAGCGTTGGAGTTGATTCTAGCTTGGCTCGGATGGATGTAGGGGAAGTATTTCATCTTCATGAATGTTGTCCAGAGTAACTCATGTGATCGCAATTTCCACCAAAGTTTAACAGTAAAAGCATTGAAGACGTCCCTGAGTCGCCTAATGCCTAGACCCCCTCCATATTTGGTCTAGCAATTTGATTCCATCCTATCCATGAATACTTTCGAATACCATCTTTCGATCCCCAAAGAAATTTACTAAACATGGCTTCAATTTGATTAAAAACCCTCACAGGAGGATTGCTTGCAGCAAGACAATAGATCAGAATTGAAGATAAAACTGATTTGAGAAGGATAAGCTTACCCCCAGGAGATAGAATCTTGTTATGCCACCCCTCTATTTTGCTGCAAACTTTGTCTTTGAGCTCTTCGAACATAGCCGCGCTCTGTCTACCTGTCATTAGCGGGCAGCCAAGATTGGTGATAGAAGGATTTGTAAGCTGATATCCAGTTAATAAACTCAGTGAATTGCCCCTATCTTTCGGAAAATCATCTGGAACACAGATTACAGATTTGGAAGAGTTAACAAGTTGTCCCGAGGCTCTCTCATACCTCTGTAAAACCTTCATAAGCAGCTGGATAGATCGCCTGTCCCCACCGGAGAAGATTATGATATCGTCGACATAAGCTAGATGAGTTACTCTTGGACATCCGCTAGGTGAATAATATGGAGTAAAACCAGGTTGGAATGCCAGCCTCTGTAAGTTCCTGCTCAAGGAGTCAACCGCTATTACGAAAAGCAAAGGCAAGAAAGGATCACCTTGACGCAACCCCCTGAAAGCCTAAAAATATCCTGACATATTGCCATTGATCATAGTTGAAAACCACACATTGTTCACCAAATGAAGGATCATATTAACCCAAATTTCATTAAAACCAAGTCGTTGAAGTGTGGATAGTAAGAATCTGCAATTGACACGGTCGTATGCCTTGCTCATATCAAGTTTAATAGCTGTATTGCGACCCCAGTTATCGTGTCCAAGCATACTGAACATCTCTTAAGCAAGGACAATGTTATCCATAATCTCCCTACCCTTAATAAAGTCGCTTTGTTCCGGGGATATAATCCTCGTCATCATAGGAGAGAGCCTGTTTGCCAAAAGTTTGAAGAAAATTATTAGCAAAATTACAGAGGCTTATCGGCCGGTACTCAAAAATAGAAGTAGGATGCTCGTTATTGGGGATCAAGATGAGAAGAGTACTGGTAATGACTTTCGGTAATGAGAAACCATCGAAGAACATGTGAACGGCAGCCAGGACATCCTTCTTGATAATGTACCAACACTTAATGAAGAAGATGCCTGTGAAACCATCTGGCCCGGGGGCACTATGGCGATCAATCGATTTGACAGTATTATAGAGCTCCTCCATGGTAGGCTTCTCAGTAAGAGCAGAGCTTTCTTCTTCACTGAGAACCCTTGGAAGCACAGACATGAAGTCGTTATCATGATTCACTGGCTCTGGTAGAAACAATTTCGTGTAATGGTCATTGGCAATCCGCTGAATGCCCTCTAGATCATTGGCAGAGGAGCCATCCTCACCCCTAATTTGGTGGATATAAAGACGACGGCGCTTGTTGGACACACAGGAATGGAAATACCCCAAATTTCTATCCTCTTGCAAATCCCACTTGAGCCAGGCCTTCTGTTTCCAATAGGCCTCTTCGATTTGAATGTACTGTTTAAGATGAGCCTACGCTTCCTGGAGGTTGGGACGAAGCGAAGGGTCTTACTCAAAAGCAACCTCAGCTGCAACGACCCTGTCTTCGGCAAGTTTAACAGCCTGGAATATGTCGCCAAATGTAGCATGACTCCACGACTAGAGAGCCTTCCTAGTTATAGTAAGCCGCAGCCCCAAGTTGATGAGAGGATTGGGGTGATACACTGATGTCCAGGCTTGATCAACTGTTTGAGAAAATGATGAATGAACTGGCCATAATGAAAGGAACCGAAATGGTTTCTTTGGAACAGACGACGGAGCTCGAAACTGGATCAGGATAGGAGCATGATCAGACTTTGTACGATTTAAATGATCACACGACGTGAGAGGGGTCCATTCCTGCCAGCTTCTATCCATGAGCACCCTATCGAGCCTGGATCCCTGCCGATCCGGACCCTCATCGAATTTCACCCAGGTAAAACAATTGCCAGTGAACGGGGTCTCCACGACCCCTGTAGCCAGTTAGAACTCCAGAAACTCCCGCATGGAGGCCTCATTGGGGGGAAGACCTCCAAACTTCTCCTCAGTCCGAGTAATTGCATTGAAGTCACCTCCGATCAGCCAGGGACAGTGAAATAAATTTGGGAGTCTGAGCAATGATTCCCAAAGCAAGCGGCGGCCCTCCTTGGTATTACTGCCATGAACAACCAAAATGAGTGAAGTAGAAAGAATGAGCGGATGAGAGAAGAGAACCAATAGCGACTGCTCGGTCAATTCTGTCATTGTTATCTGTCCTTCCTTGCTGCAAAAAATCGAAATGTTTTCTTTGTCGTTTGTAAAAGCCATATTGAAACATAGCTTTACTTGATAGAAATGGAGTTGGACAGCAGAGACTTTGGGTTCGATAATGGCCAAAAGTTGTACTTTATGCATGCGACATAGAGATTTGATTCTTTTAAGAGTCATGTGATTAGCTATTCCCCTAACGTTCCAAAAAAGATGTCAAATATTAGAGGAGGATGTGGTAGAGGGGTTTGGAGTGAGCTTAGCTGCAGATCGAAGGACTCGAGAAGACGGCGCCGGCGGCACCTTCTTTATTCTGGGTTCAGTTGGACGGCTAGCTTCAGGTTTTGGGGGATCCGTCGGAGCCTCATCTTCCTCCACTTGTTGAGCCCATGACTTATAGTGGGTAGCAAGTTCTCCCTCCTCGAGCTGGTCATCAGAAGGATCTTGGTCTTGCACAGGGAGCTGGTTTGCTGGGACGTTGAGGAGTATGGAAGGAATGATGGCAGTTGAGGGGCCTCAATAGAAGCAGGCATGACGATGATAGCCGTCACTGTCGCGATGGTGATGGTTTCGGTATCCTTGGGGAGAGTGTCAGGGTGATTATCGCAGCCGTCACCGAGAGACGAGAGTTGAGGTGGCACGTCGGGGTTGGCTTGGACCTGGGGATCTGATAGTGAAGGTGGCGGTACAAGATTGGCTCGATCATGGGAAGCTGTGGAAGGGATCACGTGAGAGGTAATCAAAATTAATACAGCATTAGGATCTGGCAGTTGAGTTTGTTCATTAAAACTTGTAGGAGCCTGATCATTAATTAAACCTCCAGCTAATAGAGCTTGTAGAAAACTTTCCCCAACTACCATTGTGATCGGGTCTCCATCCGTAGTAGGTTCACGTGCACGCCTCTAAGGAGGCTCCTTCGTTGGCTGCTTGTCCTTCTGGATTGCCTTGTATGAAGTTCGAGCATGGCCTTGGTGCAAAAAGTACAGTACATAGGGGAAGATTTGTATTCAACTTTTTATGAGATTCTTTTCCTATTAGAAAGTTGAATGGCGATTAGAGGAGGAGGAGTCTTGCTGGCATCGATTGCAACAAGTATGCGAGCAACACTGGACGTGTCAAATCTTCTATGGCACGATCAATGCGCAAAGGGTTACCAATGCCTATGGCTAAAGAAAATAATGCATTTTTGTTAAAAAACTGTATGGGTAGTCCAGGGAGAGATACCCAGACAGGTGCTAGAGGGGATTCCTCCAAAGGAGAAAAATCTTTGTGTCTCCTGAAGAGTCATAGGGGCCCGAGAGATGAACCATAGATCCTTTGATCTGAGACGAAGGAAGTCCGTCTCCACCTGAGGCCGAATAAAGATATGCTTGGGGTCAATAGATCCAACTTGAACAAGGCCAGCAAACTTAAAATTGAGAAAAGCCTTCCGAATCACGTCAATGGAAGGACGTGAGTGGGATAACTTCCCATGAGAGCAAAACAGAACAGATCTGATAAGATGGTTTTCTCCTCTTCAGAGAAGGAGATAACCGGGATCCCACACAAAAAAGAAGGAGCTCGAATCTGAATAGTGGGGGTCAAACTAGGTTACGCCCCCGCAACCGCCTCGACGAACGTCTTAGCCATGATGATAGAAAGGATGTCGATGGAGCGAGTGTCTCCACAGGCGGAAGACGCCGGCCCGGCAAGAGGCCAAGCCGGAGTCGTGGGCAAAGAAGGACGCGGCTAGGGTTTAGGCGATCGCCAAAACGAAGATCTATCTCATATATATATATATATATATATATATATATATATATATATATATATATATATATATATATATATATATATATATATATATATATATATTTATATATATATATTTATATATATATATATATATATATATATATATATATATATATATATATATATAATATATATATATATATAATATATATATATATATATATATATATATATATATATATATTTTTATCATATATTTATATATATATATATTATATATATATATATATATATATATATATATATATATATATATATATATATATATATATATATATATATATATATATATATATATTTTATATATATTATCATATATATATATATATATATATATATTATATATTATCATATATATATATATGTATGATAAAAATATGATAAAAATATTATAGTAATTCTAGTTATTTTTGCAAATAAAGTTTTGACCTTTATATTTTAACAAAACTTGTGTTTTAGCCTTAAATTGATTTTCCAAGCATTTATCTAGAAACTATTTTGACTAACAGTTTTCAAGTATCATAATTATTCTCTAAAATAGCTTATAGATAATTTTTCTGACAAAAATAAATTTTTCCTTAATTAGATTTTTTATATATTAGATTGTCCTTAATCATGACTAGTCATACGTTCCTATTTCTTGTGATTCTGACTACTTCACATCGACCTTAGGCTAATCGGACTGTCCCGAATCCAGACACGATCTGCTCTATTATTTGAGGTCGTCTTGCATAGTTACGACATATGCGACTATTCTGTGCCAACTTGATCAAGTCACGTCAATTGCAACTTAACTCCAAGCAAGTATACTATTGCTTTATGTGCTTCTTACATTCTAATGCTATCTTTTACTTTGTTTTATTGAGTATCCAGATTATGACACGATAGGCTTGATTGTATTATTGCTCGTTTATTGAGTGTTTAGTGAGTCGGGAGAAGAAATACTCGGTATGTATATGAATAAACCCAAATATAAGTCATACATCTCACGTATGAGTTAGTTGTATCAATACTGAATGATAGCCATCTATGATGTGCCGTATTAGCCCAGTCGTTCACTTGTCGAAAAGTATTTCAAACATACTGTCTATTTATTGTACATGTTCATTGCTAGTTATCTTGTTCATCCACGTTCTTGCTAATATTTTCTTGTACATGTTCATAGTTTTTTGCCATAAATAAAAACTTGAAGAACTTTTGTATTTCAAACTTAAAAAAGAGTACAAAAGAGATCCTAAATAGGAAATCTAAGTACATTTGATTCAGAAAAAGTTTGACGATGGAGATCGAGCATAGCAGCGACTCCTTTACTCCGTTGACGATCTAACTACGAAATGAACTTCTTATGACTTTTTGAATACCTATGAGTAGTGATCTGGGTTGTCAATCAAAAACCATCGAAGGATTTTTAGAAGACCTTGAATGAAGAGAAACTATTGCTATTTATAGGCATGCACATGTATGATATGCGCAGGGGTTTTGGCGCGTAAGAGCGCATCATACCCGAGATTTCAAGAGAATCTATTGTAAACGCACTGTGAGGGCTGCTACTGAGCCGACACGTGGCAGTTGTTAGGATTCTCTTGTTATTGGCATCTTGGGTGGTTAGCCCCTGTTTATCAACATGACCGAGTCACAGACACATGGCATGTACACATTGCTCAAAGATCTTGCTCTGTTTAAATTGAATAGATCTTAATTATATCGGTAAAGTGGCAGTTTGAACAAACTAGATTTGGTTGTATCTGATGATATATGACTGTTTGAACAAACTAGATGTGATTGTATCTGAAGATATACAGCTACCATACTGGCCACGTGGTATGGTGCCACGTTTGTGAAGGAGCTGCACGCTATATGAGCTGCGCTTTTGAGGGACGTCGAGGAGACTGCGCTTCCGAGGCAACGAAGAGACTGCTTCTGAGGTGACGAATGACTGTGCTTTTGAGGAGCTATGAGGGAGCTGTGAAGGAACTACACTTCTGAGAAGCTCTGAAGGGGCTGGGATTCTATGAAGCTTTGAAGAGGCTGCGCTTTTGAGAAGCTCTGAAGAGGCTGCACTTTTGAGAAGCTCTAAAGGGGGCTGCACTTCTGAGGATATCTGAAGGGGCTGCGCTTCTGGGAAACTCTGAAGAGGCTACGCTTTTGAGAAGGTCTGAAGGGGCTGCAGTTCTGAGGAGCTCTGAAGGGGCTGCGCTTCTTGGAAACTTTGAAGATGCTGCGCATCTGGGAAGCTCTGAAGAGGCTGTGCTTTTGAGGAGCTCTGAAGGGGCTACGCTTCAGAGGAGCTCTAAATGGTCTGCGCTTCTGAGAAGCTCTGAAGGAGCTGCGCTTCTGAGAAGCTCTGTCACTGTACTTTTGGGGCTCCTAGTGACTATTTCTAAGCGGCTAGTTAATGCTTTGTTCTTGCTGCCATTTTGGGTGGCTCGAAAAGCGGTGACTAAAGACTTAGTCAAATGACTTCATTAAATTAGGTTTATTGTGATAAATTCTAGGTTCATCCTATTAACTCGGAGCTTTTGACTCACTGCCATGTACACAGCCTATATAAATGGAAGCTTTTGAGGAAGCTATTGTTCATTGCCTCTTGATATTCCTCTGTCATGTTCGATCCTGACTTAGCTTCGGACGGCCGTAGGCCTTGCATAAGTCGACTGTTGGTTGTAGATCTCTTCATTCAAAGAAGATGTAGTCTTATGGAAAAATAACTTCAGAATTTCGAGATGTAATTGAGTGCGTGGCATGGGGGTTCGAATCTTCGAGGTACAAGGTACTGGATTTGGGTCGACGTGTGGCCCTTCGTTCTGGTGGAAGGGCCACAAGTTGTGTTGTGAGACTCGTATAGGAGTTGCGTCCCATTCTGCATAATAAATGTCACGACCCGAACCCTCTTTTCATGCGCGAGCTCGTGAACAAGCCAGCTACGTATCGAGCGAACTCCAGTCCAACCCAAATATGTAAATACTATCTGGACTATATAATGGATCTAAACATGGCAAGGCATCACTATATCTTAATCCAAAATAAAAATATGAAACATGAATGAACAATTATGGGTCATGGTCTGCAGCCCATTAGCAGATTGTCCGATTAGACTTCAAGAATAATATGAGTCTATAAAATAAGCTAACAAACAGAATATATCATGATATGGAATATAAAGCACGAGAGAATAAGAAAGAAATATCACAAGCAAATACCTGTATCCCTATAGGTGTAATCACTACCATCATGATCCACTAACTAACTCCATGCAATCAGCTACCTGAAGAGATCATCAGGTCCTCAGGGGACATAGCAAGATACATAAAAAATGCCTATCTAACAGTTTATCATGCGTAAGAAATAAGTAGGGAAGACATAACACGACAGGTGACTATGAACACGGATAAAAGAAATACTACGCATAAATGAACTCATGACAAGAAACCAATCGGATACTCAAACCCTCGTCCCTAGTGTGGACTCGCAACCATCGTCCCTAGTATGGACTCGTAGGTTAGCTTCAAGAATCACCCTCATCCCTAGTATGGACTCATAGGTTAGCTTCAAGAAGAACCCTCGTCCCTAGTGTGGACAAGCAGGTGCGGACAAATGACTACTAACCCTCGTCCCTAGTGTGGACTCGCAGGTTAGCTTCAAGAAATCACCCTCGCCCTAGTATGGATTTGCAGGTAGGAATTCCAAAACAAGGTACAACAGCTCATGTTATCTGGCATAGTGAGGACATATAGAGTCTTCCAAAACCACCCTCATCCCTAGTATGGACTAGCAGGTACGAACAAATGACTACTAACCCTCGTCCCTAGTGTGGACTCGTCCCTAGTATGGGCTAGGTCGCCTCGATTATGGGATCTAGAGTCTTCTATAGTCATGTTAGCTGGCATAGTGAGGACATATAGTCAGATTTTGGACGTATTTCTCGGGTGTGGGAATTTAAGGTTTTCGCGGCCAAGCATGCGGCAATACGAAAATTTTAAATACCATGATTCTAGAGTTATGTACCATAGTCAAGGACTCTGTGAATATTGTAGTCTTTCTCACTAGCATGACGAAGATTCCGAGTATCATTATTTTGGACAGACGCATATGATTATCGGACTGTGTTGAGACTGTGATTTTTGGGGGTGTTTGACCTAGAAGGAGTACGACCATTTTAATTTCGAAGACGAAATTTTTCTAAGAAGGGTAGACTTGTAGCACCCAGTTTCTAAAATGAAGATAATTTTGAAATTTTGTAATTATAATCATTTAATAATGATATTTAAACCATGTTATAATTTTTGGTGATTTTTAGTTAATTTAGAACTATTTAAAACCATGACTTGTGATTTTGATGATTGACTAGTGTAACCCTATAGTTTGGCTAAGCCTAGAGACTAGCCATGACCAAGGGAGCCTAGTCATGTGATTAGGATGACTAATTACAACTTTTTAGCCAAAGGGTATTTTGGTCATTTTGACAATTTTGTGAAATTGTAAATTATGATTAATTAAATATTGTGCTAATCTTTTAGTTAAGCCTAAACCTAGAAGTTTAACGTAATCTAGATTAGTCTTGAGGTTAGAAAATTCCTACTAAGTGCCAAGGTTAGTAATATCTAGATATTATTCTAGTAGGATATTTTCCTTAGGATATTTGTGAAAAAGGAAGCCTATGACAAGTTGAACCAATAGGAAGGCCTAGAATTAGGTGGACGACTCCTAGCCACTCATCTAGACCTAAAACCTAACCCTAAATCATCTAATGGCAGCCACAATTGGATCCCCCCTTTCTATAAAATATCCTTAGCAAAAACCTTTGCCTCTTTTACAACTTCTTAGAACCCTAATAGTTTCTCCCCAAATTTCCTTCCCTAAATATCCAAATCAAGCCCAAATTGGTCCTAATCAATTGTAACATCACCCTCTACCATAGTGAAAGTTAGTAGGGGCTTGCTAGCTAGGGTTTGAAGTACTTTGGTCAATTGGAGTTCAAGGAGAAACCTCATCATTACCCTTTTTCATTGAGATTCAATCTTACTAGGTAAATCCCATGAAACCCTTCTAAAATCATGTTTTATTTTCATAGATGCATGCATATAGGGATATCCTAGCTGTAGGGTTAGTTTGGTGCTAGGTAGTGTCCATTTCGTGTCCGTATCGGACACGTATCAATGATTTTAACAAAGTATTCTATGGAATGTTTGTGAGAAATTAATTGTATTAATTTCAAAATCTATTTAAACAGAAAATTAAGTTATTATATGTATATCACAAATCATTTTGACTGAGTCAAAGTTTGGAAGTTTTTCGTGTCCAAAATGGACACGCACACACGCGCACAGGCCCCGTACCCATGCCCTGCTACCCGACACCAAATTCTTCCTGTACACGACACTTGGATACACCAAATTTGGTGTGCTCATGGGGGCCATGACTGTCAGGCCACCCACAAAATTTTAGGTGATATGGTGGAGTATCGAGGGAGTTCTCGAGCCTGCACTGAATTTATACTGTCGTACACGCACTGTACACGCGGGAAAATTTTGTACTGATACGCACGTGTAACTATCGACCCGACTCTTATAGACACGGTGCAGGGTGACACACGTGTATCCCTACTCTGGGCGAACACAGGGACACGACCACGAGGTGTCTCGTGTCCTAGCCGGACTCGCACAAGTGCACGAGGCCATACTGAACACTGTGTTTTCCTACTTCCCTTATTCGATTATTGACACTTCGTGTCCAGTTCTAGGACATGTGGACACCCTCCACATGTGCACACACATATGGGACACCACTGTACACAGCTGATTTAGGTTTTCATATTGTTTTAATATTCAAAATTGGGATTTTTTTAGTATTATACACGATTTACTGATACTGTGTGTTTTGATTGGGGTTTGATATGTTTTAACTGAATTTAATTTGTCTAGATACATATTGTACATGTTGTAAATATATTGATAGATATGTAGATGACTGGGATTCAAATGGGATGGGTTGTATTCGAATTTTACTAGCTAAATGACTCAACTGAAATCAAAACCTGAGAGTGAGTTTAATAAAAACCTGAGAATGTTGTTCAAAGCTGGGAATGGGTTTTAATAAAGCTGAGATTTAGTTTTTTTGTTGATATGGATTCAAATGGGTGTATTTGTATTCATGTAAGTTTCTGTAAAGAAGTATATTGATGTTAGTTATTAGGATTGGGTGTAGGAATTTACTTAGGAATATATACAAAAATCTGAATATATATATATATGTTGGTTTCAGTTTTAGAATGTAACTTGTTTCTATATTAATATAGGTATAGATAGATGTTGGGTGTGGGATTAAGTTGAGAACTGTGAGAATTCTCAGGTTTGAGAATTTGTAGGTAACAGTGAGGTTGTTTTGGGGTTTATAAGTTTCCAAGTTTGTTAAAATAGGTTTAGTAAGGACTGAATTTGGGGGTTATGAGTATAGAGTGAGTGTATGAGATGAGTATTACCTGGGACTAAATGCTAGGTTTGGTTAGTGGCCAGGTTAATATCAGATACTAGTAGTTTTAGATACGATGATGTGGGCATATCTTGGGGTTATGTGAGGATTTTGTATTGAGTGATAGGCTAGTGTGTGAGTAGGAGGATGTGATACATTGAGGGTAATGTTATGGGGTTGGATGTATAAGTATATTGTGATGTAGCTATATATATATATATATATATATATATATATATATATATATATATATATATATATATATATATATATGGATAGAAGTTGAGAATCTAGTTATAAGGATGGTTGCTTAGATACTTAAGAAGTTGACCTAGACTTTGACCAGTCTAGTATTAACCCTTTGGCTGTAGAAATGACCAATAGCAATAGTTGACTTGACCTATATTTGACTAGGTTGACCAAAAGTCAACACTAAGACAAATGGACCAATAGTTTGACCAATTGACCTTTGATAGCTTAAGTTTGACATAGTTTGACTTCAAGGTTGACCCAGAGTTGACTATGAGTGGACTTGACCTAGAAATGGACACACTAGGCCTATTTAAACTTGTAAACCATAGTTTGACTCTTAGTTGACCTAGTTCGACCTAGACAGTTGACCAAAGTTGACCACGAGTTGACTTTGATCTAGATTGACTTAGAAATCATATAGATTGCATCATATACTTTAATTACCTTATTTCTGAATACATCATAACCTATTTTACTCTAAATAGGACTTTGTGACACTAGTTCGGACATCCATTCATATCAGTCATACAGGATGACAGACGAGTACATTCTCTGATCGTTTCATATTTGTCAGGACTTATATTCTTGCTCTAGATTACTTTACTTGATATTGGCACGATTGTTATCACGGATTGGTACTATATGGATCTTCTCTTGCGATGTTATCTCTATTGTGTTCAACAGATACATATTGTGATGTGCATTTTACGAACATATTTTATTTATTGTATACCCCTATTCATGTATACTCATTGTGCATCTTGTACTCTCATGATCACATGAGCTTCATGGAGAAACTATCGTACAAGATAGCGTAACTGGATTGTATCCTTGTGTATTGATTGGGGAGGGTGAGTAGAAAATGGTTATGTGATCAAAATCCCATATTGTACAAATATTGTATGCATCTATTGTACACTCACGTATGATGGAGTTACCTATTGTTATTGTATCACCTAACCCGTTTACATAACCATATTGTGCTCTAAATCACTAGTACTTGCAGTTTTACTTATCCTATATATATTTTCAGTTATAAATTCTCTTTCGTTTTCATGTACATCTTCTTACAGTTCATGTATCTTACTCTTTTGCATGCTTTATATTTCTTAACATGTTATGAACTGCGTGAGATGTATTGTGCTCGCTCCTGTCCTGACTGGACCTGTTGAAAATATTACAGATGATGATGGTGACTGCCCTACCTTCTATGGGGTACATGAGGGTGACCTTCAGGAGCCTGAGGAGCATCTAGCTCAATAGAGGGTGCCTAGTCTAGTCTAGTATTTATAGTTTTTAGTTTGTATCGGATTGTTCCTATTGTTAGTCGAGACTTAGTTATATTTCAGAAATTTTATTTATTTGTGTTGAACATCTACTTTGTGTGGTGTGATAACTCTATTTATATTCAGTTCCTTTTTTTTATCCGATTCTATATCGTGCTCTATCTTCCCTAGACTTGTGATTGAGATATAGAGTTGAGATGTTATAATATACCTCCGTACGGAGATGATATGTTTATATCATATTGTTGTTAGATGTTAGATGTTATAGACGAACTATACAGCATTCTACCGCCGACACTGCGACGTAGGCTGGACGTACCCATGTTCTCGTGCCCTTCCTCAGGGTGCGGGTCGTGACACGTTTTTGTGGTAGCCCATACAGGTTGATGTCGCAATTAGTGCGATCCCGTAATGGTGCTAGACTTAGAGTACTAATTGCAAGCCTGCGACTAGGACATGGGATCTAGGATATGATAGGAGTTACTCAATCACATTTTAGAAAAATTTTGATCTTTTGATTATCATGACAACTCTTCTTGTATTTGAATTCAATTGTCCTTCCTTGATTTTCCTTATCATGTGCCATATTGATCTCCTTGTTTCAATCTGTCCTCAGGATGACGATTACTCGCGCTCGGGCAGCAGGGTCTAGTATTATTCCAGAGAGGTCCGATCCAGTAGAACCTCCACCTCCGGCTACGAGAGTAGCAGTCGAGAGAGCTGCTACCTCAGTTTCTGCCCTTCAGGCAGGAGTAGCAGCGACTGTTCTAGGAGGTCTTCCACCTCCGGCTACGAGAGTAGCAGTCGAGAGAGCTGCCACCTCAGTTCCTGCCCTTCAGGCTGGAGTAGCAGTGACTGTTCTAGGAGGTCTTCCACCTCCAGCTGCGGGACCATCCATAGTCATTCCAGAGACTCTTCTACCGCCACCTCCGCTACCGACGGATGCACAGCAGATGATGGCCCTTCTACAGCAGGTGATGCAGACCCAGAGGGCCCAGGCAGAGGCACAACAGCATCAGGCTGACGTATCCTACCGCCAGACAGAGGTGCTACGACAGAGTATGGAGAAGTCCCACCAGCTGGCGATAACAACAGTTGAGAGGGTAGTCTCGGGTACAGTTCAAGGTGCCCCAATTCAGTAGCAGCAGAGTCAGAGGAGGCCTGGCACATGTCTGGATTTCAGAAAGATAAACCCGAGGGACTTCAAGGGTACCGAGGGTATCCTGTATGCAGATGACTGGCTGGAGGATGTCCAGCGGAGCTTGGAGTTAGCAGAGGTCCCGAAAGGACTTTGGGTAACGTCTGCGGCTAGCCAATTCTTTGACATCGCTTTGACGTGGTTCCGGACAGACCCTCAGGTGTCAATGAAGGGTATATCATGGGAGAACTTCACGCGGCTCATCAAGAAGAAGTTCTACCCCGACGTGGCTCTTACAGCTTTGGAGGCCTAGTTCATCGGATTAGTACAGGAGAACTCTTCGGTGGACGAGTATGCAGCAGAGTTCTTCCGTTTGAGTAGGTTTGCTCCAGACCTGATCTAGAATGAGGGGTATAAGGCCCTCAAGTTTAGGAGAGGCCTTATTCATGCGGTTCGTACTCGTACTTCCGGATGACGCGATACGACCTTCGAGCAGATACTGATGGAGGCACAGATAGCTGAGGAGGACTTCGATCTCAAGCCGAAGAGGGGCAGTGATGCCTTAGGGGCTAGTTCTAGTGCAGGGCCAGCCAAGCGCCCTTACATCCAGCAGAGGCCAGTTCAGCAGCCGTTTTAGGGCCAGAGACATATACTTCACCAGCAGGCACCCAGGCAGCAACAACACACTACATGTGACTTCTACAATAGGCAAAGTCACGGATGGGGCGACTGCAGGAAGAGGCAGGGCCTGTGTTTACTTTTTGGTTCAGCAGAGCATCAGTGTAGGGTTTGTCCCAAGAATAAGGCACCAGAGACTCAGGCGGCAGCAGGAGCTAGGGCTCCGACAGGGCAACAGAAGGGACCACCGTTGCAGACTCAGCAGCAGAGGTTTGTCCAGCATTAGCAGCAGGCCAGGGAGGCCAGCAGGGGCGAGCTTTCGCCATGGTAGTTGAGGATGCACAGGCAGAGGGAGAGCTGATTGTAGGTTCCAATCTTTTCGATTCCATTTTCGTATTTGCCTCCTTATAACTGTCTTAAAATTCGATTCCATCCGTACCTGGTACTTGACAAATTTTGTTCAGATGTTTTATTATGATTTATTTCTTCTGAGATAAGTCATATGGGCTAGGTCGCCTCGATTATGGGATCTAGAGTTTTCTATAGTCATGTTAGCTGGCATAGTGAGGACATATAGTCAGATTTTGGACGTATTTCTCGGGTGTGGAAATTTAAGGTTTTTGCGGCCAAGCATGCGGCAATATAAAAATTTTAAATAACATGATTCTAGAGGTATGTACCATAGTCAAGTACTCTGTGAATATCGTAGCCTTGCTCACTAGCATGACGAAGATTCAGAGTATCATGATTTTGGACAGACGCATATGATTATCGGACTGTATTGAGACTATAATTGTTGGGGGTGTTTAACCTAGAAGGAGTACGACCATTTTAATTTCGAGGACGAAATTTTTCTAAGGAGGATAGACTTGTAGCACCCTGTTTCTAAAATGAGGGTAATTTTAAAATTTTGTAATTATAATTATTTAATAATGATATTTAAACCATGTTATAATTTTTTGGTGATTTTTAGTTAATTTAAAACTATTTAAAACCACGACTTGTGATTTTGATGATTGACTAGTGTAAACCTAGAGTTTGGCTAAGCCTAGAGACTAACCATGACCAATGGAGCCTAGTCATGTGATTAGGATGACTAATTACAACTTTTTAGCCTAAGGGTATTTTGGTCATTTTGACAATTTTGTGAAATTGTAAATTGTGATTAATTAAATATTGTGCTAATCTTTTAGTTAAGCCTAAACCTAGAAGTTTAACCTAATCTAGATTAGTCTTGAGGTTAGAACATTCCTAGTAAGTGCCAAGGTTAGTAATATCTAGATATTATTCTAGTAGGATATTTTTCTTAGGATATTTGTGAAAAAGGAAGCCTATGACAAGTTGAACCAATAGAAAGGCCTAAAATTGGGTGGACAACTCCTAGCCACTCATCTAGACCTAAAACCTAACCCTAAATCATCTAATGGCAGCCACAATTGGATCCCCCCTTCCTATAAAACATCCTTTGCAAAAACCTTTGCCTCTTTTACAACTTCTTAGAACCCTAATGGTTCCTCCCCAAATTCCCTTCCCTAAATATCCAAATCAAGTCCAAATTGGTCCTAATCAATTGCAACATCACCCTCTATCATAGTGAAAGCTAGTAGGGGCTTGCTAGCTAGGGTTTAAAGTGCTTTGGTTAATTGGAGTTCAAGGAGAAACCTCATCATTATCCTATTTTATTGAGATTCAATCTCAATAGGTAAATTCCATGAAACCCTTCTAAAATCATGTTTTATTTTCATAGATGCATGCATATAGGTATACCCTAGCTGTAGGGTTAGTTTGGTGTTAGGTAGTGTCCATTTTGTGTCCGTATCGGACACGTATCAATGATTTTAACAAAGTGTTCGATAAAATGTTTGTGAAAAATTAATTGTATTAATTTAAAAATCTATTTAAACAGAAAATTAAGTTATTATATGTATATTACAAATCATTTTGAGTGAGTCAAAGTTTGGAAGTTTTTCGTGTCCAAAATGGACACGCGCACAGGCCCCGTACCGATGCCCTGCTACCCGACACCAAATTCTCCCTGTATACGACACTTGGATACACCAAATTTGGTGTGCTCATGGGGGCCATGACTGTCAAGCCACCCACAAAATTTTAGGTGATATGGTGGAGTATAGAGGGAGTTCTCGAGCCTGCACTGAATTTACACTGTCGCACACGTACTGTACACGCGAGAAAATTCTGCACTGATACGCACGTGTAACTATCGACACGACTCTTGTGGACACGGTGCAGGGTGACACATGTGTAGCCCTACTCTGGGCGAACACAGGGACACGACCCCGAGGTATCTCGTGTCGTGTGTCATGTCCTAGCCGGACTCGCACACGTGCACGAGGCCATACTGAATACTGTATTTTCCTACTTCCCTTATTTGATTATTGACACTTCGTGTCCAGTTCTAGGACATGTGGACACCCTCCACATGTGCACACACATATGGGACACCACTGTACATGACTGATTTAGGTTTTCATATTGTTTTAATATTCAAAATTGGGATTTTTTAGTGTTATGTACGATTTACTGATATTGTGTGTTTCGATTGGGGTTTGATATGTTTTAACTGAATTTAATTTGTCTAGATACATATTGTACATGTTGCAAATACATTGATAGATATGTAGATGACTGGGGATTCAAATGGGATGGTTTGTATTCGAATTTCACTAGCTAAATGACTCAACTGAAATCAAAACCTGAGAGTGAGTTTAATAAAAACCTGAGAATGTTGTTCAAAGCTGGGAATAGGTTTTAATAAAGCTGAGATTTAGTTCTTTTGTTGATATGGATTCAAATGGGTGTATATGTATTCATGTAAGTTTCTGTAAAGAAGTATATTGATGTTAGTTATTAGGATTGGGTTTAGGAATTTACTTAGGAATATATACAAAATCTGAATATATATATATATATATATATATATATGTTGGTTTCAGTTTTAGAATGTAATTTATTTCTATATTAATATAGGTATAGATAGATGTTGGGTGTGGGATTAAGTTGAGAACTGTGAGAATTCTCATGTTTGAGAATTGAAATAGGTTTAGTAAGGATTGAATTTGGGTATCGATAGAAAAGGGTGTTGGGTATAGATAGATGTTGGGTGTAGGTAACAGTGAGGTTGTTTTGGGGTTTATTAGTTTCCAAGTTTTGTTAAAATAGGTTTAGTAAGGACTGAATTTGGGGGTTATGAGTATAGAGTGTGTGTATGAGATGAGTGTTACCTGGGACTAAATGCTAGGTTTGGTTAGTGGCCAGGTTAATATCAGATACTAGTAGTTTTAGATATGATGATGTGGACATATCTTGGGGTTATGTGAGGATTTTGTATTGAGTGATAGGCTAGTGTGTGAGTAGGAGGATGTGATACATTGAGGGTAATGTTATGGGGTTGGATGTATAAGTATATTGTGATGTAGCTATATATATATATATATTATATATATATATATATATATATATATATATATATATATATATATATATATATATATATATCTATATATATATATATATATATATATATATATATATATATATGGATAGAAGTTGAGAGTCTAGTTATAAGGATGGTTGCTTAGATACTTAAGAAGTTGACCTAGACTTTGACCATAGTCTAGTATTAACCCTTTGGCTGTAGAAATGACCAATAGCTATAGTTGACTTGACCTATGTTTGACTAGGTTGACCAAAAGTCGACACTAAGACAAATGGACCAATAGTTTGACCAATTGACCTTTGATAGCTTAAGTTTGACATAGTTTGACTTCAAGGTTGACCCAGAATTGACTATAAGTGGACTTGACCTAGAAATAGACACACTAGGCCTATTTAGACTTGTAAACCAAGTTTGACTCTTAGTTGATCTAGTTCGACCTAGACAGTTAACCAAAGTTGACCACGAGTTGACTTTGATCTAGATTGACTTAGAAATCATATAGATTGCATCATACACTTCAATTACCTTATTTCTGAATACATCATAACCTGTTTTACTCTAAATAGGACTTTGTGACACCAGTTCGGACATCCATTCATATCAGTCATATAGGGTGACAGGCGAGTACATTCTCTGATCGTTTCATATTTGTCAGGACTTATATTCTTGCTCTAGA
>JANAVB010031813.1:6624224-6626724 GCA_029216955.1 Iris pallida
TTCCAATATTTTCTATCCTTTACATTTACATCATGGATGACCCTCGTCGTGTCCGACAAACCCGGACCACGACTCCATCCTCGTGTCACACACGACACGACAACCATCTCGACTACCCTAACTCTAAACCTGCATCTCTACCAGCACCACAAATCGCCATCGCCACCATAAGTTGTCTCCCCAAACTCCGTTCCGACCGTCGGACCTGCGTTTGCTCTCAACCAACACCACCCAAACCAGCAAGACCACCACCAGACTCCCTCTCCCTGTCGTCACCCCTTAGTCGTACCATCTTCGGTAGCCACCAACACCACCGTCGGCCCATACCGATCCGCCCTACCGATACCAGCAGCCCCGCATAGTCGAACCACCCCAGTCAACCGGACACCGTCTAGCCTCCCCTGACGATCACTCATGGCCGCACCCCTGTCGGCCACCACCAGAGACCCCAAATACCAGCCTTTCTCTCCGCCTCCATCAACCATGCTCACCCCTCTCCTCCACCGTCGTACCCGTATCCCTGCCCCGATACCACCCATCTCCTGACTGACCACCACCATCGCCATCTTGGTGACTCGGCCCTGACCACCACCATAGCCACGACCAGTACCCGACCCAAACCACAAACATGACCAGTAAATAAATACCGCCACCAACGCCAATTTGGCCACCGACTGTCGTGCCAAAACCCCGAACCACCACCACCCAAAATTGGCCAACCACTCCAGGTCACCGCTAAACCTCATCAACAAAACCACCAATAGCAAAAACCAAAACCACCAAGACTTACCCCACCACGTCTAGCGAACGCCGCCGCACAGTGTATCCACTTTCCACGACGGACCGTCCGTCGCCTCCTTTGGATTTGCCCAGCGCCGACAGCTTCAGCCACCGCCTTCGCGCCTCGACGACCGCCCGACCATGCGTCAGCAGAACGTGCGCTGCCTCAAGCCGCCAGCGTCCTCCGTCGTAGGCTCCCCTGGTGTCCGCCAGCCAGCCGCGCCCCAACCACGGTGAGCCCAGCGGCGGCCCTCTCTAACTTTATTCCTCTCCCTACTCACTCTTCACAAAATTAATTGTTTCTCTTTCTTCCACGACAGTATACCAGTGATTTAAGGGATGAGGACAGTTGTTGTTTGTTTATTTTATTTATTTATTTTGTTGTGTTTTATAGTATTAAGCAGTAGGTAAGTTTCTTCCCCTAAAGAAATCATTATTTAATGTTTTAAAAAATATTATTATTGTTATATTATTATTATTATTGTTAACAGTATTACTAAAACAATAATTAAGTATAGGAATATTAATATTGTTGTTTTTATTAGTTATTATCATACTTATTATGTTATTAATATTAAAGTTATTATTTTGGGAAATCTTATATTATAAATTTTCAAACTATATATATAATATAGGGGTTAGAGCTGTCTATGTAATTTTCAAATTTGGAATTTAGCCAAAAAGTATTTTCATTTGTTAAATATTTATCAAAAAATTTCTTAACAAATAAGATATAGTTTTCCTACTTAAAAATGTATTTTAACTAACCTAAAGTTTTACTTAAACAATTCTTCCTAGAATATCTATCTACAAATACTTCTACTAAAAATATAGTTTGCCTAGAAAACCTATTTTTAACGAAAATAGAGTTTTACCTGAAAGCAAGTTTTATACAATTCAAATTTTTGGTATAAAAACTATTTTTAACTAGTAGAATTATTTTTATTTATTTATCTTCTTCTTTTTCAAGTATTATAAATATTTTCAAAAATTATACATATATTATTTATCTAATTACCCTTGATTATCCTCATGCCCTCAGTTAGTCCCATTTTTTTTCCTATTCCTTTGCCAATACTGTCACGACCCGCACCCTGTTTAGGGGCACGAGCACGTGGGTACGTCCAGCCTACGCCGCAGTATCGGCGGTAGAACGCTGTAAAGGTCATCTAGAATATATAGAATCTAAGATACAATAATATAACCTGTCATCTCCACACGGAGGAATATAACCACAACTCAATCACATAATTCTAAGGAAGATAAACACGATGATAAAGATAAAGATAAAGATGAGATAAATAGTCTGAAATAACGCTGAGTCGCAATCACAAGTTCAAAGACCAAGACATAAAACAATATCCCAAAATAAATACTAGAAGTCTCAAATTATCAAACTGGAATGTAATCAAGACAAAATCTAGGTGAACTAGGTCATTGCTGGCGGTGCATCCTCTACGAGCACCAGGTCCACAGGCTGGTCCTGGTCATTGGCTCCATCTATGCCAAACCCGTAATAGGTCGGGAAATCTGTATCTAAATCCTCTGAAAAATAATGGGAGTTATCCTGTCAGGATATGAGCAAGTACAAACACCAACAGCAGTTCCATGTGAATTAAAAAATACTATAAAAGACAATCATAATGAAATACAAGATGGAATATCAAGACTGAAAGTAAAACGGTACAAGAGAACTGTATATCATGTCATGTGTGAGATA